>OZ023330.1:36297202-36359702 GCA_964007535.1 Brachyptera risi | reverse complement strand
AAGTGCCTTCGCATTTCAAATAGTATATACCCCGTGTTATTTTCAGTGAAAGTAATTGAATTATCTGTGCATTGGAGTGTGAGAAAAAGTCGCGACGAAACGTCACAAAGAAGGCCGAGACTCGTTCGACAATCTTTTGTCTTTATAAATTGCAATACTTTATTGACAACCGACGAGCCCGACCGACTTCTAAAAGAGACACGCACTTCACGAGTTCTCTGTCATTCTTTGTACTTGAGCAACGCGCCGTGAGTGCGAGATAATTGAATGGTACAGAATTAAATGGCGGAATGTATTGTTCAAGAATGAGAGATATTGCAATGTTCTCAATATAAATGTGTCGCTGTTCGATGAGACGAAAATGAATTCCACTTCCATTTGAACATATTTTGAAATCTGCGCTCGCGTTTTATTCTTGTTGAATATAATATAGATTTTCATGGATTTTTGTGAATGTCCTCTCAACTATATGAAAAAAAAACATGTTACCCTTTGAATACCAGATTAAGGCCCAGTATTACCAAGGCCAGTTATTAGTATTCATCTGAAAATTGGTGAAAACAAATAACATAGGTAATCATGGTGATAATAAGTTTGAACTGTCAGATAAAGGCTAACTGGATTTGGTAATACCGGGCCTAAGACTTCCAAACAAATTCAAAATGTCTGATTACAATCAGGAATGATAACAAGGATCAATTAAACGTAATATTTTTTGTATTACAATATTGTTTATGTAAAATCATCGATTTCTTTCCTTTTTTCAATTAGACTTACCCTCAAAATGGGAAACAGTGAAGAACTTCTTTCAAGCTATGCCAAGCTATATTTGTGTGTGTATTTATTGATCTTCTATTTCGATTTTGACTTCCAATAGGAGTGAAACACGATATGTTCAAACATGTTATCTTACCACTACAACATACAGTCAAGTCGGCATTTTTGGCTTTGTAGGATTTTATGATGTGTTCTATGCGATGATAATTATATTTAATGTGTGACCAATGAAAAAATAGAAGAAATGCTTAGAAAACAACCAAACCGAGTATATTCAGGCTTGATAGAAATATTTATTGGAAAGATGGATGAATATTTAGTCACAATTTTATTCGAAACGAATAAACTGTAAAAACGGAAATTCACTCGAAGCTCTTCTGATGAGATTTACAAATTCTCAATATGGTTTCACGAGAACATTTTTCAGCCAAATTCGTCACAAAATGCATTGGAGATCCATTGATGTGTCATCAATGTTCAGAGAAAGTTTCTAGTCGATGGTTTACTTTGTCCAACATCGTAAGACGAATAAAAAAGAAAAAACAATCATGAAAATGAACTCGATTTTCAAGTATGTATGAGGAAATGAGGCCGGATCTTCGCTACGCTCATCTTGTTATTATGATGATTCAGTAACATTAAATTGAATTATTCCAAGAAACTTTCAATAACATTGCCTCATTCCGAGAAATTGAAGTACAATCACACGATGCTATGGAATTTTTCAGTTTCATTTTCATGAGTGACTGATTTGGCAGATTGGAATGCCGGAATTCGGAATTATGATCGAATTATAATTTATCCTCACCTCATTTCGTAATATCATACTCAGCTTTTCTTCAATAAATTATTATTATTTGAACTTCTGCATTGTTCATTCCCTCAAATTATCTCATACCCCATATCACTATCCGTACGTCCCACTCTGCTATATGATCATTCAAACGCGTATGTATGAAATTGATTTCTATCCTTCCCGTATGAGAAAGTCATTAACCTATCATGGTTTTCATACAATTTCTACGCAAAGATTCAAAAGTATTCTGATCATGCTTTAGTGAATTCTTCAAATATATCAACGAATCATATCCAATTATCTTGTCAAGGTACAGAAAGTTGTCAGGTTATTTCCATGGAAACGTAAAGAGACATCTATTGAGAGTTTTCCCTCCGACTCTTTCTCAAAATAACATATTATTCTTTCTATAATATACCGAGTGTGATAGTTTTCCGTTTGGTTGCTTTGACATTATATAAATAAGCATGCGAGTGTCGATTTGGTGTATTTGCATACATATCGAAGTGAGAGATAAAGAGAGTATACATCATTCCGTCTGAGAGACGACGTTGATATCGGAATATTCTCGATTCACGGCGATGAGCATTTGGTTTTCCAGATATAAAATACTGCTACACATTTCATGAGTGTGGTTGACATAACGTATTGTTTGTTATTAATTATGCTCTTTGAGTTGATGAGTTTCGAATTGAAAGTTGGGAATTGAGTTGGAGTGAGGTTTAGTGCGCAACATTCCCCACTGAAATTGATGCGAATGTTTGAGTATAACTCCTAACAAATATGAACGAAAATACGTGAAGGCATTCGATTTGATATGGGATTTCATAATATTTAATATACTGATAAAACAAATCAAATTTTGAAACAGTATTTTGTTCATAATTTCTTACTTCCATCACATTTCTCAATTCTTATTTCTCATATTGTATATAGTATAACGCATTGCAAACTGCATGATTTCAACATAAGAAACAAATCCGCATACATATAGCTCACAAGCTGGAGCTCTTCAAGAAAAGTCCAGTTTATGCTGAGTTTAGATTTTTCAATTGTTTACCTATTGTGCTAAAAGATGCCAGCAAACTCGATTCAAAAAATTGTATTCAAAAAAAGACTACGCAGTTACCTGATTGAAAAATGCATCTAACAAAATAAAGGTTAGATGAGTTTTGTTAAAGTGTGATCATATTGAAATTATTATATTGAATATTTTGAATTTTTGTTACATAACTTTTTGTATGACTTTCCACTATATCATGTGATGATCCAAGAGGAAATAAAACCATTATTATCATTATTATTATTATTATCGTCATATTTCAGCCTACATTACTACTTTGCTCTCCTACAGTCACACCTGCACTACGGTATTTGCTTCTGGGGTTGCTCGCCCCACATAACTCGATTACTTCTGCTTCAGAGAAGAGCCATTCGAGCTAAGGTGGGCGTACAGAACAAAACATCGTGTGAGCCACTTTTCAAGCGGTTGCAAATATTAACGAATATTACCGACACACTGAACCGTCATTCGGGAGACCGAGGTTCGATTACCGTCATGGTCGACCATCCTGACATGGTTTTTTCGTGGTTTCCCTCTGTTGTTCAGGTTGATACTGGTATGGTTCCTTAACAACAGGCCATGACCGACTCCTTCCCACCATCCAAAACAAAAATAACCTTTCATCTCATCATCCCATCATATCATCCATCATCCACCGACGCCAATAGATCGTAGCTATCAGTATAGTGCGTCGTTAAAACCCAATATAGATAGACACATATCGACAGTGCCTCGTCTGTATCTATTCTGCGTAATAATCTTCGGGAGATCAAACTCTGCTATTTGACTCAATAACAATCGAGTACATGAACGTAACACCCGCTGGCAAAATGATTTTCATGCTCTGGCCCATCATACTACACTATTTACTGAAAGCCCTGATTAGATAATAAGCTGCCACAATATTTAGAAGAGGTAAAATTAGACGCTGTCTTCAAGACGCAGCTCAAGACGTTCCTGATAGAGAGTTTCTTTTACTCGATAACTGAGTACACTCATGTATATAATCTAATCCTATCTTGTATTCTTAGTTTTTTTTTTAATTTTACCACTCTACAACTCTGTACAGATGTTATATTGAATACATTTTCATCATTTCCATCATTACCATTATTATTTCAAGTTTCATCTTGAGTTTAGTTATACTATCTATATTTAATCAGTTGCCACCGATTCCTACTAGTTTATCCTTGGGGGGCCACCGTGAACTTGGCCCCTCATTTCTATTTCTATCATATCTTAGAAACTAATGGCACACTAATTCTGAGATTTGGCACACTAAATCCTGTCACGGCACACTAATTATATTCCAAGTCTCAGAATTAGTGTGTGACATGTTGAGGGGCCAGGTTCACGGACCTGGTTTATCCACCTATCAAGAAGTAAAGAGAGAACTACGAACTTGGCTTATCGATAGGTGATTATATATTTTTTTTCCTCAGAAACTCCAAATTCTCTCGAACTCAGTTCATTGTGTCCATATATTTATGTAGTGATCAATGGAATGTTCTTATTCTAAAATTTTAAACAAGTGAAGGAATTTAGAATTGTTTGTTCAGAATGAACCTTCTTATCATTATTTCAGTGTTGAGTCACAATTTGAATTACGGGTAATATGTTCAATAATATGTTCAAGTTTGTGTAATATGTGGTACAATGACACATGCAGTTGCAATATGTTCACTCTATGTAGTATGTTGATACTTGCCTACAGACAAGTCTCATCAGAGGCTTTGTAGGATATTCAGTAGCAGAGTTCCTTGTTTCATAGTTTGTACTCAAAATGTGTGTATAAAAAAAAAATATTATTATTATATCATTGCCTATGACCACGGATATTACACCGTCGAAAACGGTTCAGCTGAATCAATTCAGTTTAAAACGGTTTGAACAAGCTGATGAACAATTCAATTTTGAGTCAAAACGATTCAGTTTCAATACGCTTTGCGATGCGGTTTGGCACTGACGTCAAGTTGCGATATCCACTGTCAAATCGCATCTGAAGTGTTTGATGAACAGGTCAAAATGAGTTCGAATGGGTGATCTTTAAATCTGAGCTATCAACTAGTCGTTGTGAATAAGACCCGGTTCCCCAATAAGTGTATATGGAATGATGTAGGGTAGTGGTCAAGAAAATTGATGATGAAATTCACGTGAAACCATGCACAATGAAATAATGTGGTATAGTGATTCTGATGCATGGTTTAAGGAATGGAAAATATCAATTATCATGACTCAACCTCATAACCCTTATGACAAGCCAGATTCTGATCAATCACAAAATGTGTGAGGCACTGTTGTTAAATGCATGATTATGTGCGTCGATTAATCGCTTACCAGCTGATTTTAAAGAAATGAAAAATATGACCAGTTTCAAGTCCAATATAAAGAAGTTTCTGATTGAATGATTGTTATATTCTATTGACGAATACTATTCCACTTATCTGTATTAATTATCAATTATTATTGATTTTCATTGATTGACGATTATCATTTTGTAGCTGTACAGTCTTCTAGTAATAAAACAAATATTAGCAATATTATTATTTCATTCTACTTGCAAAGTGAAATCAGGAACTTGACGAATTACTTCCTTTTCATCAACAATGGGGAATATCTATATTATTCCCCCGTATAACCTAGCTGTTGGTGGGGTCGTTAAGCGAACAATAATGATTTTTTTTTTTTAATTCTATAGACCCGCAAAGTCAAAAATTTTAACTTGTCTGCGGGTCTATTACATTTATTACACAAAAAAATACAATCAAATTCAGTTGTCTGGATGATATACAATACATATACATAGATATAACTCACACAATTCAAAATTAAATCAAATTCTACTCAATAATGAATTCCTTAATGAAATAAACAAAACAAAGAAATGTTTGTGCTGAAAAGCAAAATATAATGTCAAACTTCCTAGAAAATATGGTGAGATGATATATACCTCTTTAATTCGGTTTTTACTTGAACCATTTTTTGGAAACTCAAAAATTCAGAAGGGATTTTATTAAATAAATGAGGGATTAAAAATCTATCTTCCTGTTTACCATACGAGTTTATAATAATAATATTAATAATATATGTATTTTTAACGCTGACGTTGAGCAAGAAATTGACAATCCAGAAGACTTCAGCTATATCTTCAATTTCAATCAACTGATATGCGGTGAAAGTGAAAATGATAGGTTGTTGTGACAGCTTTTATCAGAATGCCACTGAGTCTCAAACTTCTTGGGGCAAAAATGATGGCAATAATGATTGAGATAATGATAATGGATGAACAGAACTATTGACGAATCCAAGGTCAGAGTAATCAGCTATTGTGAGTCACCATCAACGCTATATCATGATCACCGTGCCCTATTCATCAATCATTGCATCAATTCTGAATGAACCTGAAGCAAATATGACTGGTATATTTTTACGATTTCAAACTGTTTTGATTGAAATTATTTGACGTGAACTCGTTGAGCTGTTCGAAACGTCACAATCTGAATCAATTTGGTTCCATCGTACCCATGCTGTGTGATAAACGTAGTCTATATGTATATTCTCATTTGAATTCTGAATTTATTGAGATTAAAAACTAAATATACACGGTAAATTCCGTCAAAAAACCTTCAAATTTCACATAAGTGAGATAATAGCTCGGTGAAATGTTCAAATAATTGAGTGAAAGCTGTGTTTTCGTATGAAATTAATTGAGGTTGTATGTAGCTAGAGTTGATACATTTCTCAAGATGTAGTTCATAAAATATCACGTTAATCCTAAACATTATTTCAAGCTTCGCAAAGGGATTTGACTTGGTAAAAGTATAATCCTTTTCCTTCTTCCAATATTGGAATTCTGTATTCATTCAACTCCTCAGATAGTAGAAGAACATGGAAACATTACAAGCTTTTTTATTCTTGGAAACTTCTTTGGAATTATATTGTAAGCCATAAGCTCTTTGAGGTAGAGTGTAAACCTACGGTATGTGCGTTGTTGGAAAAATACAATCTTGGTAATGAAAGAAAAAAGAATGTAAATTCTTGATTAAGAGAGAGTTTAAAGGAGAGATGGATGATAGTATGTTTCTCTTCTATGGTCGACCAATGCCTCCGCATTGTTTATGTTCAGTCTTCTGAAAGATTGTTCAACCAGATGCTTAAAACTAACTGTGACTGCGTCTAAGCAACTAGCTCGGCTATGTACGCTCGCGTGAAAACTCTCTTGTAGAGAAAGTATGTAGATATGAAAACTTCAAGTTTTAAAGGAGAACTTTGTGTTATCTTTCACCTTCCACCGAACAATGTGAAAACAAATTCTGATATTACAATAAAATATATACTCAAGTGTCGAAAATATCCAAAGTGTGCTAGACCAATCTGAGAGTGGAGGTTATAAGTTTTATTTTTTTCTCAGTAAGAGTGTGGAAAATGGTAGGAACACTCGATCAAAGACATTTTGTTGGCGACTTTACAACACATAAATTCACACCAATGCCTCCACTGTGAATAAATTATTCATCCATTGGTTCAGAAACAGAAATAGTACTAGACAAGAAGAAAAACTCGTTCTTATTCAACCAAATAATCACATCATTATATTTATCTAGATACTAAAAAATCATATTGTATATAAAAAATAATATTGAAGTACGTGAATGGAACTACGACACTCTACCTTATCAGTACTTATCAACAAATGGTTCAATTAGATTGTACATGCACGATGAATATAAACCCTCGAAACCCGATTGATCAAACACCCGTATCACATCCTGAAATGATACAGATTGTTGTGTATCCAAACTTGACAGGTTCGTCCGATATCCAGTTCAATACTAGCTTGTAATGTAGTTCGACTTTCTCATAGTTGATGATAATTGCCTCTTTGGAGGTAACACGTCATTTCTATTCTACTTCTCCGACTTAGTGGGTTTCTGTTTCTGGCTTGAGACGCCCGTCGCTTGGATCTTTCCGAGTGTCTTCAGAGCGTTTATTCCTGTGACGCTGTAAGATGTCGACGAATTCGTCGCATTCCCTACATCTTCGTTATCTTGTTCGATCTTGAAGTCGAGTAGCGTATCGTTCTCTTTGTCCACCTCCGTACGTCCACGTTGTAACTTCTTTGGTCCTTGTTGCACAGGTTTAGCTGGAACTTGATTGCACTGTCGTTTCATCTCCATGACAGTTCTGCCATGATTTGTTGTATCCAATCTGTTGTCGTAATACCTCGGATCATTGCTATCCCCGTAATCAGAACGTCGATACCCTCGAGAGGGTTCATAATAGACATCCTGATCAATCCGAGACCGCTTCAACAATCTCTGTTCTATACTTTCATTCGGCATTTCAGTATCGGCCAATTGGATATCTCTGATCAATTGTGGATTCAATGCTCCCGAAGAGAATTGATTGATTTCTTCGAGAGTTGGATTTCTTTCCCAGAAACGACGAAGTCGGAAAGGCACCGACTCATCCGCTTCATACCATTGTCGTCGTGTCGGTGTGTGTGCCCTCATGTTTTTCTCATCACTATAGGAATTCTGTCCTGAATCAAAATCTTCCCTCTGATCCCTTATTTGATGATTTCCAAATGACGGATATCTTCCCTCACGATCAGTTCTTGGAGCATATTTCATCTCGGACGTATCGTATTCCGTCGCTTCTGTCTCCTGTTTCGTCGGTATGCTCAAACCTGATGGTGCATGTCTTTGATAAACATACTGGCTACTGGGATCGATTACATCTCGCTCAGACATTGACCCGGTGATCAACGGATGAAGTTCCATCTCGTCATGATGTGGGTTATTGAAAGTGGATTCATCGCTGAATTTACCACTGGAAAGATCTATATTCTCATTACCCATGTAACGAATATGATTCAAATCATTTGTCATGTACGGGTTTGTATCGTCGCGCTCGTTCTCTGAATTGATGAGATTCACAAGTGACGGGGCCACTGGTTCAGGAGCCGATAGTACGTCTTCGAGTGCATGCAAATCTTTGATCAAATCTTGCTCCTGAGAACCCACATAAGAGGAACTTTTTCTAACGTTCTCGGATTCAGAGTCTTCACTCTTCACTCTCGAAGGAGAAATATTCCCTTCACTCAGATAATTTCGATTCAAGCTCAGTGAGTTCGATGGTGATTCTTTTTTTATCCTTGCTTGGAAATCACTCGATCCTTGTGCAGAGTTATCTCTCAATGCATTTCCCTTCGTTTCTACATAAGGATTGTATGAATCGGGTTGAACTCCGTGACTCACCAATATGTTGGGTTGAATTCGAAAAGGCAATTTTTCTATGAGAATCAAATCGCGTTCACTCTGTTGGTCAATTGATTTATCTTGTTTTATACCATGAGTTTCTAAATCATCCCCAAAACCTATCGAGTCGGAGTTCTCATAACTCACCTTCACTGATGGTTGATGATGCAGATTGACCATATTGCTGAAGTAAATTTCATTTTTCTGTAGTGAAGGTTGACGTGATCTAGTTTCAGACTTCACTTGAGACCAATTTTGTTCATCAGAATTCATCCCGTTCGTCTCTTCTCGTCTTCCATGTGTTCGGTGTCCAAAAACGGAATCTTTATTCAAAGCTACCAAATTATAATTATGTGGAGATTCATCGTAACGTTGTAAATCTTGGCGAAGTCGAATTTCTCGCTCCATTTCAGACATTTTCTGTTCATTGTTGCCAATGGAGTCTATATCTCTCTGTCTTCCAATTGATCGTGGTCCAAGAATGGACGCTTCGTTTGAAGCTCTCGACTGATAAATATGTGCGAATTCATCGTCTTGTAAAGCTTGACGTAGTCGAATTTCTTGCTCCATTTCAGACATCTTTTGTTCGTTTAAATCAACGACGTCCATCCCTTTTTGTTTTTCAACTGACTGAGGTTCAAGGAGGAAAGCTTCATTCAGAGCTTCCAGCTTCTTTGGAGTCATCTCCCAAATTTTCTCGGACTCATCGCTCTGTTCTGAATCTTGAGGTTGGCGAATTTCTGGTTCCATTTCAGACATTTTTTGATCGTCAACATCCATGACGTTCATTTCTTTCTGTCTCCTCACTGATCGTGATCCAAGTACACCAGCTTTATTTAATGCTCCAAAATTGTAATTACTTCCAAATTCATCGTTGTGCTGTAAAGCTTGATGCATTCGAATTTCTCGCTCCATTTCAGACATCTTTTCTTCATCAACATCCATGGCGTTCATCTCTTCTCGTTTCCCAATTGATTGCCGTCCGTAAACAGAAGCTCCATTCGAAGCTCCCAGTTTGTCATATTCTTCGCCTCTCAATAAGTGCGTGTCTCCGTTTTCTGATATATCTTGAGCTTCATTTGAAGTGGTCAGATCATTTTGTTCTATGAATAATGCATGTATCTCACTGGGAGTCATTTCATTTAGAGACACGATTCGCTTGGCATTGTCTGATTTTTTTGTTGGTAGAACATCTTCGGAATTTCTCGAATGCTTTTGCGAATGATCACTTACGGCAATTGGCTCCTCATTGGTGTCAGTTTCATGGTAGATATTTCCACCAACACACATCGAATCTCCATTCAGCCCTATTGACGATTCCACCTCATCCGGCTGATATTCAAATTCAGAAGAATCTGAGTGTTTTGACTCTAAACCCAAAACCTTCTCTTGATTATGAGTTGTATATCCTGCGTCCCTAGATAGTGCAGAGTTATCTTGTGGCACTGCATTCATTTTTTGTGTCGAATCATAGCTAATTAGATGGTTCTTACTTTCAAATTGGTCAGTTTCTTTGCCGTCTATCAGCTGTTGCATTGTCTCGGGTTCCCGGTGATATTCGACTTTAATTAATTGTTGGTATTGAATATCCTGTTCTGGTTCTACCACTGGTTCAGTTTTTAAGTTGTCCGATTCAGAAACAAAATTTGGTGCGAGAGCGAGTACTTCTTGCGACTCGTGAGACTCGTCCGTATTTGGTAGCTTCTGCTCATCCAATCGTGTTTCATAATCCACCTCATTCTCATCAGTATCGAGTGAAAGCAAATTTTCCTCATCTCCAGTTGGCCCTGTCATTGCATTCTCGCCTGTTTTCACAAAATCTTCCTTCGGGTTTTCAATTGGGTAGTTCGAGTTTCTGCTCTGAGTGTTCTCATCAAAACTACGCTTACATTTCTTACTGACTCCTGCCTTCGAATCTGACAATATTCTTGTTGATGAAGAAGAATCTAATGGACGCAGTGAATTGATTGCAGCATGGAGTGGTACCTCCATCATATCCAGATTCGGATTATCTGCTGTTATCATTTTTCCCAGATCATTTAAATTCTTGTCTGGATCCGAATTACGTCCTCCTGCAAATCTTCCATTTTCATTATTATCTTCTTCAGTGTCCATTTCTATGTCCAATAAATCAACAGGATGTTCATCAAACGAAACTTTATCGCAAGATTCTGGATATTCATCCACTAAATTCACTGCCACGCCGTCGACCCATCGATTACTGTCCTCCTCTTGTTTTGAATCTCCTTCCATTCCACCTGATTCCCCACTTTCTTCAGTCAAACACGTCTTTCCTGATTTCACATCATTGTCTCTGCTCTCCTCGCCACCATTATCCTCCACATTATTACGCTCCAACATCAAGGATGGAGTATCTTGGTTTGCAATAACTTGCGGCTCATTCATTTCAACTTCCTCTTCATCTTCTTGCAGCTCATCCATTTCTACTTCCTCTTCATCTTCTTCTATTTCTTCTTCGTCGTAATTTCCATCGTTCGACAAAGAAGGTGCACTTTTTCCCTCCCGAATCACTTCAGATACTAAATCAAGTTTCTGCTCATCTTCACATTTCGTTATCAACTCATCACTATTATCTTCATCCACAAATTCAGATTCATCTCTCGACACCTTCATGTCACCATTTGCCATAGGCTGTCGATCAAATTGTGAAATATTATCTTCATTCGTATTTTCAGACTCGCAAACTCCGTCCAAAAATGTGTTCTCATCATTTGAATTGTTATTCAAATTCGAATTTTCATTTTCATCACTGCTTTCCTCATCACTATTCTTAAATTCAGAAGAGAAGAGAGAGTCATCAGTCTCACCTTCGTCGGCATCTGATTTGAGACGTCGTTCGTCGATATCGTCTGACACCCTCGAGTTGCCATCGGACATGGATTGTCCCGTATCAATCTGATACATATTGTCCTCACCCGTATCAACAGAATCACTAACGGTTTCCAAATCTTTTTTCTCGTCATCTAAATCGTTATGTGAGTTCGAATCCTCACCTTCATCACTGGTTCCTTGATTGCTTTTTCCAGATTCAGATGGAAAGAGAAAATTGTCAGTCTCATCTTCGTCGGCATTCGATTCGAGAAGTCCATCGTTCGAGTTGGATTCATGACTTTTTTCCTCATCACCCTCTGCTTCATTCAGATCGATCACGTGTAGTAATGGATGCGGCTTACTGTTGTAATATCCCACCTCGTCGTCGCTCCGTCTGGTTCGGGTGCAATTTGTTGTATTTTCTTTGACCGGACACATCTCTTCGACCTTGGGCTTGGCGCTTGCGCAATCGATATCTTCGATGATGTCCGTCTCGCCCTCACCCTCGCCCACTGGCTTGACACAGTTGACAGTTCTGTTTCGCACGCAGTTGGGCATATTGTTACATTCACTGCAGTCTTTATCCCAATCACCAACCATCCATCTGAAACAATACGTGTACAGACAAATTGATACATGAGAGAGTATTGGTGAAGGGGGCACAGTAGTATACAAACGTACTGGAGGAGGGTTTCGATGAATGATCAACACAATTTTGTGGCACTGACAGTATGGTCATTTGGTCGACCATTTGAAATCGGAATTCTATTGAGTCCATTTGATGATCAGCCTATATTATCAAAAAATGGAAAATGTGATGATGTTATCAATTTTCAATCAATATCTGTCATTGAATAATTCAAGGACTCATAAAATTGCATTCGAGATTCGATTGTTTTGACGTTTGATTGAATATGTGTTCATTGAATACAAATATTTAATCAATCCGATGAAATGATTCCAGATCAAATTCGGTGAGTGCATTTGTTAATATACACCTGAGAAATTTTCAAGATGCTCCTTTTTTTGTTACCTTGGCAAACAGGGACTGACGTAACAAGGACGCGAAATCACGGCCGGTTTCTCCATTTCTTTACAGAACTTATCCTCGACCAATCCCGCCTCCTTTTCTACACAACGCTGTACCGACATCTCCGTTCCCGGGCCACAATTTGCCGAACACTTTGACCAATCCACACTGTCCCACGAGTACGACGCGGCAGTTGCCAGTCTTTTCGCACTGCGCGGCAATCCCATCGAGTACCGCAGCGTGACATTCTCGGCGGGCCGCACAAACACGATCAGTGGCTTGCTGATCGGTCCCGGTATATCCAACGCCTCTTGTTTGAAACGTATCATACCGAGCCAAGCTTTCGATCCCGGCACGTGATACATGCCCAGTTCGTTGCCTTTGATGTATGGCTCTTTTTCTTCGGTACCACGCACGACTATCAATGCTTTCGTCGGCTCCGTTTCTTCGACTCGGATGTTTCTCGCGCCTTGGGGCACGTCGATCAACTTCATCAACCCCTTCGAGTTCTCTTGGAAGGATTGTTTGCCTTCTTTCACGGTGCATTCTCTACCGTCTCCATGGCATATGCCACACACGTCTTCTACTGCATTCGACTCCAGATCTAAATCACATGGTATGGCCTGGAGGAATGAAAAACAAATAGCATATGTTACATGTATATAAGTTCATAGATCAAGTTCATACAAGTTCGTACATTTAATTTTTTTCCTTGGAACTAATTCTCTCTTGTACTGTACAAATATATTGAATTTTCGAAAACATAATATACATGATATACGTGTGAATACATGGTTAGGCAGCCATTCAATCTCGCCATGGAGTTCACTACAGTTGCATTATAATGAAGTAAACTGAAAACACACATGCTTGAGTACGCTTTTTATTCACCATGATCAAAAATACTGCCCATGATGTTTCCAATTAAACATGCTATTCAATAATTCCTATATCAACTGAACTTCGATGCAGATGAACAATCTCAGTGCAAATGAAAATTATCTAGATAAAATGTGTAGCTTGCAACTATTTTGTCAGTAACTGCGTCGAGTACACTCTATAGCGGTAACGATAATGACTATTTCAACCTTCCTCTATTGCTCCCACGTGTAATACCACGACATCACGCTGATAATTCTGCATTTTAGAGCGCATTTTATTATTATTTTTGATGGCGATTAATAATACTGGAACAACTTTTAAGATGAATTTTGTCTCTATATAGGAATAATTGGGAAATACTCTTCTCTTTCATACGTTTGTAGTGTATGATGCCAGTATATTCACCCGTCCTAACTATGTTCTTAATTATGTTCATATTTGATTTTGTTCAAAATATGACTGATATAGCATAAAATTTGTTCAACTCACAGATAAACTACACTTTGTGGTTTTGTGGGATACTGTGGATGTAGGGGTTGTTTCATTTGCTGTGATGCATAATGTATATATTGTTCATGACAATGTATAAATGTCCATCATCAGCGAATAAAGTGAAACAAAACATAGAATGAAAGTGCATGGGAAATCAAGCCAATCATTAGTGATCACATCAATCTTCTTCGTGTGATGGAAGATCATCTTTTTTGGTGGATTATACATACAACACATGCATTCCATATATAATATGCACAGTGAGATATAGAATAATGAGTCAATTGAATTCGATTCAATATTGCGAACATACACACGACTCTGAGCTCGTTCACTGAAAAACTACTTCTCTATTGTTATTCAGCGTTTCAATACGATTTCTAAAGGCTTTCATGACGTAGAAATCTTTGTTGCCACGACAGAAAAACCATATGCATCCACACTCAGTAGAATGGTTCTGTATGGAAATGCGTAGAGATATGGAAATCAATGGGAGCTAGTGGGCATTCACTATTATTTTTACTCTGTTCGTTATTATTTTGAAAGCAAACGCACGTTTTAGCGCATATCATTATTATATTTCCATTTTTTATTTTTTCATTTTTATTTTCTTCCTTTTTTCCATCATTTCATAGATCTGCAATTCATGTGCGACATTTAGATGAAAAACTCCCTCGATGCAGAATTAACATGACAGCTGTTGATTGTGTGTATGACTGCATTGAGTTCCCATAAAATTGTTACAAATCAATTGAATCATGCATACTGCTCTTTGCACGTTCATTTTGAACCTGATCGAAATCTTATCTCAAATTCTCCATCAGCTTTATAATCATTGGGCTTGCATAGTATATATATGAATGAATATATATACATTGTTTTGGGGTTAACACGTGTATAATGGAAACGAAGACAAATCCAAATATAAAATTGTTTTGATGAAAAGATTACCTGCAGATTGCCTAATGATAACGTTACCGGAGTTCCGTCACTCCCTTCATCAGAGGAATAAAGATGCAACAATTTTTTGTATTATTATTCATTTTTTTCTTTCATCTTCATTCATATTATGGAGAGAGTGACATAACTCCGGAAACGTTAGGCAATCTTCATATCATAACCATTTCATATTTGGATTTCTCTTTGTTTTTATCATACGCGATATAACCCCAAGACAATGTGCTATCCTAATACTGATCGTGAAAGTTTAAAGAATCTTATTTATATATACATATATATATATATATATATATATATATATATATATATATATATATATATATATATATATATATATATATATATATATATATATATATATATTCATATATATATGTATATATATATATATATATATATATATATATATATATATATATATATATATATATATATATATATATATATATATATATATATATATATATATATATCCTATTCAGTGAGAGAGAGAGAGGAGGAACTGAAGATGGCTCTTTTCAGTTTCTCAGTCGTATCTCAGTTCTCTGGTTCTTACCTTGCAAACACCGCCGATACAGACATCTCGAATACCTCGACGACAAGTGGTGCCATCGATAACCTTCGGCTTCAACGACGCTATTTGACCGTCGTCGTTTTTACAGAACAAAACACACGGATTCTCTGAGGAAAATAATGGAAAGCAATTGACATGTCATTGGTGTCGGTTGATAATGTCGATATCCATGTGACGAACAAAGTTATGTAACATGTTTTCATTCAGTTCCTATGATTTAATAAGATGAGCGATAGCGACGATCTCCATTTCACTCTCATAGATCTCTGTCTGATTGTGTTTTTATCAAGCACTGCACAGGTCGCACGGTTTGAATAACCGACATGAAAACTTTTACTGAACATGTAGACTCATCCAACTCAGAACTGTGTAGTTTCCGGGTTAATTTGATTGGTCTATTTCTGAGAAACACCATCTCAAAGTTTTTAAGTACCTCATGAGATTGGATTGAGTAAAAAAAATTGAGATATAAAATATCTTGAAATGAAATCGAATTCTCGCTGAATGTTTTAACAAAAATGATACACACCCCGGGCATATAGCAAATTTGTTTGCCATCTGGACAAGTCGTTCTGAATAAAATAGTTCAATAATTGTTTTGTATTCATCAAATAGATAGAAATGTTGGTAGGATCATGATCTTGGGGAACAATGATTCTGTAGCAAGTCTCGATATCATTAAAACAATGTTTTATAATATTTTATCTGGAATTATAGCTGTTGTTTCTCTACCATGGACAAACGTAGCAAATGCGTCGTAAGATGAGCGATACATTCATATGAAGTGCAATCGAAAACTCTACACACCTTGACTCTATAAAATGAACCCGAATCTAGAAAGCCGTGAATCTCAGCAATGGCTGTCATAATTTTCTTTCGATTTTTTGATTTGTGAAGTAAAAAATGACTCAAATGTTAAAAATCAGCATGTGAGTGTAAGTGAACTTGAGATTCATATAAGATCGATGGAAAAACTACACAATTTCAAACTATTGTTGAAACATCTAATACATCAATAGTTTTAATTTATCAATTCAACAATTTCTCAACATTTTCAATTCGAAAACTTCTAAAACGAAGTACTTCAGTGAAACTTACCATCATGCATGTAGAATCCCTTCCATTCGTGCACTTTTCCATCCTCTGGGTACGTCCACTCGTTGAACTCTGAGCATTGGACGTCTCTGAAAGAGGGCTGTCCAATCTTGCAGGGCTAAATGAAAAATACATCTCCATTCAATAGGGTCTTCAATGTACAAGTTGTGCGATTGGGATGCTAGATTGGTTGTGAAAGACAGTCGATTGGAACTGTACACTCATCGAAATTGTATAAGCTTCTGTCACGTGACGTCACCTATCAATATTGTATTCATCATATTATTATGATAAATATTTATACCGTGTAATTTTATCATATAATTATATCATAATAATTTGATCATATTATGATATTACTAGGAAAACGCGGGATGCGCGTTGTGAGATGAGCTTAGAAGTATGGCAATCCAGAATGAAAAATAACTTGTCAGCTCAATTTACATCTACAAACCTTGACTTACTTCAAACGTTCAAAAACCTCACCTGCAACTTGTTGATATTTATAGTAACCTGCAACCTGTCGCATAAACACTTTACAAAACCAATTGATCCAAATATTCAATAAAATGTACACGTTTATTGCGTTTTCTTCATTATTTCTCATTCGATTGTTGTGAAAATCTCTGAAAAGGTGTATAATAGTATTTTTCATATTCTGTGAGAATTTGAGAGCTTTTGAAAAATTCTTGTTTTTCAAGTATTTTTCCTCCGGGCTATTCTCATGAGGATTTTCCAAACTTTCCTATTATTTTCCGGCAAAACCTTCCGACCGATTCCTCTGAATAACAATCCCAACCTATTCTGGTATGACACCAACGTTCAGAAAAAGTTTCAAGTTGATTGATTCATTTCTCTGACCTGTATGCCGCGTACATAATTACAAAAAAAAAAAAAAAACATAAAAACGAAGCCCATTTTTTTTCAGGGTGTGAAATGGAAAGCTTCACTACGCTCATCTAATTATCATAATATTGAACACGGGACGTTACTCCTTCTTGAGACAAACAACTCGGATGTGGAATGATCTACCTAGAAACATCTTGGATGCTCTACCCCCCAAAATCGAAATATTCAATGAAATAATCAAATCTGCTGTATAATTATCAATTTAGAATTTGAATTTTAATCTTAATTTTGAAATTGTCAACCTGCTGTATAATCTTGCTGTATACTTATTTCAACTATTGAGACTAGCGGTCACTGGAATTATTACTTACTCTAAGTGATTCCTAAGCTGTTATAAAATAAATAAATGATGATGATAATCATAATTATCAGATCACGTTATCATTATTCTATGTATGTATGTACATATGTACATACATATGTATGATATGTCCGTCTGCTTAATTATTATTCCATTATTTGTCCATCAGCTAGCCCGCACACAAGGTGTTATCCCTACGCGGGTCTCACACATATAAATGTTTATCACCATTTTTAATTTGTATTTTTGCATTATGTTTTTCATGTATTATGTGTGAATGAAATGCATATCAAATTGAAAATTGAAAATGACTACAGAATATTCTCAACCATACTGCCTCAGAAACATTACTCATTATAGTCGTTCATAAATTAATACTTGTAAGAAACCTCAGCGCGACGATGGTAATAATTGTGAGAACAATTGAACAGTAATAACTTCTACTCGCTCTGAACTGGACTTATATATCTGGCATTGTGCCAAAACGGATTCTGTCGTTCACCGTTTTTTTTTCATCTCTCTTCCAAACAAAGATCAATCGATAAGTATAACCTCCCCTAGTGGAGATACCAGCAGTACCTCATATCACCTCCAGGGATGCTGTTCATCAGCTATGGTCTTGACACGTGAACCCTACCTTATCACCTTCGTTGTCAAACGCTGCAGCGCAAACGTTGTCACGTTCTTTATATGTAAATGACCTATTCGAGCAGTCAAATCTTAAGAAGCATGGACGAATATAATATAATATAAATATATTATATTTATGAAAATATTCACGAAAATGTTTGACGAACTTCATTTTTGCTATATTTAGATAAGCGTGGCAAAGATCCATATACCGAACAAAATTGGGCTTTGTTTTTATGTTTGTTTTTTTTTGTAAATTTGTGTGCTGCATACAGGTCAGGAAAATGACCCAATCAACTCGAAACTTTTTCTACATTTCGGTGTCATACCAGAATAGGTTGGAATTGTTCATCATAAAAATCGATTCAACAATTTTTCCGAAAAAGAATTGGAAAGTCCGCAAAAATTCCAATAAGAATAACTCGGAGAAAAAAAAATTGAATAACAAGAATTTTTCAGAAGCTCTTAAATTCTTGCCGTATATCAATAAAACTAGTATACACATTTTCAGATATTTTTGCACCAATTGAATGAGAACTAACAAAGGAAACGCATTTGAAACGCATTTTCATTTCAATCAAAGCTAACCAATTGAATCTATAGCAACAGGTGTCACTGATTAATTGAGAACTATTTCTCATTCTAGATTTCTAGACTTCTGAGCTCATCTCCCAACGCAAATCCCACGTTTTCCTAGTTGTATTCACGAAAGAAGAAGGTTGTGTACCAACATATGAAAACACGGATTCACCGATATTTCTGTAGAAATATTTCTGCCGAAGTATTTTTAGAACCGAACATTTTTCGGGTCAAGATAAAGATTGGAAACACAGCATGACATCTCGAATGATTCATATATTTAACAACGGTTCAAAATTTATCTTTTGCTTCCATTTTTATATGTGTAACTTTTTCATGAAGGTAGATTTCAACGCTTTTTAGTAGCCCATGAATCTAATTTTTCTATTGCCGATATTTCAACTCAGATGCATCAAAATTATGATACTTCGAAGTATTCATTTAATTGACTCTTTATACTGATTCAACAAAATTGCAAATATCCCAAATTGTTGAATTTCAATACTCGTACACATTTATTTCATGAATCCATGTGCACATGAGCGATTGTTCGTACACAATGAAGGAATAAATGGATAATTAATATGGTCATTATCATTATTGAATGTTCAGGTCGACAGCGAGTTTCTCTACAACCACCGTGGTTTTTACAATCATCCAAGTGGTATAGACGACTTCCATCCTTCGTGGATACAAGAAGCCTATAAAAGCCTGAGGCCTGAGGGATATCAATATAATCAAGTTAAATATACACTTGGCGCTTCATGAATATTTAATTTATCTAATATCGACGCATATTCAACCGCTGACATTTTTGGAGATGTGCATGTAGTCAGAAATGGGCGAAGATACTTTCGAAAAATAACTTGGATACAAAATACAATACACTTTCCTGACACCCTGAAAGATACAGTTTTTTGAAGTTACAGTTCCTATGAGAGAAAAACAACGCGGACGTAATAGATGGAAATTTCTCTACCCGCCGTATAAATAGCATGTAAAAACGAATCATACCACAATATTCATCACACTCTGATGAGAAATTATGATTCTTCATTCGGAAGTGAGATATATGAAATGTCAAGTCTGGGTCTTGTATCTTGTAGAAATACATTGACATTATATACACTGAAAATAACCAGGCAATGAGTATACGAACTTCAAGCAGAGTGTATGGGAAAATTGATAGTGACAATGTGCGTGGATTTTATATAGTCCATGTAAAAATGTACGGTGAAAGTGTGCGTGAATTCTATCTAAATCTGAATTGAAATTTCTGAAAGATCATTTTATTTGTCCACAAGTGTACATTTTGTACGCGAGGAAATAATCAACGAGTGATATGCAGCTCAAGCCCCAAGGGCGAGATCACGTGGTATCAACATATGGCAGTTGATGTCGGCCCCAGGAGAGACAACTCATAGACCAGAGTGTCGGGATCATAAACACGGTTCCTTGGGGAACCACGACAAGTTCCATACATATCATTATTATCATCATTTATATCACTTCCATTAATATATTTTTTTTTTTAATAACATCGAAACTTGATACAAAATCATTGTTCCCCAATTAAGGCTAAGGATGAAAAGTAGGATCGTTTGGACGGGGCACCACAAGGGCGATCTTACCACCCCATTTTAAATATTTAAAACTAATGAACTTCAACACCAGGACTGCGCTGTCGGTGACCATAAATATTGCTATTTTTACTTTTCCAATTTCATTCTATTAAATTATCGGTTCATTTATAGATGAGTATATTACATGTTTTAACCACTATGTATCCGAACATCCACGTCGGAACACATGTGACTAGGTGGGTCTATGCTATCATTTCAATGTAGTACTATCATTATGTGAATTGAACTATTATTATTCGAAAATTTGAAACAAGTAAAGCAATTTCGAATTGTTTGCTTTGAATGAACCTTCTTATTTTCATTTTAGTATTATGTTACAATTTCAATTACAGGTAATATTTTCAATATGTTCAAGTTTGTGTTATGACTGGTACAATGACACATGCAGTTACATCATGTTCACTCTATGTAGTATGTTGATACTTGCCTACAGACAAGTCTCATCAAAGGCTTTGTAGGATATTCAGTAGCAGAGCTCCTTGTATATAATTTGTACTCAAAATGTGTGAAAAAGAATTAAAGAAAAGAACACATTGAAGAACGAAGCATCATTATTATTAGATGAGCGTAGCGAAGCTTTCCATTTCACACCCTGAAAAAAAATGGGCTTCGTTTTTATGTTTGTTCGAAACAAATGTTTATGAACCATGCTTATGGTAATCGAATGAGAAATAATGAAGAAAACGCAATAAACGTGTACATTTTATTGAATATTTGGATCAATTGGTTTTGCAAAGTGTTCATGAGACAGGTTGCAGGTTACTATAAATATCAACAAGTTGCAGGTGAGGTTTTTGAACGTTTGAAGTAAGTCAAGGTTTGTAGATGTAAATTGAGCTGACAAGTTATTTTTCATTCTAGATTGCCATACTTCTAAGCTCATCTCACAACGCATATCCCGCGTTTTCCTAGTTATTACTATCATCATTATCGTCATCTCATTCTATATTATTTATTATATCATGATCATTTGTGAAATCATGAGTGAATGTCCGCTCACGCGTAATATTATATATATATATATATATATATATATATATATATATATATATATATATATATATATATATATATATATATATATAGATCATTTTCATCACAATTCTGTTATTAGTGTCATCACCGATTATAAGAATGGAATAGCTCCACTCTAGAATGCTATGATCACGTCCATTACACCACTAAATTCAGAATTGGGATTAGATAGGACATTTTGATCTCTGTGTCGACTCTTGGCTATCTGCCTGTACAAAGTCCATTCTCGTTTGCACCAGTATGAAGAATTCTATTTTCTAGAAGATTTCAACATTCTTTCTACGAACATTTCAAACTGATTGAATCTTTCGATTAATTATGCTATTTTTTATCTGTTTCAATAACATGGAAACTCGATACAAAATTATTGTTCCCCAATTAAGACAATGGAAGAAATATGAGATCGTTTGGACGGGGCACCACAAGGGTGATCTCATTACTTCATTCTGATTAGATAGAATTCTTACAGTTTCCAAACGTCCGGAACACATTATGACTGTTTCTGCGATATGTATCCGGACACAAAACACACAAATATTGATATCTTCCACTTCAAAACCACTATATCTACTATATCTACTGAACCACTCATCATCCACCATGATAAAAAGCATGATGGAAGACGTTTGCGGCATAATATTCCAAATTGCAATGATAAACATGGTGAGAGACAGCAGCAGTATATGCAATTGCAGCTATTTTAAATGCAATACCAGGAATCTCATTGAATTCTCTCAATATCAATTCAACTGATGAATAATAACAATCCTGGCTGATCGATTTTATCATTGGTGACTTTTTTCAAGATAGACCATCGTTGGTGGGATATTCACATCATATATTGATGTTATGATGTTATTCAAGCCGATAATGGATTTTCTCAGTTTGAAATAGAACTCGACTGAATTTGACAAGATATTTTTGAAGACTAGCTTTAGCAAGGATTCAATTCGACATACTGAAAAAAATTGGTATTCGTTTTCATGATTTTTTTTCATGTTTTTATAAAAAACATCGGTCTCCACAGGTCTCCACCTGTTCTCCACACCTGTTCACCTGTCCACGGATATCCACAGGTCAAACGGCTATAGCTATCAACTTCAAACTTTTTTTCGCTATGGTTCCTCATCTAACTTGGATCTGTAAGGTTTTGTGGCATTAGCGAGTGATAACTTTTATTGTTATGAATTCTAGAAATCTCAAAAATACCCATTAGAAAAACACGGCGGAAGAAAAAAGAAAAAAAAATATTTTCAAAGAGAATGAAATTTTGTGTCGAGTTGAATTACATTCTGATACACATTTCTGGAAGTTCTCAGCCCGATCGGGTGAGCCATTTTGAAGAAAAAACATAACATGTGCTAAATTGGTACCACTCGAAGCAGTTCTTACCCATTTATAACTTAAATGTAATTTAACTGGCGAATGTAGGCAAAAGTTTGTCAGAAAAATCGACATACTATTACTATCCACTCGTCTAACAACGCATATGACGTTTTCCCAGTATTATGACCACGATTAATTCCAACCGTTTGTTATACGTTGTCGAACTATTCTGTGTATCGATATATCGATCGAATCGATCATTGAATGACCAAAAACTATATGATACAAAAAGTGTAGCAGATATGAAGAATTATTTCACATGGAAAATCTTATTCGCGTATTTATTCAATTCTATTTGCATTTCAACATTTTAATAGTACATGTCAGAAAGTTTCTGACCCAACCAGTTACCCAATTCTATTTTGTGATCATTAGTTTTAACAAATTCTAATATCCGTATATATTATATATGACCCTGCTTCTTTGACAATCACTATTGATATATTCATTGGTGATGGCCAGTGCTTCTATATTGAATGGTATTCACATCCGAAAATGAAATCAGGATTGATTTGCATTCATGAATGCGTGTATTAGTTATTTGTCTCTGTGACTTCTCATATTCATTACGTTATATATTTTTTTTCTAGCCAGAAAGTATGTCAACATTATGATCATAGATAAGCGAAACAATTCACAACGTGATAAACCAAGGGAGAAAAACGTATTTTATTCATTTTTTTCCTTTTCATTTTCCTTCATCAGCTTTTTGTTCATATCATTATATACGAGTTATAATTGAAATCATCAACATAACAAGGAGGTCTTAAAAGATGTCTGGATCAAAATAACAATAATAATAATGAGTGACTATAATTAACAATATATAAAATTAGATATTATGTATTATTATGAAATTTCTATGTATTTGTACTTCATAATTCTTGTTATAAGCAGATATTTTATATCTTGTTCATAGGGATTGTGAGATTGCCCTTGAGGTGCTTCGTCCAAACGATCTTACTCTCACCCATAGCCTTGATTGAGGAACAATTATTATGTATCAAGTTTTGATTCTATACAAAAAAAAAAATGAAAGAATAAAGTCAGGTAGCTATTGTTCACTAAGATCCAGTATTACCAAGTCCAGTTAGCAGTTGACTGAGAGTTGGTGAAAACGAATATCACAGGTAACCATGGTGATAACAACTTTTATCTGCCACTTGGAGTTACTCCCACGTTGGTAATACCGGGCCTAAACCTATCATCATTCACAATTTTGAATGAGGAGTGACATTGTATTTGCGTACGGTATATTTATTATTGGAATATATTTACAATATCTGTGTGCCATAAAATATGTACGCTGTGAATGTTTTGTATCCATAAAGTTATTGTACATAAAATGTCATAGTTATATCTATAAACGACCCACGTGTGCCTGTTCACAGGCTTTGAGGATTATTGTGAACATGAATATATACTTTCAAGTTGATTTAATATGATATACATCTTTGAAATATCAAAATTATCAGCATCACCATTATTACTAGGTGTACATGATAAAATACCGAATGTCCTCGCCACGACCCCATTGAATCGTAGACCCAAAGGGCACGTCAACTCTCACAAAGGTTGGATCAGACACTCATGATAATAACTATGTCATAGCCATTGTAGTGCCATCATGATTTTAATGATATGGAATTAATTCCCACTTCACTATGAAAGCACGGGATGCGCGTTGTGAGATGAGCATAGAAGTATGAAAATCTAGAATGAAAAATATTCTGTCAGCTCAATCCACATTTACGGACCTTGGATTATTTCAAACGTTCAAAAACCTCACCTGTAACTTGTTGATATTTATAGTTCTTCCACCTGTCGCAAATACACTTTGCAAATCCAATTGATCCAAATATTCAATAAAATGTACACTTTTATTGCGTTTTCTTTGTTATTTCTCATCTGATTGTTGCAAAAATCTCTGAAAGAGTGTATAATAGTATTGTTCATATTTGGTGAAAATTTGAGAGCTTCTGATGAATACATGTTTTTCAAGTATTTTTCCTCAGGGTTATTCTCATAAGGATTTTTCAAACTCTACGATTTTTTACGGAAAAACCTTCGGACCGATTTTTCTGAAAAACAATCTCAACCTAGTCTGGTATAACAATAATATGTTGAACATGTTTTAAGTCGATAGGTATTTCTTTCCCGACCTGCATGCCGCGTACAAAATTACGAAAAAAAAACATAAAACGGAGCTCATTTTTTTCGGTGTGTGAAATGGAATCTTCGCTACGCTCATCTAATCACTAGAGTATTGCTTTACTTGTTTACACGAGAGATGAACACGGCCTATACAAACATCATATGTAGAAGAAAATCCTGCATGGGTTATTCAAAGCGAATACTCGCAGCCATGACTATCAGACAGGGCATATCAACGATCTCTACAAGGTGTTTTCAAGACTTTTTAATTTCTGACCGTGACACATGCTGGAATCGAACTCTTCCACAATTAACCTGAAAGAGAAATTTAAAAATCGGACCGTCTCAAGACGAACTGATATTCTCATTTGCTCTCAATTATGTCGTCTGAAATTCCTCTCAAAAATATTCTGGAATATTACAGCTCACGAAAAAATGCACAGAATATCTTTGTATATAAGAGGGTCTAATAATGCACATTGCTTTCCTCAAATGGAGACATGCATCTATACTATTGTTTTTCATTCACGTTGACTTGTTCCATCAGACTTGCTTTGGTTCGTCGGTGTTCAATTAAACATGCTTTTTATCGCATCGACAAATTCTGTAATATCAAGTTCATCTTGAACAGTGCTTATTATACGTATTTTTGTAATTCATGACGTAAGGTATATCATAGTGTTTGTACAGTCTCCAATGATAAAAACCAGTATTATTATTATTATTATTATTATTATTATTATTGTCGATGTTCCTCCGATTCAATTACACTATTCTAATTATTCTCGTGAGTATGATATTCAACATGTTTATATTCATTCCATTCATATTTTTACTGACGAATTTCTCTTACCCGTAACGAGACGTTTTATTTTATTTTATTTATTTTTATACTCTCACGAATGTCAATGACGGCGGCATCTCTGTATACAAGAGGGTGAGTGTATGTATCATATATGTATCACTATGTGATGATGTACATCCATGAAAATCGAACTGAATCATCGATTAAACTTTGGTATTCGGTGAATATTTTTTTTCAATATCTATAGTTCTATGTTTAAGTTGGAATTTCTAATCAAATTTCTAATCGTAAATCTCGTCCACAAATCGCATTATCGATTGCATAATGAAAAAAATTGTTCACGGTATACCTGCGTATACAATATTGAAAACGAGTGAGGTATGAATGAAATCATCGGACAAATTATCATCTGTGTGGTCTATACCACAACTTTTCCCATGAGAAATGGCGCTCTGAGATATCTAGTTAGAAATCCACGGAATATTTCATTCATTTCCATCGTTGTTAGCACAAAACCCCGGCTTTGCTCATAAGTTTTCCTACGAAATATTCAAGGTACCTCAAAAAATCTCACTGGGTTGATATATTTCTCGTATGTTTTCTGCACGTTTGGTGAATATTAAGACTGGGCAATCAAGATTCTAGCCTCTTGGCCTAGGTCGTTATTCCGATTGGAAAAAAATCCAGGACGTATCATATCAAAAATAACGAATGAGACAATACCTCTGTGCTGCATATTTTGTGTTTCTTTCTCTCTCCCACACAGTATCTGCCTCCATGCGATGGCCGCGGCGCCGTACACTCCCGTTCAGTGCTCGTCACTCCAGAGCCGCACGTTCTGGAGCACTCGCACCAAGGTCCCCATTCGGTCCAGCCGCCGTCGACGGCTTCGGGACGCTCCCCGATCTCTAAGCAATGGTCATTAATACACCACTAACAACAGAGAAACATTTATTATACAAACTTGTTTCTTGTCCTACTTTCAGTTGGCATTAGTTTTGAGATGAGCTTGTCTCAAGCTCTCCTATCCATGAACGCGGTTATCGTGATTTGCTTCCGCTTAGCGGTAAAGTTGGGCCAAGCTCAATATTCAGAAACTGCGTCGTTCTCTTCACTGATTGGTTGTCGCATGTTTTTTTCAATATAGCGGCTAGAATATGCGCTTTGCAAATTTTCCCTGGCGAATTTCACGTTCATGGAAGTCCAGCTTGGAAGTAGTGTTGTGACTTATATGTGGATGAAATTAACTTTTTTTTCATTTTGTTCGATTTTAACCATACACCGAAAATGTTTCAACGTGATTTGCTGGTAACCAATGTCTTAGTGCGGACGATTGGCACCATTTAAATGGTTGAATAAATACGAAAATGAGACTGATATCCAAACTGTTCAAATGGTTGAAGATTATGATAATTTGAGAGATGATATATTACAATATCCAACAGACATAGTCAACCTCAATCATATCACGGGTAATTGAGAATGACTGTATCTCAACAAAACATAATAATGTTCCGAAGATAAAAAAAATCACAAAAATTCCGTTTAACCAGTGATAAGTGATATGAACAGAGTCGACTGTAATGATTATGAGGGACCGTCAATTAAAAGTTTACGGATCAAGTGAAAGTTTAACGCACAAATTTAAAGTGAAATTGCCCCCGCCTACATGGCCTCAATCTCGTTCCACGGTCTTCTGGATGTAGTACGTAGGGCATGCGGGAGGAGGACGAGCGTATAATGTGGTGAATGGTGATAAGTGTCTTCTGACGGTCTAACCCGAGCACGCGATAACTTTTATGACGTGCACCATATAAAATGACGTCACCCTCTTCTCACCCACCCATACCCTTTAATTAAGTCGTTTTCTTCAACAGCATTATTAAATTGAAACACTTAAGAATCCGACACTAAATTAGGCACGAAACGTAAATCTTCTTAGCGAAACACATTTCTGCGGAATTCAAATGGAATTTCCTTTTTCATACAATAGAAGTAATTTAGATTCCGATAGACGCTGATAGAATAAGCCCTGTCGCATAATTAGAAAGAGTTCAATTGACGTTCAGTTAGAGTGAAGACTGACAGAATAGTCCTTTGTTCCGTGGAAGTCAGAGAAGCGAATAACAAAAAGATAAAAAAAAGAACATCAACCAAGAACAGAAGAAAAGGTGACTTCATGTGTAATGTGTTGCCAGGTTCCAATGATATTTCAGGTTCCTTTCGCTACAACACTTAGAACAAGTACTGTTTGAACCATACGAGCCATGATCGTAAATTAAAGACCTCACTCCTAATTGTACATCGTGTTGTAAGCGCCAACCAATTAGATAAACAATTGCTGAAGAATTGACGACAACGAGAAAAGTAGTACCATCTTATCAGCCCTATCAATTTCAATTCAGCTCGGCTCAATAATTGAGCTGAATTGAAATCGATAGGGCTTATCCGGTGGAACTACTCCTCGCGTTTGATCAAACAATCCATTTCATGGACTATTTCTTACTGATAAACTGTTGTGAATTGCTATGGAAATTTACCATACACTCTAAAATGTTGAGTTCACCGCTTATTTCTCTTGTAAATAGGATTCATCGAAAAAGTTTGAGATTATTGAGATAGCAACCGCCATGTGGCAATTTTCAAAAAGCTCGACGTTTATTTTTCATCTTTTTTTAAATACCAATTTTGAGAGATACGTGAAAATGTGATGAAAAAGAGAAAGGAAGGAGGCGTTCAATGTGTCACAGTTTGTGACAGGAAGGAAGAAAATCAATTCAAATATCTTATTCTGCATTACCCCAAAACACTTATTCCAGATATACGGGCTCTGTTATAACGAACATTAAATTTATTTCACACCTCCATGATTCTCTCTCTGTCACCCAATGCATTTGAATGCCCAATGTCTATCCAATACTAGATATTGTGACGTAATTACAGGGGAACAAATCATCCTGATGTGAAGGAATGTTTCTGAGATGATGAGTGGGGGGGGGGCGTGGACAATAGAAAACTGCCCTGAAAAGAGCTACATAATTGAAGTATGACTCCGTAGTGGGGATATCGTGAACAAAATATACCCGACTCAATGATAACAGGAGACCTGAAATATCTCTGGTGAAAGAAAAGTTTCACCAGTAGGATGAGCGTAGTATATAGACCCTTTCAGTCATCATTAACGTAATTATTTTTCATTCTGTTGGTTGTTTTTGTACTTAACGTACGAGAGAGCCTGCAGCTGTATCAAAACTGGCTGGTATTATCTTATGCAGTCACTTGGTTCATCCTATCTTGACGGCTATAAAAAGACCGTGGTAAAACGTGATGAGTAGAGAGCGGTTTAGTTTTCTTGAAATTTTTTCGAATAAAAAATCTCCACGAAAATGTATTGTTATAACTATACTTTCACTTCGGCCAGTTTTCATCTTGAAACTATTCGCTACATTGGTGAGAATTCCAGTAAGGTATATTATCAAATATAAACATGAAAAAAAACTAGAAATTTGTGTAACATTTCGCTTCATCTCAGTTATAACTTATATCAAAATATGAATTTTTCGAAATAATTAGATGAGCGTAGCGAAGATTCCATCCCACTCTTATACAGCTTTGTCTGTGTTTTCTTTTTTGTTTGTTTGTTTGTTAGCACTGCACATGTCGCATGGTTCGACTGATCAACATGAAACTTTTTTTTGTACGGGCCAACTTTTACAACTTAGAGCTGTATAGTTTTTGGAATGAATCGGTTGAATGGATTTTGAGAAATATCATTTCAAAGTTTTTAAGAACCCCTTAAGATTAGGCTGAGTAAGAAAATTTGAAAAAACGAAATCTCTCCGAAAAAAATAAAATTCTCTATGAGTGTTCAAACATGGATGATACACATAACCACCATTTTTAAAGCAATTCGAACCAGCCGTTTCGAAGAAAAGAATTCAAATAACTGTTTTTATTCATCAAATGTATGGAAATGAGCCAAGATTCACTGCTTCCCAGATTCGATATTCGCCCAAGAATTAACTATTCTTTATATTCGTCAAGGCTTGTATAATACCATAGAGAAGATAAAGTAGCAATTAAATGAAAGACAGAGTGTGTAGAATACCAGAGTCGATAAAGTAGCAAATGTAGGACTGTTATTACACCTTATTCAGATATCTCGCTCATCTCACAACGCACATTTCGCGTTTGCCTAGTGATAATTGATCAACATCACCGATAATCATCGGTGTTCACAAACAAGTAACTGTGGAACCATTTTTTTTCCTTCCATCTCACATGGAATAAAACACTCTCAACTCTGTTGTAGTGCATTAGAAAATTGCGTCATGACTTCGAGTGATTTTTTAAAGATCAGAAATGTTCATGTTTTATATTTTCAGTTGATTATGATGATTATGAGCCAATTATTTCACGTCCCCGCTTGATTTTGTAATATCTCATTATTGATCACATGTTGTCGAATTCGAATGAAAGATCAATTGCAGTAATGAAGATCAATGGAAATAGATTATCAATGGGAATCAATAGATGTAATTGGACTCTTGGTTGGAGCGAGATTTTCAACCTTAGTGATAGTTATATTTATAGTATAGTACTTTTAGCCTTGAAAGGATCAATTTCATTTTTTATAAACCATTTATATCATTTGGACGAATCAATTGTGTAGGCCTAGATGTATCGCTTTCATACTGTATGCATTCACTGGATATTCTTTCTTTTCTTTTTCCAAATAAGTAATCAATTACAATATTTTTTTCTCGGACTATAGCTCAATATCATCATATTTTTTATCGAACACTAAATTGTAATATATTTCTTGCTCTCTTCATCAATTCGTCATATTTATTATCATATATATATTACTCTCCCACTTTCATTTTCATTTCATCATAGCATTAACCTTCTAAAAGGCAGCGTCTCTATTTTTCACTAATAAAGTATTTATATATGACTAATACAAATTAAAACTCGTCAAACAAACAGGGCTTGAAGAGCACGTATACCTAGCTGCTGGTTCGTTAAGCAAACAAAAACAGCACAGAAAGTGTATGTACTCAAGAGAGGATGAAATAAAGATCCGTTTGGTGGTTGTAAAAAATCAATACGCTTCACTCATCCTAGTGATACTTGAAAAATGTATTTTACCGTGAGCTTACTCGCATTTCACCACAAGCCGTCCCTTGGGCTGGCGGTGTGTGTGTTTGGATGCAGCCGTAACCCGGCACCTCGCAATTCAAGCTATCACAAGTCTGGAAAAAACAAACGAGAGATAATGAGTCATTCTCGCCAGATATCAATAAGTGTGATGAAGCGATAATCAGTGGATACATTGTTATTGATTTTTCAGACTAGTTTTTTGTAGCTTTCAATTGACGACTAGTGATTGACCCGCCCACAAACGTCACAAAACAGAACATCCAATCAAATAGGCTGTTTTATTTTTATATTGGGTTTTACCAACGCACTGTAATGATGACTGAGATCTATTGGCGTCAGATGAATGATTAATGAGATGATGGGATGATGAGATGAAGGTCTCATAGGTAATGGGAAGGATAGTGGGAAGGAATCGGTCGTGGCCTATATTGTGGGAACATCCCGGCATTAGCCTAGACTACAGAGGGAAACCACGAAAAACCCCTGTAAAAATGGACGGTGGTGGGGATCGAACTGGTTCCGATATGTCCCTCCACCTCCCGGGTCACACGAAGCAAGTGCGCTAACCACTCAGCTACTGTGCCGGTAGGCTGTTTGTTATGGGAGAAAATTGACATAGCTTTTCAGAGTATCTATAAATGCCTACATGAGGTATAGATCTAGGTTTCCCGCCGATAATCCACGCCCATCACTAGTGGTCAATTGTCACTCATTTTCGATTGGAATAATTCAATTTTTTGTGAATGATTCAACAGTATTATTCCTTCATCATTTGCTCTACCCTCTCCTGTTTTCTTTGATTCGTCCTCTATTTCTTGTTCTCTTTCCGAGGGGTGGGCAACTAGTCAATTTGGTGTACATCTGATTTTAGATTTCAAGGAATTTCGGGGAGATTTCTCGGGATTTCAAGAAGAATACAAGGAATTTCCAGAAGATGTCAAGAGATTTCAGAAAGATTTCAGATAGATTTCATGACAAGTGTACACCAGATTCCAGGAGTTGTTACCATCCTCGTCTCGTTTTTCTCATTCTCCCTACTTCCTTTTTTCTACATTCCTCTTTTTCTTTCTTGCTTCCCTTATTTGCATATATATTTTTTCCCTCCATTCTCTCTTTCTCTCTCTTTTGCTTTCTTTCTTTCTGTCTGTCTGTTTTTTTTCTCTTCGTCTTCTCTATCGCAGTGACTAAAATACTAGACAACATTCTCATTACCACTAGAGGTTCCATAATATTATATATGGTACACATAGTTATGAAATAATTCAAATGAGCAAAGTCCTTGTGTATGAATATATGTTTCAACTCTCAATACAGTGACAAGTTATGATGTGACACTTGAACCAAAATATGATCGAGTCGAATGCATACATGAAATCGTAACAATTATAGCCGCAAGGGTGTCAATAATATCGTATGTGATAGTGACAGTGATTATGATTGATTTTGTTTTGATAAACTCAGCAATGGGAGAAAATACAGACATACCCAAAAGTGAATTTAAATGTAGTTTTCGGACAGGCACAAACAAAATGAAGGGAAATATAAACGATGTATCACAATACAAATTCTATGAAGGCTTTTTTCAACCATCTCCGACAATGATGAATATTCAATTTGAATTTATTGTGATTTATTGAATATATTGTGAATAGCGGAAAAAACATGCACGGATATTGAATGAAAGAATCCACATTTGATTCATTCAGATGTTTCAATTTGATTCTCGAATGTATATCTCAACGATCAATCTGGTATGTAGAAATACGCCCACATCATTATAGACCCAAACCTTTCTTTCATCAATATCCAGGACTTGAAAGTTGACCAAATCATTGTTTCCAGATTGAGGTGAGGATGACAGGGTAGGATCTTTCGGACGCGACTTCATAATTCCGTATATGCCACAACGCTATAGCTGAACTCGCTCCAGTTATTGCGAAATAAACAGTAATTATAACGTTTTCTAGCATACATTGTAGTATGAACTGTCAACTGAACCTAATCGAAACTAAATCGAACCTAAACCATGAACCTAATTCAATAAGTATAAGACTCAGATCAACCAATCCTAACCATAGAATGAAGAAATATATAATATAATATAAATAACGATGATGTTTCTCAACATCATAGCTGCTGTGTCCTAACCAATTCACCGAAATGAAGTAACTCTTACGGCAATATCAAGCCTATACTTTCCAATTCTATTGAGACCCAGTATTACCAAGTCCAGTTAGTATTTATCTGAGAGTTGGTGAAAACAAATACCACTGGAAAGCATGGTGATAACAAGTTTGATCTGTCCGATAAAGGCTAACTAGACTTCGTAATACTGGGCCTGAGTATATCAGAGAACATGGCAGGATATCAAAGCATCATCAAACATCCATGAGAACAGAGAAGTTTGACTACAACAAAATTCGAACTGGCGACTTTCGGGTTCACAATCGAACGCACTACCGCAGCGCCACCGCGACGAAGTGTTTGCTCGATCTATTAGCCGAATAAACACTCATTTAGATGGCTCATTCATTGTTGTGAATCATTTGCATCCTAGTTCATCAAAGTATGTCGTTATTTTTCTTCACTTGTTATTTATTGAATTTCATCATCGTAGAATACTGATCATTATTGTACCTCATTATTTCACATTAATTACTTGTCCATTATTGTATTTCATCATTGTATGATATTCATTACTTTGATTTATGTTTGTATTTCCACGAACCGAATTTTTAGTATCCAGATTGGTCGACATGACGTTTAATAATACAATTTTCAAAAAGCAAGGAAGGCGAGAAAAGTGGAGAGTGTGATGCCTGTACAGATTTGTTAAGACGCTCTCTGTACGGGCAGCCACAATGACATCTTGCAAACACATCAGAATTATTATCATAATCTTCTTATTTCTTGTCATATTGGGTCTCAACGACACACCATGATGATAACTGAGATCTATTGGCATCTTATCATAATGTGATTGTATTATGAAGTAATTCGTATGAGAATGTATTCACAATAGATGAAAGCGCTATGAGTTTCAAATCATACAATTATTCTCATTTCAGTAATAAAATGGAGTTTGGGGGAAAGATGCATCATTCTATCTATCTATCAAAGTGTCTCACTACTGATTGCATGTAATTATGTTTTCCTTACAATCTTGTACAACTGTCTACTTTTTTCGCCACTTGTAACAATTGATTGCTTGGAATTGAAATTAATAGTGATCAAAGATACCTCACACTTTGTGAGTAGAATGTAACAAATCACTCAATGTTTCGCTTCTTGCTTTTTACTTCAACTACTTTATTACTTTTGATGATTGAGAAATACGTCCGAATTTGAATCGCACTTTCAATGCACCATTTTAACCTACAGTTAAGCCTTCTTTGAAGGGCTTTGTGGATGTTTTTTCTGTTGTAATTGTGTTTTTCTTCCTGTATCAGTATATGTGACCAATAAAAAAAATCAATCATCCCCCCCCCCCCCTTCATATCACTGTCCGATAGGGTAACTGTTAATGGGTCAGCACGACGTAAGCCCAAGTTACCGACCTATCTACCGACTCAATAGAGTTGCGACTTCATCTGATGGTGGCAGCACATACCGTTGAAGTTTAATACTTGACTGTTCGACACATAGGTGGAAGCATGGTACAGAGAGAAACTGGTGGTCATTCAGCAATTGACGACTCGAAATAGGCGTGGCTTCACCAGCCGGTCAGTTAGATCTATCATTTGTGGTCATTTCAAAATACTCCGATTAGATATCTGAATTTGACTACAGTTCTAACAGCCCTGTCGATTGGACGGTATGATTTCTGACGTCATGGGGGCGGAGATTGCGAGTCGTCAATTGTAGACAATATTAATTCACTATTCTCGATGTAGCGACAATCATCAACAAATTGGGCTGAAGACAAAACACTTGTTGCAACGTCAATGGTCATCTCAGGCCCACTCAGCAACGCCATAAGTGGAAATGCATTCGAATTCGAGTCGAGGAAAAGAGAAAAAACATCGTGAATATTGAATTCGTCGCGCACCGCATCAACCTCTCTGTCCACTATGCCGTGATATTGCTGTTGATATGGATAAGAATGACTTAATTGGTATTCGTTTATAGTATTTCGTCTATATCACTCTACGCGTGCTGAGCCCGCATCCTGACCCAACAGAGGTGTGCAATTAACTATCGTCTACTTCACGATCCGGGCTTAGTTCCCCCCTTCGTTTCCCCTCAATACTTTCACTCTCAGCATTTTAACAGCTCTATGCACTACAGCAATTACACACTGTCAATTACACATTCTTTCTATCATACCGCACCAATTCTTGCAAATCATAACTATATTAGATTCTACACGTCATCTGCTTATGAAGTTGAAATTATTTTACATTGTACTTTATATTATATAAATACTTTATATTCACTTTATATTATATTAGTACGTACTAATAGTACATGATACGTTCACGAAATGTCCAAAAAACCTGATACAGGTTTATCTGTGGTTTTACATGAAGAAAATAGAATGTTGAATATGAATGACGGATAGTTAAAAATGAACAGTTCATTTGACAATATGGAGTACAAGATGATATATATATAAGGAGTACAATATGGAGATGCATCTCAAAATATCTCAGTTGACAAGAATAATGGTTTGATGGATGATATTTATATAGAAGCAACAAATTATGAATTAGATGTGGAATGAATGTGAAATGAAACTCGACTTCCCTGAAGATGAAAAAATTGTTCCAAACTCACAGAATGAGCAGAACTGCTACAACACAGAACAAATTTATTTCGTACGGTTTACTCATTGAAACACGTTTTATACAAAGGAATTCGAAGTCGAATTCGAAAAAAAAGATGTGTAAGTTTGAGAAAATAGCGAAGGGGTTTTCCCAGCTTGAGTGAAATTGAAATGATGAATATTTTTCACATGAGATATTTCTTTGTGGCATAAAAAATATATAGGATTCAGAGTTCACTTTCAGGAACACTTTTTAACCTCAACAATTTATTTTACGACTCGCCCCATTATTATCCGTGTTTTTTATAGTTAATCAAGTCGTAATTTTGAATGGGCCCAAAGTGATTGTTTTTGTGTGATATTTCATATTGGTCGTCCATTTGACGCTGAATCCTTGAGGTGAATCACGAAAGTGAGCAGCTTTTTTGAAAATTTATATTGGGTTTAACGACTAAGTCTACTGATGACTACGATCTATTGGCGTCGGTGTATGATATATGAGATGATGGGATGATGAAACAGGAGGTTATTCATTCATTCATTCATTCATTTATTCAATAATTCCCTTAACCCTCTTCCGAAGAAATTGAAATGGTGAGCAGTTTACAATATCAGCTTACCAACTTATAAACGTGGCTTATAACAATATATGATATTAAGTAAATCCATTGATAATTAACAATGATGATAATGATAATATCATCAGGAATGATATTTGAAATAATCCCAATGAATGAAAATGGGTTCTATTCATTTTGAACTCCAATTTTCAGATGATATCAGCTTTCAATAGCTAACGTTTGTTCAATTTTGAAGTTCAATTTGGAAATACATTTCATTTTGAAATCAATTCAAATTAGGACTATCAGAAGTTCTGATTTTTTCAATCAATTTCAATTAATAAGATACGGTTTTGAAATAATTCTAGTTCCAATTAATTCTGATTTTGAGTTATTTTGAATATTGATTCAAATTTTTTTAAATTTCAAATTTTTCAAATTTCATTATGTGTTCTTGAATAGTGGGAAGGAGTCGGTCGTGGCATGCGGATAAGGAACCAATCCAGTATTGACCTGAACAACAGAGGAAAACTACGAAAACCCCCGTCAGGATGATCAACCATGGCGGGAATCGAGCTCGGGTCTCCTGAATGACGGTTCAGTGTATTAGCCACTCGGCCACTCGTCTCAGAAGTGAGCAGCTGACAAAAAAGTTTGCCTTTCTCCGTTTGTTGAATGAGCTAAGCAATACGATACCCTTAAATTTTTTTTTTTTTTTTGAAGGGGAGGGTAAGTTCGCTCTTGTAGTTATACGTCCAAGCGATGCCACCGTATAGCTTCAACCAGCAACAGTAAGTTCTTCCACGGAGAGTTTGTGGATTTATTTGGAATGTTGGGTATATTTATTATCCATGTGAAAAAATGATTTCAAAAAAATGTCGAGAACAATAACAAATGAAGAATGTATTCGATACTTACACTTCCCATTTCACAAGCGACGGCTGCTGGGACCATCATTGCTTTACACTGGTAGTCCACTCCGTACATCGCGCCGGGCAACATGTTGGACATGACGAAGTCGTGGTCAGCTGGCTCGTCGTACAGACAACTGCCGTAACCAGTTCTGTCGACAGTAAAAAAGTCGTGATGGTGATTATTGTTTGCTCCACGACCCCACCAGCACCCAGGTTATACGGGGGTACGAATGAACAGATGAATATGAAGTGATGTTGAGTGACGTTTTTTTTTGTTCCCATCAGTCACTTGATCTCACGTGATTAAATTTCATATTCATAACTATATTTCTTCCTATTCATTATTTGTATAGTCTTGTCTTGGTATCTATGTTCACCTCATGTGTGCAGTTTCTATTCATATCACTGTCACATTATTATTATATTATTCATTCATTTCTCCAATAATAACTTTTGTTTGTTTGTTTATTAGTTTTGATGATTGAAATTATTATATAAGATATAAATTCTCAAGATTGTGCTAATTATTAGAACCTTGTTTTGTTTTGTTGGTTGTTCGATAACTCACTAGTTTATTACTTATTTCTGTATTTTCTTCTGCGTAACTTTTTCCAGGCAGCCCGCACACAAGAGTTCCTCTCTCATGCGGGTTTCTTGTTGTGAAATTTAATTTTAGAAAAAACAGTTCAAAAATGTATGTATTTGATGTTCAGAATCAAGAATAAAATCATTTGAAAAGGAATGAATGAATGGATGAAAAGGACTCGCAGTCTCCGCCCCCATGACGTCACAAATCATACCGTCCAATCAACAGGGCTGTTAGAACTGTAGTGAAATTCAAATATTAAATCAGGGCATCTTCAAATGATCAAACATGATATAGATCCAACTGGCCCATTGATGAAGCCACGCCTTTTTCGAGTCGTCAATTGGCCTATATCAATCCAAAGCGCACACACTCGCGTTTAATTGTTCTCAAGAATCAAATTATATACGTCATCAAAAGTCCTTGACGCATATATATATAAATTTTGGATATACCATTTTTCCCCATAGTTACATATACCGGACACACCATCACCAATATCGATAACCGTATCATATGAATGATATACTATTTTAATTGATTGCTGTAATTATTTAGGAAATACTTCCCGCAGTATCACAGATTGCAGAAGTGAAAACTGTTTTTCTGAATAAATAGTATTAATATTTCGGTATCTAGCGAATTAATTTCATGCCTGCATCACCCGCAGATGTTTTTTTTACTTTCATTCGGAATCGATGATATTATTTCGTATATTATTTTTGTCATTCAGTTTGGAGATGATCAAGTGAGCGCCATGTCTGTGATTGGTATGATATTGCTGGTCTTCGCAATAACGAACGGTAAGCACAACAAGATTATAGTATCTCTATTGTACAAAATAACTTTGATAATTCTGAACTTGTTCGGTGTATAAAATCTATTATACACTCAATGATACTTGATCTATATCTTTCAATTTCATCACATACATTGTTATGGTAGTATAGCTACCTTTATCGATCTGAACATATAGCTAGTAACCAAAGTAGATTCAGTGTTATTTCATTTTTATAATTAATAATTGTATTTTCGTGAAATATGCAGAGAAGAAGTAGCCATATATTTGCGACTATGATTTCATTACCGATGGAAACATTTTGCTGAATTAATTTTTATGCTATGGGAAAATCGTGATTTACTTCCTAGATTTCCAAATTTGATATTTTCATGCTATACAATACTATACAAATTTTGTCTCGAATGAACTCAAATAATGAGAACTGACTTGAAATAAGGATGGTGCTTCCATCAATTTTGTCAGATCCATCAATCGATATACTTATTTAACTACTGAAAAATGCGGGACAGTTGGAATATTAAAAAATCGTGTCAGTAAATTGTATCGATGCAATTACCAATACCAGTATGGCCATATATTCAATTGCGACTGAAGAATTATTACAGAGAGAGAAATGAAATCACATTGGTTTTCTAGAATCTAGATAATCGATTACTGGAAATGAAAATCGAATGTTACTTTTAATAAATCGACAAGAATAAAATATGAGGTTTATTATGTGTATGAGTCAAACAAGACAGACTGAGTATATTATAAATACTTGTCTGTTTGATTTTCAAACAATGTTGTGAAATATCACAAAATATTCCCGATCTTTCAAGACTTTTAAACCAATACTAATGTGAAATATCCGGCTTTTCTCTTCATATTTTGTTTCTTGCTCTCAGAACTGTCAGACGGACTGAAGGAAAGTACACGTTCCAAACACATACGTTCAGCATATATATTATTCCCATGTATCATTGGAAGTTTCAAAATAAAATTTGGCCTCATTTCTCTGTAAATCTTGAATATAAAAACAGGGAATGAAAGAGAAAACACTCAAATTCATTTTAATAACCAAAAATGTGAGTGAATGTTTGAATTCACCAATAGTCTGAATGATAATCGAAGCCAAATGCTATACATTTATTCATCTTTTAAATTCAAGTTGGTTAATCTGTGGTTAAAATCAGGTATTACTGGTAGGCCTACATTTACATTTAGTAACACCATTTATCGATACTATTGGAAATTTATTAACTCACCGTGGAAGAATGCAAAGCCACATTATATATGTGATGAACACTTCCCAGAATGAATGAATATATATAATATTATTGAACTTCAGGACATTCATTTACCCATAATTATTTGGATATGTAGTTGAGATCATGTTTATTGAGATAGGTTTGAACCGACGAGTGTTCCAATAATGATCTATATCAATATAATCAAATCTCAGATTCGAATCTATGTGACTTCATTTTCTTTCATCTTTTGGATAATTAAATTCAACGATAATCCAGAGTCAAGTGGTAACCCAATTTAACCAGTTCTTTCACGTATAGTAACGCAAGGAGACGGAAACACCACAACAATTAATGCTATTCTAGAGAAATGTCATGAGCGAGATTATTTATGAAATTCAAAGCATCTTCGAAGAACAAAACTATTGTTCAAGTTTACTTTGGTTATGTAGTCACTATAGTCACCATTGAAACGATTCAGAACGGAGTTAAGCGTAAAATTGTCACAAAAATAGTCCCCATGGATATAATTCTCCATACAATTTCGAATAAGTGTTCAATTCATCCTTCGAAATATTTTTATTGAGAAACAGAATAAAAGTTCCGACTTTTAATAAGAAATCTGAATTCGCCTGAAATGGAACTGTTTTTTTTTCAGGATCAGCTTCACCTGTCAATGACGTCCAACAGCTTCAGACGAACAATGGAAACAGCAACAACAACAACAACATAATCGTCCAAAACATAAGATCTTTCCTGCAATCAAACATCCGGAGAATCAGTCCAAATCCTGCAAACATCTTTTCCAATCACAATGCAGGACCCAATCACTCCATTGCATCGGAAAATCAAATATTACGATTCAAAAACTCTAAAAACACAATCAAAACTACGACCAACCAGGATAGAGTGAGGAACCAATCACAAATGATTCAAAATATCGAATCATTTCCACTTGGAATCAATCCCATCACGAAACTAACCCTGGATCAGAAAATAAATAATTCCGTCGCTGCCGTTACTAAAATCTTGCAATCGTCAACGCCAATAGTGGTTATGAACAAAAATAATCCGGTAGATAAAGGTATAAAACGAATATCGTCCCAGAATTTCAATCCCAACACAGCTTATTTGTTTCACGCACAGAGTGCGGAAAACGAGTATGTCGCATCCGAGTCTCAGAAGTTGGTGTCGACAATGAAGTTCCCAAAAAAGTCGGACAGCGGTGACGATAGCAAAGAAGATCAAATCAAAATCGTAGATGAAAATCTGGAAAGTTTCATGAAGACATTTCGTCTCGACGTAGATAACAGCGAAGAAGAGAATGACCTGCAGAAAATCCACAACGTAGCAGACACCTTTGTGCATTCTGAGAAAGTGAGAGACCTTCTTTTCGATATTTATAGCGACATCAGGCACTTGAATTCATCAATCCAAAACGGTGATTTGAACGGTGACAATTTGAATCCAGAACAAGAGGAGGAATTCCGTCATATTTATACGAACGTTCAAAAGTTGATCAATTCAACGAGTGACAAGAAAACGACTATAAACTCTCGACAGTCACGCACATTCCTCTCGGCTCTCAGCCTCCTCGCTGGTATGAAGGTGAGATATATGATGGATTACATAAACAGTATCGGGTTCATACCCAATAGAGAAGTTTCCGCATCCAACAGTTTGGATTTCTTGGGGAAAGCGTTCCAACTAGCGTTGACGGTCTCCTACGGTGGTCCTGCAAAGCAAGACGCCTGTTGCACATTGCCTTGCGTCGACCCTTGTTGCGATCCCAATTGCTGCGGAGGACCTGCTTGTTGCGAGCCCGTTTGCGGCAGCGTCTGCGTAGGTGCGTTTTGTCCGGGGCCACCCTGCGGAGCAATACCGTGTCCGGGACAGTGCAACACGACGACTTGCACAAACTTTGTACAACAAGCGAGCGCAATACCGTTGCAGAACCTTATGGACATGAGTAATCCTACCGGACAATCATCCAATACAGTACTAGGGGATCAGTTATCAATAAAAAACACAACGAAACCAGTCATCCGTTTCTCAACGAAAAAAACAAAGACAACTACAGTCAAGAAACAAGTGACAGAAGAAGATGACGGAGAAGATGATGAGTACGACGAGATTGAAGGTGAAGATCCACTATTACCAAACCTCGTCACGAGTGACAGCAACGGTAACGTGAATAATCATTTCTGGTTACGGCCACAACAACCGAGCTATTCGTTGTCAGAAATATCTCAGTTTGTACGACCTGTTTTCACAACAGAACCAAATGTGAAGGTAGTTAAGAAGAAAAAGCCAGTGAGGAAAGTTATTACAAAGCAGCCATCGAAAGGAAATGTGAAGAAGAAGAATTTCAACAGGAGACCGATCAGTGAAATACAAGTGAAGGATGAAACAGACGAGGATGACAAATGGGTACAAGTGAACCAAATTGGTAACAGGAAATTCCGTAACCCGGCTGATAAACTGAAGCGATCCAAGACAAAGAAGGTGAGTAAAATCAAAACGAACGAATATATCAAGAGGGATAAACTCACTAAAATGCCCAGTGAACGTGTCACCAAGCGACCTGTCAGCGTATACGAGTATGATGTGGTTACCAAACGATCCAAGTACAAGACAACCACTGCGTTACCGAGAATCGTGAAAACCTCGTCCAAACGACCAACAAAAACAGACGGTCACAAGCGACCTGTAAACACGCTATCAACTGAGTCTACTAAGCGGAAGCGAAAACCAGTACCAGTTGATAAAGTGAAGAAAACTTACAGGAGAAAAGTGACTACACCAATGCCATCTACAAGTCCCACACGGGCAGTGACAAAACTTAAGATTCGTCGTAGGAAGGTAACGAGTACCACGACGACCGCAAAGCCCATGCAAACGATAAACCTCAGTCGAAAAACAAATAACGACAACGAGAAACAAGGAAAGCCGACATACATTAGAAAAGAGTATTCTTTGCTAGAAAACTCGGGAGTTCAACGACTTAAAATACCGAATAGAGGCGCTCTCTACAGTGGCAACAATGATCATCAATACTACTTTGTATCAATTTCAGCTCCTGAAATGGGTCAAACTGACGTAACTAAAAAACAAGAGAAATCTATTCCTATGGACGGTAATAAGAAACTGAAGAAGCAGAACAAATCCGACGATTACGATGGAGTGGATACAATTGAGTCAAGTGAAGAAGAGGAATTGGATTCGAGTGTTCAAGATGATAGTGAATCTGACGAGATCTTGAGAAAGAATGAGGACAAAGTAGAAGATGATGATGACGTGGACGATGTCGATAATGAATATGAAAATGACGAATACGATGGAGAAGTGGAGGATGATGACTATGAAAATGATCGAGAACACAGAAAGGTCACCAATGGAAAAGAGGATGAGTGTGATGATGAGTGTGATGACGAAAAGAATGTTGACTCACAATCCGAACAAGAAGAAATCGAGAGTGGAGAGGAAGCTTACGAGTATGACGACAATGATGATGTAGTAATATCAGGAACAAGAATAATGCGAAAAGAGCACGGCGATGAAGAAAACAAAGGAGAAGGTGATGAAGAAGAAGATGAAGAAAGTGATGACAACGATAACAATGGAAATGATGAGGAAGAAGACGAAGGCAGTGATGGAGATGAAGAATATCGTTTCGGAGACGTTGACGAAGATTATAAAAATGATGCCGGAGAAGAATACGAAAGCGATATGGAAGAAAATGACAATGATGGCGATGTTGAAGAAGAGGAGGTTGAAGATGATGCCGAAGAAGATGATGGAGAATCAGAATATCGATCTCAATCAAGAGGAATGAGGAAAATGAATTATGATAATTTCAATATAAGTTCAGACAGTAACGCCACTGTGGCACCTCAAATTGATACCAACTCAACAACTGCTACGCCTCCAGTCACGTGTCGGCACAGTGATGTGGATCTCACCAATCGCAGAACAAGAGATATTTCACTCTTTTGTGACGAAACTGTCGATACTGAGGTACAATTACCGGTAATGAGGGTAACTCGTGATTTGCCCATACAACAAGGCAACCCAAGTGAACTGCCTGGAATCAATAATACAGTAACTTGAAATTGATGTACCGTAAACGTAGCTCACTCTAATGAATCACTTTTGTACGAATGTTTTGTGAATTGATTCATCCAGTGAGGTATTATCAGTTTATTTTAAATCACAAATAGAATGTGTGGTAATATTTTTTCCAATGACTTGTGTTTTTCTATTATTGATATGAATGTATTGACTATTTTTCAATGTATGGTTTTTTTTCTATGATATTCATTCTTTTTTATTAGTTTTGTTTTTTACGGACATGGTCACTGCAATTAAATATATTTGATAGAATATTCAATCTGTTTCGTTTTGTTATATTTTTCCCTCTAATTTTGCTTCTCCTGTGAAAGTCAGTTTTCAGACAGAGTAGACTCGATCAGCTGCTGTTGTGATTGCTCCTGTTTGAATCCCAAATTCCACCCCATCCCACCTAACGTCCATCAGGTAGAAAATGAAATCAATTGGTATGTTAACTGTGTATTTTTTTGAGTGGAGTGAAGAATTATGACACTGAAATTTGTTGAAATGTTCAATTCGGTGGACTGTTTTCACAACACACTCGTTAAAGATACAAAATCAATCAATTTCTTTTTTTGAAAATTTGTCATGTTGCATAGATAAATCTGAATGTTTCGTCACGTCATTTCGAACTTGAATGCATACCATCGAATATAAATGGGGTAATTTGTGAAATTAGGAATTATGTTCAATCTGGCCTTCCTTTCAATTGTTCTTTTCCATGTTTCTTTTTTTCACATATAAAGTCGGAATATTTGTGCAATCTTATTAGTTCAATCTTCCCTATAATCGTCATATAACTTCTCTTCTTCTTTCTTTCCTTTTGTTTATGTTGTTGATGTTTGTTCTGTTACTTCTTCTGTTTGTTTTCTTCTGTCATCTCATCTCAAATAATTCCGTCACCACGCAACTTTTGAGAGAGAATTGAAATACAACGGAGGAAAGATATACGTGACAAGAAAATATGAGTGCATAATCAATTATCAGTGAAAATCTTCAATAAGTCTTCGAGTTGACTCATCTCGTTGTGTGTTTCAATGAATCAGTTTGCATACTTCTTTCAAGTTTTTACCAATATTCAGCCAAAGAAGCCGTGATTCCAATTTGACCAACTCGGATTTTCTCACTCAATCGAGAAAACAAGATCGGAAATATAATGGTATAATAATGTACAATGCTTCACCGGTTTGTATATGAACTATAAAATGTTCAACATCCTTCAAAATTATTCTCAAACAAATCCTGACAAAAAATCATTTTTCGGTTCAGCTGAGTTTTTTGTTGGGTGCTGTCATAAGTGTGGGTAGATTCACCATAATTTATCTATTCAACTGTTCAATGCGAATTTCCAGGAGTTGAATCATTATCATTATTCATTTATAGTTGTAGTTTGTACTATTTTCAGTATTTTTTTCAACATTTTGATATTATTGTGATGTATGTTTAGTAAAACGTTATTCATAAATGAGCTACACCTTCCATTGATTTCAACCTAATCAAAATGTTTCACGTTCTTATTTTGACAATCCATACGCATTAGATGTTAACTTTAAATTCACTATGTATAATGTGAGTTGATATAATTCCAAAGTGGATTAAAATGAATGAATGAAACTGAAATGAATAAATCACACATCGATGGTTAAGAAGCAAAACCTCCCATCTCCATTTTTTCCGAACATGCTTCCTTCTGATGGGAGATTCTATAAAATATTCCACACGTCTAATGCAGAAACTTCCCAAATCCCCAGAAATCAGAAATGCCTCTAGATGAGGAATACAGCGCTGCCTCGTACCTAACTCTGTCACTTCTCAGTGCAAAATTATAATATTACTGACTCATGAACATTCTAGACTTTGGAGATAGGAGGTTTTACTTCTCAACCATCGATATAATGAATGCGAATAATACGCGTGGTAGTAATTAAATTTGATATGTGGGCTACGACTTACTCCATGAAAGCCGTGAGGAATGCCTGACTGCAGGTCGACCAGCCGTCCACCCTGATGGTGATAGACGGGTTCATGACGGTCGTCGCCAGATCCTTCATCTTCCCGTCACACGCCGAACCCTTCTCCGCGTCGTGCTCCACTCCCAAACTGGAACACGGGAACAGTTTTACCATCTCTAATCTCACTCATTTCAAGGACATCACCACCCTGAGATTAGATTCTGACGGATGATGATGATATTCATTTCCCTAGTTTTAGAGAAAAATAGGAATCGTCATCTCAATCTCAGAAATTAGGATTCCTCCGTTTGTCCTCCAGGACCCGGCCCATTTTTTGAGTCGTGACGTAGACATTACTCGATTCTTTTTTTTCTAATAACATCGAAACTTGATACAAAATCATTGTTTCCCAATTAATTCTATGCATGAAAGATGGGATCGTTTGGACGGGGCACCACAAGGGCGATCTTACCACCCCATTCTGATTAGATAAAAGTATTTCAGTTTACGAACGTCCGGAACACATTATGACTGTTTCTGTGATATGTATCCGGACACAAAACACACGAATGTTGATATCTTCCACTTTGAAGTAAGTTTCTTGGGCAATGATCACTTCTTTCCATCAACAACAGATGTGAAGTTAATCATTATACAAAATGGACAGAGAAAATAATGAGTGATATGCCTATAATTGATTATGTTCATGTTTGTATGAGGAATAGGTAGTGCCTACGTCATGACTCATCGTCTATGGAGTACCAAACAAATAATCACCATTTCTGGAATTGCGATGAGGATTTCTAGTTTTCTCCGAAGTTTGAATGAAATCCGCACACATTAGGCCACTAATTGTTTGATAGATTATGCGTTTTTTCCAGAGGCACTTGAACGCACCGAGGAAAACCATATTTTGAACAACCACTCAGAGAGGTTCTAACTGAACACTCATTTTACTCAATCGATGATTTTTTCAAAGCATACATTTCAGTATGCTTCTAGTAGTTCTATTTTTATTCGACATTTTTATATTATTTGACCATTTTCGAAAACATTCACACAGCATACGTTCGAAATGTATCAACCATCAACAAATGGCTAGCAAATAAATGAAGTAATAATAAATGAAATAGAGTGCGTGTGCATATTTTTTTCTAGTTCTACTGTATATATTAGTTGTATTTGCTTTCGGATACATTTTATTTTAGCTTGGTTGACCACTCAATGTGACCTCGACTACACATTTCATACAAATCGGTAGATTTCGTTCGAATATAATTACTACCTGTGAGCCAATTCGTGGGCGACGACGTAACCTAGTTTGAGGCCGCTGTCTTCGTTGAGGGTGCATTGCATCTTCGGATTGCAAGCACCGCCTAGCTTGCTGACACCGAGAAGACCACAGTTCGAGCCGCCTTCGTCGCAGATGTTGATTCTGAACAAAAATAAGTTGACAGATAATTAGATGAGCGTAGCGGAGATTCCATTTCACATATCGGAAAAAAATGGGCTCGGTTTGTATGTTGTTGTTTTTTTGGTAATTTGGTGCGCGGCATACAGGTCAGGAAAATATACTTATCGACTTGAAACTTCTTCCACATACTTCTGTCGTACCAGAATAGAGTTATTTTTAAGAAAAATCGATCCGGAAGTTTTTCCGGAAAAGATTCGGAAAATTTGGAAAATCCACACTAGAATAAACTGGCCGGAAAATACTTGAATATGAAAACTTTTCAGAAGCTTCAAAATTTTCACTGAATATGAAAAACATCATGCATATGAGTGACTTTCGCAACAACCGGATTAGAAATAACAAAGGAAACGCAATAAAAGTGTACATTTTATTGAATATTTGGATCGATTGGTTTTGCAAAGTGTATATGTGAAAGTTTGCAGCACTATGAATATCAACAAAGATTTAGATAAGGTTTTCAAACGTTTAAAGTAATGCAAGATCCGTAAATGTGGATTGATCTGACGAAATATTTTTCATTCTACATTTCCATATTTCTAAGCTCATCTCACAACGCGAATCCCGCGTTTTCCTAGTGTAGTAAAGTGAGCTAGTTAGATGAGGGGAGCGAACACTTCAATTCCACATACCGATGAAAAACGGTCTCCATTTTTTATTCTTTATTTAATTTTCGTATCTCTACGCGGCATACAGGTTGGGAAGAGTAATCAATCGACTCAAAATTTTCTCTTTGGATTGGTGTCACACGAGTTCAATTATCAAATTTGGGTTTACAGTTATTGCAGAAAAATAATATAGAAACTTTGGAAAGTCCTCATGAGAAAAGCACAGAATAAAATTGACACATATTTAAATGTCATCCTCACACGGCCGGTCCAATGAATGAAGTTTTGACAGGAAGTTGATATTGAATTCAGATACATATTTCTACCAAGTTTCCCATCAGGTGCGTTAGAGTCGAGTTGAAACCAATATTGAGATAGAAGTTTGCAATGAAAATCGACTGGTTGCAAAGCTATAAGTAATTACCTTGTCAGTAAGACAGCAACGTCGTGGTGGTTAGGGTGGGTGTCATCCCCGGGATTCATGCGGTGTTGCCAACCGCAGAAATACGTCAGTGTTTTGTCGGCATCCGGCGAGAGATTTAGGTTCATCTGGCAACAAGTACATTGACCAGTTTTGAACGATTATATTACACACGTAGGGGGTCGGTTTTGGGAAATCTGGATCATCCTCATCAGGGTACCGGCAACAAGATGTTGATCATCGTTCTGGCAAAATTATTCCAATCGATAATTCGGATTGGGCATTGATTGAATATATGAAACATTATTACTCCAGTCCTACAATGAGTTGATGGAAATTTCGCACAACCACGCTTGAGCTGATAGAATATATTTGTTTTCTTTTTTTGATAACATCGAAACTTGATACAGAATCATCATTCCCCAATTGAGGCAATGAATGAAAAATGGGTTCAAATATAGCATTTTGAAAACACTTATATGATGAATTACTATGTATTAAATTACTCTATGTGACAGTAACAAATGATAAAAATGCATAACATCATCGTTGTGGCAAAATTATTTCAATTGATCATTCGGATTGGGAATATTGATTGAAGATATGGAATTATCACTCACAGTCCTACAATAGGCTTCTGTCGAGTAACAAACGACAAACAATAGTTACTATAGCAATACAGCGAACTGGTGGACTACCAAACATTCTGATTGGTCAATTCCAATTGGTGGGCATTGTTGTCTCTCTCTTTCAACAATGAGTGACGTCACTTGACAGAAGCCTATAAGTTGATGAAAATTTCGCAAAACTGCGCCTGAGCTGATAGAATAAGTATTTTTATTCTCTTTTAAATAACATTGAAACTTTATTCAAAAACATTGTTCCCTAATTGAGACAATAGATGAAAAATGGGATCGAATATAACATTTTAAGAACACTTTCACGATAAATTACTCCATGTAACGGTAACAAACATTAAAAATGCATAACATTTCTTAATCTTATGATCACTTTTCCACTTGGAATAAAAAAATTGATGAATCAAAATTTATTGCATGATCTGACCAAAACTTGAGCCGCACTTTTTCTATCAAATTGACATTTCCTCCCATTTCTATGTCATCAACTCTGGAATTGAGTTCTCATATTAGTAAAACTCGAAAGTGACTCATACTATTCGATGTCGCTTTACCTCGTTCTCCTCCTCGTCAAGTCGTATGATACGTACAATGACGATATTGACTCGCAAACCAAGGGTGGCGTCGTGGTACAACGAGCACGCCATATTCATGACGGTGAGCGCATACGTTTCGACGTCAACGTTTCTGTGGTACGCAATCATCGACTTGTCGATCACGACCAACGTTTCGACATTCACAGCACTGCCGGTCGCGTTACCGATCTTGCCGCACTTCTGGCCGCTTCCTCCCGTTGGCTTGGGTTTTTTCGCCGCTTCGGTCACCGCTCTTGCGGCGAGCTCATGGGCGGCATTTCCTGGTGACGTAAATATTAATCATTGAATAATTATCATCAGTGAGTATTTGCGAAGGATTCCTCTTTGTCCAACTTGAAGGAAACCTATACCCACACATACCTCTACTCTATTTTCAGTTTTGAATTCACAATAGTGTATCCAACTTTTGCTATAAATGAGTCGTTATCTAATTGGGGAACAGTGACTTTTGTGTATAGTTTTAGATAAAAATGGGAATATTATTTCAGTTTGGTATACGTTTGAAAATTACAGGATCTCAGCTCAAATGTTGGCATCCATATCGTTTCAAAAATCTTAACAAGATATGTAGTACTCATCAGTTATGACGTACTGTATATATCACCAATCATTCAATAATCATCTTTCAAATGACTGATTATTCTCATGATACACCATCCATGGCTTATAAGTACAAATAATGAATTACAACTGAGCTATAATTTACCGATTGTGCCGCAGTTTCTTTTCTTGTCGTCGGTGTCCTCCTTCTTGTAGAGAATGTGAGGATGCTCGGCTCCTGAGTAATGGTCGTGGTCGGAAACAGGCTCGATAATGTAATAGCCTCGTTTGGTTCGAAGAGATCCAGTCTGAACGAAAGCCATATAAAAATAACTATTATTAAAGAAAAACAGTTTACACTTTCGGAAACTGAAATATTTTCAATCCAAGGCAAAGAATTATGGTCACAGACAGCGCAATCCTGGTGTTAAGTTAATTGACCAATATAGATGGGCGTGACTTCTACGAAGCAGGGGAAATTTTAGATACCTTGATTGGTTATTTCCCTATTTTTCCCTGCTTCACTGTCCACTTGATTGGTTTTCATATTTTGTGACATCACGAGGGTGGACGATCTACATCGCTCAATTGGTTTTGAATAATTGAAATGGGGTGATTAGATCGCCCTTGTGGTACTCGATCCAAACGATCCCACCTTCCATCCATAGCTCTAATTGGGAAACAATGATTCTGCATCAAGTTTCGATATTATTATAAAAACAAAATCACGAGAATGAAAATTCATGTAGCCTGCTATCAATACGAGTTAGTGGGACGTGGCCATATTCTGACAAGGAGGTGAGAATATCCCCTGAGACTATTCTCACCAGGTCTATGAAGCTGGTGAGAATATAATATAGTCACTACGGAATGAACATGTCCGAAATTAGAAGCGATCTCCAAGAGCTGAACTCTGTATCCGATTGTCGTAGTCATATGATAATTATTTGAGTTGATTCTTAATATGGTTGCGTGAAGAAGTAACATTGTCTTATGATACTCCTTTTGAAAAAGGTTGATTATATTCTCATTCATTTGATTCACGAAGGTTGCAGGTCAATATCAGATATATCATTGGTCTATTATCAATCTTTGACGTATCGAGGGCCAATCATTTTTGAGGATGCATGCGTTAACTATCGATACCACAACTGCGTCTTTCAAAGGCGTTGAATATTCAGCTAGTTTTCATCAAATTACCGAAGATTTTGAATAACTTTGATAGGCAGACGACCCTCTTATTTCAAGCATACATGCATAGCAGCTGTGACAAGACGTCTCCATCCTGATGTTTCAGTATTTGAATATTGACCTTATTGTAGCAAAATATTTGAAACAATTTTTATCTCTATCATCCATTGGAATTATATTACAAACTTTTTCTACATGCTCTACTATCATTGACGATAGATATAATCCATAATCATTTGTCACTCGAGACAAAACTAAACTGAGTTTCCCCTGCACAATCCCAGTCCCCTGGTTCATGACAGTAATTAGCTCTGCAAGTGGACTGAGCGTTGTAATATAAGATTTTGAGCCGTATTATACAGCAATCTAAACAGTAGGACTACGATTCACGACCAATGACAGCTTAATCTCGCTGACTTGTGGCGCTTGTTAACGATTATTAGTAATCACTTCCGGGTGACTACGGTAAAATGATGTGAAGATAGAGTAATGGGGAGAAGAGTGCGGATCAATTTTATTTCAACATTGCGTGATGTCATTGCGTGTGCCTCAGTTGACAGCTGATTTGAGCTTTAATTTTACTTGAACATAATTGAATTCTTCTGCTTTCATTCCAGACAACTGAATTTGACGTGTATATTGTTTAATAATCAGCCTATTGTAATTTCAGTTGGAATTAATTAAAATGTCCAGAAATAATTCAAATTTCAAACGTATTCGTCTATTAAGTGATATTTCAATAATCATGTACTTTTCTTAAATTTTGAATTCGGTGCATATTTTCGACCGTTCTGATTGGGCAACACAAATCAAAGTTTCTAACGGCAGTCGATCGAACTACTTCTCTACTCCTTCTACTAGAAAAACCCGCGATATTCAAGTGTTTGGAGCGCATGCGCTCTGAATCAAGGCTCACTTTCCTGAGGCCAAGAATACTGAGGCCGACTTTCCGCGAGGCCGAGAATACTGAGGCTGACAATCCGACTGATGCTAGTTGAGTCAGGCTGAGGCTGAGTTTCCGAATATTTTGATATTTAACGATTCTCGGCCTGACTAATATTAACATTCAGGGCGCAGTATACCAAGGCTGACATTCCGCATGCTATAAGACTCACTATACCAAGGCTCACTATATCGGGGCCGACAATATGACCATTGAGGCTGACTTTCCGAGGGTCGAGTTATTCTGGGACTGAGGTGAACTATACTGAGGCTGACAATAAGCGCTCCCTATTCCTGACACTTGTATGCCACCACAGATTCGAGCTTTTATACTGATCTGCATTCTGTATAATCCCGTAACAATGATAATAATGATGATCGAGTGGTTCACCCATCCAACCAAGACGAGTGGTCGAGTGGCCGAAACCGTCATTCAGGAGACCGGGGTTCGATTCCCACCGTGATCGGCCATCCCGACAGGTATTTTTCATGATTCTCTCTATCGTTCAGATCAATGATGGGATGGTTCCTTAACAATAGGCCACGACCGACTCCTCCCCACTTACCAAAAACACCCAATAAAATAACCTTTTCATCTCATCTTACTTTCCTCTCATTCAACCTCCATCTCATTCATCATTCACCGACGCCACCAAATCTTAGTTATTAATTCAGTGCGTCGTTAAACTCAATGTTAATAAATAAATGTACCAATCCGTAACACGTAGACAGTGCACTTCTCGCCAACTCGTGGCCACGTACGCGACCGTGGTAATGGCATTGCACATCTTTAGCCTTTCGAATGTCTACTTGATTGCCAGCACGTCTAGTCTCGACGACCATGCCCGGTGAAATGACGCCGTAGTTCGGCCACAACTCGACGTGGAGGTCCTCGCCGTCGATCGGTATCGTGTAGTGGATCATATCCTCCTGTCCCAAGTCGGATTCCGTTTTACCGGCGTAATAGGACCGTTTGTATTCGTGCGGTATCAAATGGGTGATGAAATCACCGGTGTGCGTCACTTTCTTCGGTATCACGACCACAAAATTGGAAATCTCACGGGAATATCTTCCTAAAATGGATGATATTGTCGGATTAACAACACATTCACGTTGTTTTCTTTGTGCAAAAGTCGTTTTTTTAGAAACAATAATTGATTTAGAGTCTACCGGTATTAAAGTGTGCGATTGAACCACAATATTGATGGAGAAACGTTTGAAAAATAATCTGATGGGGATTGCCTCTGGCCTCAGTTCTTGGATTGAGTCGAGAAATAGGCCTATTGAGAAATTAGCCATCGGCAAAGATGGGCCCAAGAAGAAAATTAGACCGTTAGAAATTACTTCGAAGATGAAAATTCATCATTAGGTATGTTCCATCATGGAATTATCTTAATTCAACAGATTGATCAACTTATCAAACAGACATTGAGTACAGGGTTCATTCAGAAATTGAGAATAGGCACCAGACTGGAATTGACCATTTCACCGCCAAAGAATATATATAGTAGGCCTACTTCTCACAATTCAGGCTTACTGTATTCGTAGTAAAATATGAATAATTGGCCTACATACATACACAAATACATAGTAATGTTGTTCTGTTATTTTTCAAACAATCGGCTCCATTATATGAATCTGTGTTTGAATAGAATCAAGTAGGAAAGTTATTCTTCATGAACTTATATGGTCGTTAAATTATGTATAGTGTGAAATTGTATGAAGAAGTGTTCTCCCCAACTTGTATAAGCCCCCATGTCATATATGCCCATCATTGTATTCCTTTCACTGAGTTAGTTGGGCAGTCAATCAGTAGACCGGGCTCGATTCCCGCCATGGTCGACAATCCTGACCGATGTTTTCGTTGTTCCCCAAATCCCTCAGTCATTGAATACTGGGGATACTTGAAATGATTCGTTACTAGATAGATATGATCACGACCGTCTCCTCTCCATCAATAATTAACAGACTAAAAAGGATTGCATTCAAAAGATTAGCTCACTATATTCAATAGGCTATAGACGACGCATGCCTAGGCCTACTTCGAATTCCTACCATATTTTATGCTGAAGTTCTTGACCGTTATTTTTAGAGATGTAGGAGGCTATTGTAACATCCTATCATTAATAGAGTAGGGACTACGATACTACTACGATAGTAGTACGAGACGTAGGATACTTTTCCACTCAATGATTCTATATATTATAGCCCTGAGTTTTTAACCATAACTTTTATATAATGCAATAGATACACAGTACGTGTAGAATCACGTGTACTCCATATACCTCATTCGACTTTGAAATGTCAGTGTATTACAAGAAATGCATTACCTTTGTATTGTGTCTGATCGTTTCTTTCAACTGACGAGAGGGAATAGGTCACGAAATATAAACATATAAAACCAGTAGATAGATACATTGAGGTGTCTTGTATTGCAGAGTAAAGAGTGGTCGAAAAAAGCTATTCTCACCGTAAAAAGTAACTAATACAATGTTACACATTTGTGATTATAACTGTACAACATTTGTCAATAACTTTATCTGGATTCAAAAATAATATGACAGTATATTCTTTTCCAAAACGTCACATCAAAAATAATTGTTTCTTTATTCATTCTTTCATTGTTGGGCTAGATTAGAGCATGGTCTGTCATGGACACAGCCTTCTTTATTCGGGTCATCAAGTTCTGGACTGTCTCATCTAATCCAGAAGGCTGTGATCACGGAACTCCAATTTCATAGCCATCTGGACACGTTTTATTTGCTTGAGCGAGACCAAGGTATTTAGATAGCTCATACATATGACTACCAATAACGTAACGGGATAAGCAACATGGCGTAAGTCATATCCTTCTAACATTAGACCGTTTTCACCATGATGGAATCAGCGCGCTTTCGTGTACATTTGTGAGATTCGCAATTTCAAATCAAATCGTACGTATTAGGCTCGTATTACAATATATAGTGCATAGTTGTGTACTTGCATTGTTTCTGATCTTTCGATGATGAGTAATTATCCAGTTATCAAATGGTGAATACAGCAGTAGGGCTCTTGACTAGGGGACTAAATGCTTTTACAGACTATTTTAAATTTAGATTGGCCAATTCAAATGAAATTTATTCCAATATTTCTTAATGCAGTTGGAAAGAGCTGGATTCACAGATTGCATTACATCTATTACTTGTAATCAAGTACACACACTAACATCAATACCAGCAAATTATCATAACATTTGTGAGGCGGCATCCCTTTGATATACGCATGGTGCGAAAGGAAAGCGCCATGTTGCTTATCCCGTTACGTTATTGATAGTCATGGCTTATACTCATCTCCGCATCAGTCTAAATCCTCCTTTCACCTTTCTTCAAACATACGCTTGATCTACCGTTTTCTGGATATAGCCTATCGTATACATGTATTCATGAGAGAAGACATATGTGTGTGTTTTTGTAATCTTGAATATTTTTTGGATATATGTGTTACGCTTGAAACTTTTCAATTGAACCAATACCAACATAGCCGAGTACTGAGTAGGTGTAAGTTGTTTGAAAGTTTTCGACATCTTGTTGATCTGATCTTTTGACTTCTCGTGTTGTTGAATTCTTAAAAGGTGTAAAATGTACACAAAAAGGAGGAACAATACACAACTCACCAATATACTCTAAATTGCCTTCATTTTGGCACGTTGTGAAATGATTTTATTCTTGCATAGCACATTGTTATTCCAGATTTGCCGATTTTTCGAACACATCAATTGTTACGGATTGAATGTGTTGGAAAACACATATATACTTTGTATTGCTTCATTTTCCACATCACAGATTGTTAATGATGTATGTGGCCACTAGCTTGCACCTACAATATTCGGAACCCTATGAAAGTTCCAAATTGAATTGTGAGTGTTGGTTTTTTATATGGAGATACATCGGGTGTGATGTGATGGGAGAAAAAAATGAAATTGAAGAACATTCAGCATATTGTTATAGATATATTTATTGTTCTGATGGCTGCAATTAATGTACACTTTAGATATTCAATTTATAATATTTTAGTTTTACATTATAGTACTTAAAACTAGTGTTTTGGCATTTAAAATAATCATGTAGCTTGACAGCTCAAAACGTTCCAAGAAAACTATACGAGATAACCAATACTATCAACCATAAATAACAAATAATAATTGATACTATCACCCAATAAGTGGTTCCTCGTTATGTCCATTTTAATTGACCTTATTACATTTTACCCGATTCGCATTAAACGCAAGAATAATTTCCCGGATCTCAATACTTTGTTGCATACTCCTATGAGGCAACCGACTGATTGAGCAATAAAAGAGGAAAGAAAAATACTTTGTATAATTCTGTAATTTGATGAAAGTAACCATAAGCTTCCAATTTCCAATTATGGTTCAATAATCACTAACGAGATTGTCGACCAATCGAGCATAAAACCTGTATCTCCGCACTAGCTGTTCCATGAGAGTATTTCTGAATAGAGAATGCATATGAATATATCGAATATTTCGATCAAATTGATACTCAGAGAATCGATCAACATAAAGAATGGATACCTATTGACTAAAAGCTTATTTATATCATGAACATGCACCCCTCGATTCAACGACCTATCAAATTTTGACTGGAATACAGAATATAAATGATAAATGAGAATGGTAAATGAACAAATGAAGATGCAAAACTATTTATAACGAATCTGGAAAGGTGGCACCGGTGGGAACCCAGGCCAGACTGCACGTCGATGACACGGATACTTTCCACACTTCTTACGCGAGTGACGACCTTGTTTGTGCGTATTCCCCCCGGTATTATGTCTGGAATATCCGGAGTGACCACCTTGATGATAGTATCTACAGTCACCAATAGTATGCGTATTCCCGTATTGACCAGCATTACCATAATACTTATCATGTCCACGGTTACCATAGGGTACGCCTTGGAAACTAGCAAGAGGCCATCGGAATGGAGTTACGTAATTGAAACCTTTTCTCTGGATGTTTCCACACAGAGGTTTTTTCCCAGCGAATAGGCTCTGGAATATACTGTCGAACGGCGGCATTCTCTCACGATAATCTATTGTTCTCACTCTTCCACATGTGTTTGTAGCATGTCGTCTTATTCCTGTAGGAATTTCATGTGAACCGTGAACGCCTGGATAATATCCACCATGTTTACCATTCCTTCCTCTCCTAGAGTGCTCTCTTTCATGTGAGCCGTGACTATCTGGATAATATTTACTATGTTTCCCTTCCTTTCCTTTTCTGGAGTGCTCGGTTTCATGTGAGCCGTGTTTATCTGGATGATATTCACCATGTCTTCCTTTCTTTCCTTTCCTGGGGTGCTCTGTTTCATGTGAGCCGTGACTATCTGGGTGATATCTACCATCTATTCCTTTCTTTCTTTTAGTGAAATGCCCTGTTTCATGTGAGCCGTGACTATCTGGGTGATATCTACCATGTCTTCCTTTCTTTCCTTTCGTGAAATGCCCTGTTTCATGTGAACAATGACAAACCGGATAATATTTACCACGTCCTTCTTTATTTCCTTTCCTGGGATGCCCGGTCTCATGTGAGCCGAGAGAGACTGGATAATATATACCATGTCCTTCTTTATTTCTCTTCCTGGAATGCCCTGTCTCATGTGAGCTGTGACGGCCTGGATGATATTTCCCATGTCCTTCTTCATTTCCTTTCCTGGGATGCCCGGTCTCATGTGAGCCGAGAGGGACTGGATAATATTTACCATGTCCTTCTTTATTTCTCTTCCTGGAATGCCCTGTCTCATGTGAGCTGTGACGGCCTGGATAATAATTACCATGTCCTTCTTTATTTCCTTTCCTGGGATGCCCGGTCTCATGTGAGCCGAGAGGGACTGGATAATATTTACCATGTCCTTCTTTATTTCTCTTCCTGGAATGCCCTGTCTCATGTGAGCTGTGACGGCCTGGATGATATTTACCATGTCCTTCTTTATTTCTCTTCCTGGAATGCCCTGTCTCATGTGAGCTGTGACGGCCTGGATAATATTTACCATGTCCTTCTTTATTTCCTTTCCTGGGATGCCCGGTCTCATGTGAGCCGAGAGGGACTGGATAATATTTACCATGTCCTTCTTTATTTCTCTTCCTGGAATGCCCTGTCTCATGTGAGCTGTGACGGCCTGGATGATATTTACCATGTCCTTCTTTATTTCCTTTCCTGGGATGCCCGGTCTCATGTGAGCCGAGAGGGACTGGATAATATTTACCATGTCCTTCTTTATTTCTCTTCCTGGAATGCCCTGTCTCATGTGAGCTGTGACGGCCTGGATGATATTTACCATGTCCTTCTTTATTTCCTTTCCTGGGATGCCCGGTCTCATGTGAGCCGAGAGGGACTGGATAATATTTACCATGTCCTTCTTTATTTCTCTTCCTGGAATGCCCTGTCTCATGTGAGCTGTGACGGCCTGGATAATATCGACCATGTTTTTCTTCAGATTCTTCACCATTGGGTCGTCTTCTGTATTCAAAACCTCTCTCGCATCCTTTCCTGGATGTGGTTCCTCTTCCTTTTCCACGACGTGTCTTGCTTCGTCTTCTGAATTTAGAACCTTTACTTCTTCCGCCTCTTGTCCCACTTGTTTTCTTCGATCCACGTATCTTCTTTCTTGTTCTTCTTGATCCACCTCTCTGCTTACTTGTTCTCCTTGATCCACCTCTCTTCTTACTTGTTCTCCTTGATCCACCTCTCTTCTTACTTGTTCTTCTTGATCCACCTCTCTTCTTACTTGTTCTCCTTGATCCACCTCTCTTCTTACTTGTTCTTCTTGATCCACCTCTCTTCTTACTTGGTCTCCTTGATCCACCTCTCTTCTTACTTGTTCTCCTTGATCCACCTCTCTTCTTACTTGTTCTTCTTGATCCACCTCTCTTCTTACTTGTTCTTCTTGATCCAACTCTCTTCTTACTTGGTCTCCTTGATCCACCTCTCTTCTTACTTGCTCTCCTTGATCCACCTCTCTTCTTACTTCTTCTCCTTGATCCACCTCTCTTCTTACTTGCTCTCCTTGATCCACCTCTCTTCTTACTTCTTCTCCTTGATCCACCTCTCTTCTTACTTGTTTTCCTTGATCCACCTCTCTTCTTACTTGCTCTCCTTGATCCACCTCTCTTCTTACTTCTTCTCCTTGATCCACCTCTCTTCTTACTTCTTCTCCTTGATCCACCTCTCATCTTACTTGTTCTCCTAAATCCACCTCTCTTCTTACTTCTTCTCCTTGATCCACCTCTCTTCTTACTTGTTCTCCTTGATCCACCTCTCTTCTTACTTGTTCTCCTTGATCCACGTCCTTTCTTACTTGTTCTTCTTGATCCGAAACTCTTCTTACTTGTTCTTCTTGATCCACCTCTCTTCTTACTTCTTCTCCTTGATCCACCTCTCTTCTTACTTGTTCTCCTTGATCCACCTCTCCTCTTACTCGTTCTCCCTGATCCACCTCTCTTCTTACTCGTTCTCCCTGATCCACCTCTCTTCTTATTTGTTCTCCCTGATCCACCTCTCTTCTTACTCGTTCTCCCTGATCCACCTCTCTTCTTAATTGTTCTCCCTGATCCACCTCTCCTCATACTCGTTCTCCCTGATCCACCTCTCTTCTTAATTGTTCTCCCTGATCCACCTCTCCTCTTACTCGTTCTCCCTGATCCACCTCTCTTCTTACTCGTTCTCCCTGATCCACCTCTCTTCTTACTCGTTCTCCCTGATCCACCTCTCTTCTTATTTGTTCTCCCTGATCCACCTCTCTTCTTACTCGTTCTCCCTGATCCACCTCTCTTCTTATTTGTTCTCCCTGATCCACCTCTCTTCTTACTCGTTCTCCCTGATCCACCTCTCTTCTTAATTGTTCTCCCTGATCCACCTCTCCTCTTACTCGTTCTCCCTGATCCACCTCTCTTCTTAATTGTTCTCCCTGATCCACCTCTCCTCTTACTCGTTCTCCCTGATCCACCTCTCCTCTTACTCGTTCTCCCTGATCCACCTCTCTTCTTACTCGTTCTCCCTGATCCACCTCTCTTCTTATTTGTTCTCCCTGATCCACCTCTCTTCTTACTCGTTCTCCCTGATCCACCTCTCTTCTCAATTGTTCTCCCTGATCCACCTCTCCTCTTACTCGTTCTCCCTGATCCACCTCTCTTCTTACTTGTTCTCCTTGATCCACCGCTCTTCTCACTTGGTCTCCTTGATCCACCTCTCTTCTTACTTCTTGTTCTTGATCCACCTCTCTTCTTAATTGTTCTCCCTGATCCACCTCTCTTCTTACTCGTTCTCCCTGATCCACCTCTCTTCTTAATTGTTCTCCCTGATCCACCTCTCCTCTTACTCGTTCTCCCTGATCCACCTCTCTTCTTACTTGTTCTCCTTGATCCACCGCTCTTCTCACTTGGTCTCCTTGATCCACCTCTCTTCTTACTTCTTGTTCTTGATCCACCTCTCTTCTTAATTGTTCTCCCTGATCCACCTCTCTTCTTACTTCTTCTCCTTGATCCTCCTCTCTTCTTATTTGTTCTTCCTGATCCACCTCTCTTCTTACTTTTTCTCCTTGATCCACCTCTCTTCTTATTTGTTCTTCCTGATCCACCTCTCTTCTTACTTGTTCTCCCTGATCCACCTCTCCTCTTACTCGTTCTCCTTGATCCACCTCTCTTCTTACTCTTTCTCACTGATCCACCTCTCTTTTTACTTATTCTCCTTGATCCACCTCTCTTCTTACTCTTTCTCACTGATCCAACTCTCTTCTTACTTGTTCTGCTTGAACCACCTCTCTTCTCACTTCTTCTCCTTGATCCACTTCTCGTCTTAATTGTTCTTCCTGATCCACCTCTCTTTCTACTTGTTCTCCATGATCCACCTCTCTTCTCACTTGTACTCCTTGATCCACTCCTCTTCTTACTCGTTCTTATTGATCCGACTCTCTTCTTACTTGTTCTGCTTGATCCACCTCTCTTCTTCTTTGTTCTCCACGATCCACCTCTCGTCTTACTTGTTCTGCTTGATCCGCCTCTCTTCTCACTTGTTCTCCTTAGTCTACCACTCGTCTGACTTCTTCTCCTTGATCCACCTCCCTCCCCATTCCTTCTTGTTAATCTTCGTCTCTCATATTTCCTTCTTGTTGATACACGTCTCTCCTCATTCGTTCTTGTTGATCCAAGTCTCTTCTCATTCGTTCTTGTTGATCCAAGTCTCTCCTCATTCTTTATTGTTGATCCAAGTCTCTCATATTTCCTTCTTGTTGATCCAAGTCTCTCATATTTCGTTCTTGTTGATCCAAGTCTCTCATATTTCCTACTTGTTGATCCAAGTCTCTCATATTTCCTTCTTGTTGATCCAAGTCTATCATATTTCCTTCTTGTTGATCCAAGTCTATCATATTTCCTTCTTCTTGATCCAAGTCTCTCATATTTCCTTCTTGTTGATACACGTCTCTCCTCATTCGTTCTTGTTGATCCAAGTCTCTCATATTTCCTACTTGTTGATCCAAGTCTCTCATATTTCCTTCTTGTTGATCCAAGTCTATCATATTTCCTTCTTGTTGATCCAAGTCTCTCGTATTTCCTTCTTGTTGATACACGTCTCTCCTCATTCGTTCTTGTTGATTCAAGTCTCTTCTCATTCGTTCTTGTTGATCCAAGTCTCTTCTCATTCGTTCTAGTTGATCCAAGTCTCTTCTCATTCGTTCTTGTTGATCCAAGTCTCTTCTCATTCGTTCTTGTTGATCCAAGTCTCTCATATTTCCTTCTTGTTGATCCAGGTC
>OZ023330.1:36272202-36289702 GCA_964007535.1 Brachyptera risi | reverse complement strand
ACGCATATAAAAAATACTTCATTGTTGGTCAACTCTTGAATCTAGAAAGCAGTGAATCTCAACAACTCAATTCTGTCACAATTTGTATGATATATTTCATAAATATTCTCAGTTATTTTTTTTTCTCAAAAACGACTGATCAGAATTGCATACAAAATCGTTATAATCTGTAAAATCCATGTATACACATTTAGAGAAAATTTCATCCCATTTGGAATGATTTTATTTTTCAACATTTTCCGCCCAGACAAATCTTATGAGGTTTTTAGAAACTTTGAGATGATTTTTCTCAAAATCGGTCCAACCGATTCATTCTAAAAACTATACAGTTCTAGTTTGGATGAGTTTGCGTGTACAAAAAATAAATCATGTTGATCAGTCAACCCTTGCGACCTGTGGAGTGCTTACAACAAAAAAAAACATAGATAAAGCCCTGTAAGAGTATGATAGAGACAGGAGACTTCGCTACGCTCATCAACCAGAGAAGATAAAGTAGCAATTAAATGAAAGACAGAGTGTGTAGAATACCAGAGTCGATAAAGTAGCGAATGTAGGAGTGTTATTATACCTTATTCAGATAGCTCGCTCACCTTACAACGCATATTTCGCGTTTGCCCAGTACTCAGAATCAAAATAGATGAATGAAAAGTTTCATATACTTTCGTGTTTGTTTTTCTCTAATTGTAGTGAAAATTCTTGATATTCCTGATATCGTGGCAACCTAAATCTGCTTTCTATAAATACATTTGATGAAGCTGGATTCACGATGCGAACTAATGATTAGTGATTAATGATTAAATAAAGTTGGCAGATACGGAATCAGTGTTGACGTTCACATTGTGTTTAATATTGGTGACTGACCTTGAAAGTTAGCTATATTTCAACTTCAATATTAATCATTAGTTTCAATCATTAGTCTGACCAATCAGAAGTCGTGAATTCGAAACGACAGAAAGTCAATGCAATTGAAAGCCATCCCGCTCGATGAACCGCTCGTTCACAGCCTTCTAAGATGTAGATTTCAATTTGAATCCGTCATCTCAAGACAGCTACGACTCTCGAAAATTAATTCTTATTTCAAGCTCATGTGAATGCTCAGTTTCCCATTTTCAGTATTCAGTATTATCACTAACTAGGCAAACATGAAATATACGTTGTAATATGAGCGAGAAATCTGAATAAGGTATAATAACAGTCCTACATTTGCTACTTTATCTTCTCTGGTATTCTACACACCCTGACGAATATGAGGAATAGGTAATTCTTGGGCAAGTATCGAATCTAGGAAGCAGTGCTCATTTCCTTATCTTTGATGTATAAAAACGGTTATTTGAATTTTTTTCTTCGAAACGGCTGGTTCGAATTGCTTACAAAATGATGTTCATGTGTATTATTCATGTTTAAACACTCAGAGAAAATTTTATTTTTTTCGGAGAGGTTTCATTTTTTCGCATTTTCTTATCCAGCCTAATCTTATGGGGTTTTTGTAAACTTTGACATGATATTTCTCAAAATCTATTCGACGAATTAATTCCAAAAACTATACAGTTCCAAGTTGTGAAAGTTGGCCCGTCCAAAAAAAAAGTTTCATGTTGATAAGTGTACCCATGTGACCTGTGCAGTGCTTACAAACAAACAAACAAAAAAACAAAAAAACACACAGACAAAGCTCCATAAGAGTGGGATGGAATCTTCGCTACGCTCATCCAATCATTAGTTCGCATTGTGAATCCAGCTAGAATAAAAATAGTCAATTCAATTTTTTCATTCCAAACGGCTGGTTCGAATTGCATACAAAATGGTGGTAATGTGTATGAATCATGTTAATACATTCAAAGAAAATTTTCTTCCTCAGCCTATGGGGTTCTTAGAAATTCAGAGATGATATTTCTAAAATTCGGACTTTTCAGTTCTAAGTTTGCGTGTACAAAAAAAGTTCCATGTTGATCAGTCAGCCCTGCGACCTGTGCAGTGCCCACAAAAAAAACACACACACAGACAAAGCCCTATGAGAGTGGGATGCAATCTTTGTTCACGCTCATCTGAATATGAAATTAAATTTTATTTCCATGGATGAATTCGTTTCAAGCTTTGAATAAGTCAAATGATAACAAGTGTTATTGTAACAGAATGATTGAAATATACTTGCAGCTAGCATCCACAATGTGATTTTGCCAATATGAAGTATTGTCACCTTCGTGAAAATTAAACAATCATATTATGCGCAAAATTATGACAGCTGTTAAAATGCCACTAACATGTGCTATCACCTAGTTGATGTGACACCTGGGAGAAAAAAATACATCTATAGGGTTATTGGTGTTTGTAGGTAGAGTATGCTTTTTTTTTATTGTCACAAATTGAATTATACAATAAAGTAATACAGTTTGAACTCTCGTCCACTAAGTCATAAATGGATTATCTGTGGTTTAAACGATGAAAAACAAAACACTAAAATACACTGTGATTTACTATGCTAATATTTAATAAACTCATAATAAAACATAATTCACTCCGATAGGTTACATGATAATGAGCATGAAAATGAAAATGAGGCAACCAATGGGAAACTAATTCTAGAATTTCCATATTGTATCAACATATGCTGTGATTGACCCTAACAAAAATCAAAATTAATGACAAAAAATATGCGGTACCATAAGTAATTAACGTAGACACTAAATTATGTGGAATTAACTGAATTTATGATGAAAGATTCAATTTCTTTTTCAATTTGAGCATATCTATTCATTTTTCTCAACTCAACAGGTATGTCATTGAATATTGAAGGTATTGCATATTCCAATCTTCTTTTACCATTTTTGTTATTGAAAAGAGGTAATCGGAATAATTCAAGTTTTGGGAGCCTGGTATTAAATGAAGTGTCAACTGGTGTTTTATATGAGTCAGAAAAATAATATTTAAGAATGAATCTATACTTGAACAAGTAAATAACTGGTAACACATTTAAACACTGAAAAATTCCAACTGTATCTTGATGGAGAGATCCTAATTTATGAGGAGGTACAATACTTTTAACAATTCTAGTTTGAACGAATTCTATCAATTTCATATGTGAATCTGATGCGTTACCCCAGGCTAAGATTCCATAATTAATTATTGACTCAACTAGAGCAAAATACACAGTTCTGAGCAAAGTGGAAGGAATTATATGTTTAAGCATGTTAATTTTGTATGCACAGGACCTTAACCGGCTACAAATATTATCAATGTGTGGTCGCCATGAAAATGATCTATCAATTTGAAGGCCAAGATAAACATGCTCGTATACAATTTCAATATTAGAATTGCAACCTGAACAAGGATTACCACAACTTGTAATGTGCAAGCAATCATAAGTGTGATATAAAATTTGAAAGGGTGTATTTCTTTCTTTATTTAAGGCAGTGCAAAAGTGGATAATTTTTGTTTTTGATGAATTAATAACCAAATCTAAATCGTGTGTTATTTTTAAAATATTTGTGAAATCAATTTGTAGGTTATGCACAGCAGTTGTTATGTCTCTATTTGTACTCATAATAAGGGCGTCGTCCGCATACAAGTACATTTGACAATTTTTTACGTGATCTGATAAATAATTGTTATACAATAAATACAAAATTAGCCCTAAAATTGAGCCTTGGGGTACACCAGTAATAACGTTTTTAGAAGTGCTGAGGTTGTTGCCGACTTTCACCACGATAAGGAAAGATGTTCAAAACAAGTGGACTATTGACACAACCTGGGTTGTATATATTTGAGTTGCTTGTGTTTACAAAACAGTACGTACTCCCATTAGTGTCAAACCCTGAATTAAGTCACAACCACAACACAAGATATAAAAATAATTACAAAGTTAAAGCTCACTCAACATCATTGTTCGAGCATGACGTGACCTACAAAGGTATTACCTTATATAATCAGCTACCAGGTTGTATTAAGAAAATATCTGATCATAATTTATTCAAGCGGACATTAAAAAATTTTATTTGACAGAAATGCATTTATAGTTTAGAAGAATTCAAGAAAGGTTGTAAACACATCTGTGATTACTCATGAACTACTGATTTTATGCTAAATGAAAATGTATATACACTATGACATTTAGCGGAAATCAGACGATTTTAAGTTGACAATGTTTTTTTTTACTGCATTATTGAGTGTATTTTACATTTATTATGATATTGACTATTCATATACTGGTACTTTATTGTAAACAGTCATCTGAATGAAAAAATAAATAAATAAATAAATATGACGATTGACTAAATGATTTTGAAACCAACAAAGCAGATTACCACGGATCCCTATGAATTCTAATATAGAAACTAGTTTTTGGTGATTTAGAGTGTCAAATGCTTTAGAGAAGTCGACGAAGAGAGCCAGAACATGTAAATTAAAATTTAGTCTAGAATTAACAAAGTCTGAAAATAAGGATAATAAATTAGAAGTACTTTTTCCCTTTCGAAAGTCAAATTGAAGTGGATTAATGATATTACTATCATTCAAATAATTCGTTAAGTTTATTGCGATCCATCTTTCCATCATCTTTTCAATTGTCGGTAGAAGAGCAATTGGTCTATAGTTTGAATATTGCGAGTGATCTCCTTTCTTATACACAGGTCTTACAATAGATATTTTTAACTTATCTGGCACCACTCCTTCTTTAATACTTAAATTGATGAGTTTGGATATAACAGGACTTATATGCGTGGAAACTAATTGGAAGTCTTTAACTCTTATCCCGTCGATGCCCGGCTGTTTGTTTTCATGCTTACTTTTTCAAAAGAATTTGTGACAGAAATTGAAATCATTGTTGGGAAACAATTATTATGATCACTAGCCAAACGCAATATAAGCGTTGTAAGAGAGCGAGATATCTAAAATAGGGTGTTCGCACGTAACAAACGACAAACAATCGTTTCTATAGCAATCCAGCAAACTGGTGGACTATCAAATATTCTGATTGGTCAATTCCAACTGGTGAACATTGTTTTCTCTCTCTTTCAACAATAGGTGACGTCGGTTGAGAATACCCTATAGGCAAACGCAACATAAGCGTTGTTAGATGAGCGAGATATCTGGTGTATTGAGTCGTTAAAGTAGTCCTACATTTGCTACTTCATTGACTCTGGTGTTCTACACACCTTGACGCTTGCGGCAAATGAGGTTGTACAATATGTATAGGGCATTCACAGGGCGCGGAGCATGGAAAGAACTAGGAATGATATTGAAGGAACCACATTATTATGGGAGAAGTGACCACTGGGCCAAAATGAAAATTATTCCAGCACGACTGGACAGGGTGATGTGAAGTATTCGTATATTCGATAGAACCATACGTGACTGGGATAGCCTGAACTAGAGAAAGTTTGACGGAGTCGATAAGATTGGTCAATTTTAAATGAAGCTGGCTAGATAAATTTGATAATCTCAAAATTTTACAAGTAATTTAAGTTAAATTGATTTCAAGATATTACCACCTGTTTATAACTATTCGTAACAATGGAATAAACAGACAAACAAACAAACAAACAACTATTCTTCGAACTTTTGCTTGAACTTCTCCGTGAATTTTAATTTAGAACTTGCTAAGAGATAAAATTATTTGTGAATCTGGGCTCAGAACTTCCAACTGAAGCTGTTTCCTAAACGATGTAATGCAGTCTCGTAAACGTTCTGGACGAAAAATGACGTCCATGCGAGAGATATTTCAGTAACCAATGGAAGACAGTCTTCAACTTGACCGCTCTCTTCTTAAGTTTCTAGGCTCTCTAGTGAGACCAAGGTATTTAGATAGCTTATAATCATCTCCGCATCAGTCCATAAATCCTCCTTTCATATTTCTTCAAACATACGCTCCTTCCATCGTTTTCTGGATATAGCCTATCGTATACATGTATTCATGAGAGAAGACATATGTGTGTGTTTTTGTATTCCTGTATATTTTCTTGGATATATGTGTAACACTTGAAACTTTTCAATTGAACCAATACCAACATAGCCGAGTACTGAGTAGGTGTATAGTTTGTTTGAAAGTTTTCGACATCTTGTTAATCTGATCTTTTGGCTTCTCGTGTTGTTGAATTAATAACAAGGTGTAAAATTTACAAGAAAAGAGAAGGTACAATACAAAACTCACCAATATACTCTAAATTGCCTTCATTTCGGCACCTTATAAAAAGATCTTATTCTTGATTTTTCATTGTTATTTCAGATTTGCCGATTTTTCAAACACATCAATTGATACGGATTGAATGTGTTGGACAACACATATATACTTTGTATTGCTTCATTTTCCACATCACAGATTGTTAATGATGTATGTGGCCACTAGCTTGCACCTACAATATTCGGAACCCTATGAAAGTTTCAAATTGAATTGTGAGTGTTGGTTTTTTATATGGAGATACATCGGGTGTGATGTGATAGGAGAAAAAAATGAAATTGAAGAACATTCAGCATATTGTTATAGATATATTTATTGTTCTGATGGCTGCAATTAATTTACACTTTAGATATTCAATTTATAATATTTTAGTTTTACATTATAGTACTTAAAACTAGTGTTTTGGCATTTAAAATAATCATGTAGCTTGACAGCTCAAAACGTTCCAAGAAAACTATACGAGATAACCAATACTATCAACCATAAATAACAAATAATAATTGATACTATCACCCAATAAGTGGTTCCTCGTTATGTCCATTTTAATTGACCTTATTACATTTTACCCGATTCGCATTAAACGCAAGAATAATTTCCCGGATCTCAATACTTTGTTGAATACTCCTATGAGGCAACCGACTGATTGAGCAATAAAAGAGGAAAGAAAAATACTTTGTATAATTCTGTAATTTGATGAAAGTAACCATAAGCTTCCAATTTCCAATTATGGTTCAATAATCACTAACGAGATTGTCGACCAATCGAGCATAAAACCTGTATCTCCGCACTAGCTGTTCCATGAGAGTATTTCTGAATAGAGAATGCATATGAATATATCGAATATTTCGATCAAATTGATACTCAGAGAATCGATCAACATAAAGAATGGATACCTATTGACTAAAAGCTTATTTATATCATTAACATGCACCCCTCGATTCAACGACCTATCAAATTTTGACCGGAATACAGAATATAAATGATAAATGAGAATGGTAAATGAACAAATGAAGATGCAAAACTATTTATAACGAATCTGGAAAGGTGGCACCGGTGGGAACCCAGGCCAGACTGCACGTCGATGACACGGATACTTTCCACACTTCTTACGCGAGTGACGACCTTGTTTGTGCGTATTCCCCCCGGTATTATGTCTGGAATATCCGGAGTGACCACCTTGATGATAGTATCTACAGTCACCAATAGTATGCGTATTCCCGTATTGACCAGCATTACCATAATACTTATCATGTCCACGGTTACCATAGGGTACGCCTTGGAAACTAGCAAGAGGCCATCGGAATGGAGTTACGTAATTGAAACCTTTTCTCTGGATGTTTCCACACAGAGGTTTTTTCCCAGCGAATAAGCTCTGGAATATACTGTCGAACGGCGGCATTCTCTCACGATAATCTATTGTTCTCACTCTTCCACATGTGTGTGTAGCATGTCGTCTTATTCCTGTAGGAATTTCATGTGAACCGTGAACGCCTGGATAATATCCACCATGTTTACCATTCCTTCCTCTCCTAGAGTGCTCTCTTTCATGTGAGCCGTGACTATCTGGATAATATTTACTATGTTTCCCTTCCTTTCCTTTTCTGGAGTGCTCGGTTTCATGTGAGCCGTGTTTATCTGGATGATATTCACCATGTCTTCCTTTCTTTCCTTTCCTGGGGTGCTCTGTTTCATGTGAGCCGTGACTATCTGGGTGATATCTACCATCTATTCCTTTCTTTCTTTTAGTGAAATGCCCTGTTTCATGTGAGCCGTGACTATCTGGGTGATATCTACCATGTCTTCCTTTCTTTCCTTTCGTGAAATGCCCTGTTTCATGTGAACAATGACAAACCGGATAATATTTACCACGTCCTTCTTTATTTCCTTTCCTGGGATGCCCGGTCTCATTTGAGCCGAGAGAGACTGGATAATATATACCATGTCCTTCTTTATTTCTCTTCCTGGAATGCCCTGTCTCATGTGAGCTGTGACGGCCTGGATGATATTTCCCATGTCCTTCTTCATTTCCTTTCCTGGGATGCCCGGTCTCATGTGAGCCGAGAGGGACTGGATAATATTTACCATGTCCTTCTTTATTTCTCTTCCTGGAATGACCTGTCTCATGTGAGCCGAGAGGGACTGGATAATATTTACCATGTCCTTCTTTATTTCTCTTCCTGGAATGCCCTGTCTCATGTGAGCTGTGACGGCCTGGATAATAATTACCATGTCCTTCTTTATTTCCTTTCCTGGGATGCCCGGTCTCATGTGAGCCGAGAGGGACTGGATAATATTTACCATGTACTTCTTTATTTCTCTTCCTGGAATGCCCTGTCTCATGTGAGCTGTGACGGCCTGGATGATATTTACCATGTCCTTCTTTATTTCTCTTCCTGGAATGCCCTGTCTCATGTGAGCTGTGACGGCCTGGATAATATTTACCATGTCCTTCTTTATTTCCTTTCCTGGGATGCCCGGTCTCATGTGAGCCGAGAGGGACTGGATAATATTTACCATGTCCTTCTTTATTTCTCTTCCTGGAATGCCCTGTCTCATGTGAGCTGTGACGGCCTGGATGATATTTACCATGTCCTTCTTTATTTCTCTTCCTGGAATGCCCTGTCTCATGTGAGCTGTGACGGCCTGGATAATATTTACCATGTCCTTCTTTATTTCCTTTCCTGGGATGCCCGGTCTCATGTGAGCCGAGAGGGACTGGATAATATTTACCATGTCCTTCTTTATTTCTCTTCCTGGAATGCCCTGTCTCATGTGAGCTGTGACGGCCTGGATGATATTTACCATGTCCTTCTTTATTTCCTTTCCTGGGATGCCCGGTCTCATGTGAGCCGAGAGGGACTGGATAATATTTACCATGTCCTTCTTTATTTCTCTTCCTGGAATGCCCTGTCTCATGTGAGCTGTGACGGCCTGGATGATATTTACCATGTCCTTCTTTATTTCCTTTCCTGGGATGCCCGGTCTCATGTGAGCCGAGAGGGACTGGATAATATTTACCATGTCCTTCTTTATTTCTCTTCCTGGAATGCCCTGTCTCATGTGAGCTGTGACGGCCTGGATAATATCGACCATGTTTTCCTTCAGATTCTTCACCATTGGGTCGTCTTCTGTATTCAAAACCTCTCTCGCTTCCTTTCCTGGATGTGGTTCCTCTTCCTTTTCCACGACGTGTCTTGCTTCGTCTTCTGAATTTAGAACCTTTACTTCTTCCGCCTCTTGTCCCACTTGTTTTCTTCGATCCACGTATCTTCTTTCTTGTTCTTCTTGATCCACCTCTCTGCTTACTTGTTCTCCTTGATCCACCTCTCTTCTTACTTGTTCTCCTTGATCCACCTCTCTTCTTACTTGTTCTTCTTGATCCAACTCTCTTCTTACTTGGTCTCCTTGATCCACCTCTCTTCTTACTTGCTCTCCTTGATCCACCTCTCTTCTTACTTCTTCTCCTTGATCCACCTCTCTTCTTACTTGCTCTCCTTGATCCACCTCTCTTCTTACTTCTTCTCCTTGATCCACCTCTCTTCTTACTTGTTCTCCTTGATCCACCTCTCTTCTTACTTGTTCTTCTTGATCCAACTCTCTTCTTACTTGGTCTCCTTGATCCACCTCTCTTCTTACTTGCTCTCCTTGATCCACCTCTCTTCTTACTTCTTCTCCTTGATCCACCTCTCTTCTTACTTGTTCTCCTAAATCCACCTCTCTTCTTACTTCTTCTCCTTGATCCACCTCTCTTCTCACTTGTTCTCCTTGATCCACCTCTCTTCTTACTTGTTCTCCTTGATCCACGTCCTTTCTTACTTGTTCTTCTTGATCCGAAACTCTTCTTACTTGTTCTTCTTGATCCACCTCTCTTCTTACTTGTTCTCCTTGATCCACCGCTCTTCTTACTTGCTCTTCTTGATCCTCCTCTCTTCTTACTTGCTCTTCTTGATCCACCTCTCATCTTACTTGTTCTCCTAAATCCACCTCTCTTCTTACTTCTTCTCCTTGATCCACCTCTCTTCTTACTTGTTTTCCTTGATCCACCTCTCATCTTACTTGTTCTCCTAAATCCACCTCTCTTCTTACTTCTTCTCCTTGATCCACCTCTCTTCTCACTTGTTCTCCTTGATCCACCTCTCTTCTTACTTGTTCTCATTGATCCACGTCCTTTCTTACTTGTTCTTCTTGATCCGAAACTCTTCTTACTTGTTCTTCTTGATCCACCTCTCTTCTTACTTCTTCTCCTTGATCCACCGCTCTTCTTACTTGTTCTTCTTGATCCACCTCTCTTCCTACTTGCTCTCCTTGACCCACCTATCTTCTTAATTGTTATTCCTGATCCAGCTCGCTTCTTACTTGTTCTCCTTGATCCACCTTTCCTCTTACTTGATCTCCTTGATCCACCTCTCTTCTTACTCGATCTTCTTGATCCACCTCTCTTTTTACTTGTTATCTTTGATCCACCTCTCTTCTTCCTCGTTTTCCTTGATCCACCTCGCTTCTGACTATTTCTCCTTGATCCAACGCTCTTCTTATTTGTTCTCCTTGATCCACTTCTCTTTCTACTTGTTCTCCCTGATCCACCTCTCTTCCCACTTGTACTCCCTGATCCACCTCTCTTCCCACTTGTACTCCCTGATCCACGTCTCTTCTTACTTGTTCTCCTTGATACACCTCTCTTCTTACTTCTTCTCCTTGATCCTCCTCTCTTCTTATTTGTTCTTCCTGATCCACCTCTCTTTCTACTTGTACTCCCTGATCCACGTCTCTTCTTACTTGTGCTCCTTGATACACCTCTCTTCTTACTTCTTCTCCTTGATCCTCCTCTCTTCTTATTTGTTCTTCCTGATCCACCTCTCTTCTTACTTTTTCTCCTTGATACACCTCTCTTCTTAATCGATCTTCTTGATCCACCTTTCTTTTCACTTGTTCTCTTTGATCCACCTCGCTTCTTACTCGTTTTCCTTGATCCACCTCGCTTCTTACTTGTTCTCCTTGATCCACCGCTCTTCTTATTTGTTCTTCCTGATCCACCTCTCTTCTTACTTGTTCTCCCTGATTCACCTCTTCTCTTACTCGTTCTCCCTGATCCACCTCTCTTCTTACTTGTTCTCCTTGATCCACCGCTCTTCTCACTTGGTCTCCTTGATCCACCTCTCTTCTTACTTCTTGTTCTTGATCCACCTCTCTTCTTAATTGTTCTCCCTGATCCACCTCTCTTCTTACTCGTTCTCCCTGATCCACCTCTCTTCTTAATTGTTCTCCCTGATCCACCTCTCCTCTTACTCGTTCTCCCTGATCCACCTCTCTTCTCACTTGTTCTCCTTGATCCACCGCTCTTCTCACTTGGTCTCCTTGATCCACCTCTCTTCTTACTTCTTGTTCTTGATCCACCTCTCTTCTTAATTGTTCTCCCTGATCCACCTCTCTTCTTACTTCTTCTCCTTGATCCACCGCTCTTCTTAATTGTTCTCCCTGATCCACCTCTCTTCTTACTTCTTGTTCTTGATCCACCTCTCTTCTTAATTGTTCTCCCTGATCCACCTCTCTTCTTACTCGTTCTCCCTGATCCACCTCTCTTCTTAATTGTTCTCCCTGATCCACCTCTCCTCTTACTCGTTCTCCCTGATCCACCTCTCTTCTTAATTGTTCTCCCTGATCCACCTCTCTTCTTAATTGTTCTCCCTGATCCACCTCTCCTCTTACTCGTTCTCCCTGATCCACCTCTCTTCTTACTTGTTCTCCTTGATCCACCGCTCTTCTTAATTGTTCTCCCTGATCCACCTCTCTTCTTACTTCTTGTTCTTGATCCACCTCTCTTCTTAATTGTTCTCCCTGATCCACCTCTCTTCTTACTCGTTCTCCCTGATCCACCTCTCTTCTTAATTGTTCTCCCTGATCCACCTCTCTTCTTACTCGTTCTCCCTGATCCACCTCTCTTCTTACTTGTTCTCCCTGATCCACCTCTCTTCTTATTTGTTCTCCCTGATCCACCTCTCTTCTTAATTGTTCTCCCTGATCCACCTCTCCTCTTACTCGTTCTCCCTGATCCACCTCTCTTCTTACTCGTTCTCCCTGATCCACCCCTCTTCTTACTTGTTCTCCTTGATCCACCGCTCTTCTTAATTGTTCTCCCTGATCCACCTCTCTTCTTACTTCTTGTTCTTGATCCAACTCTCTTCTTAATTGTTCTCCCTGATCCACCTCTCTTCTTACTCGTTCTCCCTGATCCACCTCTCTTCTCAATTGTTCTCCCTGATCCACCTCTCCTCTTACTCGTTCTCCCTGATCCACCTCTCTTCTTACTTGTTCTCCTTGATCCACCGCTCTTCTTACTTGTACTCCTTGATCCACCTCTCTTCTTAATTGTTCTCCCTGATCCACCTCTCTTCTTACTCGTTCTCCCTGATCCACCTCTCTTCTTGATTGTTCTCCCTGATCCACCTCTCCTCTTACTCGTTCTCCCTGATCCACCTCTCTTCTTACTCGTTCTCCCTGATCCACCTCTCTTCTTAATTGTTCTCCCTGATCCACCTCTCCTCTTACTCGTTCTCCCTGATCCACCTCTCTTCTTACTCGTTCTCCCTGATCCACCTCTCTTCTTAATTGTTCTCCCTGATCCACCTCTCCTCTTACTCGTTCTCCCTGATCCACCTCTCTTCTTACTCGTTCTCCCTGATCCACCTCTCTTCTTACTCGTTCTCCCTGATCCACCTCTCTTCTTACTTGTTCTCCTTGATCCACCGCTCTTCTTAATTGTTCTCCCTGATCCACCTCTCTTCTTACTTCTTGTTCTTGATCCAACTCTCTTCTTAATTGTTCTCCCTGATCCACCTCTCTTCTTACTCGTTCTCCCTGATCCACCTCTCTTCTCAATTGTTCTCCCTGATCCACCTCTCCTCTTACTCGTTCTCCCTGATCCACCTCTCTTCTTACTTGTTCTCCTTGATCCACCGCTCTTCTTACTCGTTCTCCCTGATCCACCTCTCTTCTTAATTGTTCTCCCTGATCCACCTCTCCTCTCACTCGTTCTCCCTGATCCACCTCTCTTCTTACTTGTTCTCCTTGATCCACCGCTCTTCTCACTTGGTCTCCTTGATCCACCTCTCTTCTTACTTCTTGTTCTTGATCCACCTCTCTTCTTAATTGTTCTCCCTGATCCACCTCTCTTCTTACTTCTTCTCCTTGATCCTCCTCTCTTCTTATTTGTTCTTCCTGATCCACCTCTCTTCTTACTTTTTCTCCTTGATCCACCTCTCTTCTTACTCGATCTTCTTGATCCACCTTTCTTTTCACTTGTTCTCTTTGATCCACCTCGCTTCTTACTCGTTTTCCTTGATCCACCTCGCTTCTTACTTGTTCTCCTTGATCCACCGCTCTTCTTATTTGTTCTCCCTGATCCACCTCTCTTCTTACTTGTTCTCCCTGATTCACCTCTCCTCTTACTCGTTCTCCCTGATCCACCTCTCTTCTTACTTGTTCTCCTTGATCCACCGCTCTTCTCACTTGGTCTCCTTGATCCACCTCTCTTCTTACTTCTTGTTCTTGATCCACCTCTCTTCTTAATTGTTCTCCCTGATCCACCTCTCTTCTTACTCGTTCTCCCTGATCCACCTCTCTTCTTAATTGTTCTCCCTGATCCACCTCTCCTCTCACTCGTTCTCCCTGATCCACCTCTCTTCTTACTTGTTCTCCTTGATCCACCGCTCTTCTCACTTGGTCTCCTTGATCCACCTCTCTTCTTACTTCTTGTTCTTGATCCACCTCTCTTCTTAATTGTTCTCCCTGATCCACCTCTCTTCTTACTTCTTCTCCTTGATCCTCCTCTCTTCTTATTTGTTCTTCCTGATCCACCTCTCTTCTTACTTTTTCTCCTTGATCCACCTCTCCTCTTACTCGTTCTCCCTGATCCACCTCTCTTCTTACTTGTTCTCCCTGATCCACCTCTCCTCTTACTCGTTCTCCTTGATCCACCTCTCTTCTTACTCGTTCTCCCTGATCCACCTCTCTTTTTTCTTCTTCTCCTTGATCCACCGCTTTTCTTATTTATTCTTCTTGATCCACCTCTCTTCTTACTCTTTCTCACTGATCCACCTCTCTTTTTACTTATTCTCCTTGATCTACCGCTCTTCTTATCAGTCCTTCTTGATCCAACTCTCTTCTTACTTGTTCTGCTTGAACCACCTCTCTTCTCACTTCTTCTCCTTGATCCACTTCTCGTCTTAATTGTTCTGCTTGATCCACCTCTCTTTCTACTTGTTCTCCATGATCCACCTCTCTTCTCACTTGTACTCCTTGATCCACTCCTCTTCTTACTCGTTCTTATTGATCCGACTCTCTTCTTACTTGTTCTGCTTGATCCACCTCTCTTCTTCTTTGTTCTCCACGATCCACCTCTCGTCTTACTTGTTCTGCTTGATCCGCCTCTCTTCTTACTTGCTTTCCTTGATCCACCTCTCTTCTCACTTGTTCTCCTTAGTCTACCACTCGTCTGACTTCTTCTCCTTGATCCACCTCCCTCCCCATTCCTTCTTGTTAATCTTCGTCTCTCATATTTCCTTCTTGTTGATACACGTCTCTCCTCATTCGTTCTTGTTGATCCAAGTCTCTTCTCATTCGTTCTTGTTGATCCAAGTCTCTCCTCATTCTTTATTGTTGATCCAAGTCTCTCATATTTCCTTCTTGTTGATCCAAGTCTCTCATATTTCGTTCTTGTTGATCCAAGTCTCTCATATTTCCTACTTGTTGATCCAAGTCTCTCATATTTCCTTCTTGTTGATCCAAGTCTATCATATTTCCTTCTTCTTGATCCAAGTCTATCATATTTCCTTCTTCTTGATCCAAGTCTCTCATATTTCCTTCTTGTTGATACACGTCTCTCCTCATTCGTTCTTGTTGATCCAAGTCTCTCATATTTCCTACTTGTTGATCCAAGTCTCTCATATTTCCTTCTTGTTGATCCAAGTCTATCATATTTCCTTCTTGTTGATCCAAGTCTCTCGTATTTCCTTCTTGTTGATACACGTCTCTCCTCATTCGTTCTTGTTGATTCAAGTCTCTTCTCATTCGTTCTTGTTGATCCAAGTCTCTTCTCATTCGTTCTAGTTGATCCAAGTCTCTTCTCATTCGTTCTTGTTGATCCAAGTCTCTTCTCATTCGTTCTTGTTGATCCAAGTCTCTCATATTTCCTTCTTGTTGATCCAGGTCTCTCATATTTCCTTCTTGTTGATCCAAGTCTATCATATTTCCTTCTTGTTGATCCAAGTATCTTCTCATTCTTTCTTGTTGATTCAAGTCTCTCCTCATTCTTTATTTTTGATCCACGTCTCTCATAATTCTCTCTTGTTGATCCAAGTCTCTCATAATTCTTTCTTGTTGATCCTCCACTCGTCTTGCTATTATTCTCTGATTCATCAATTGTCCTGCTTCTTCTCTCCGATCCATCACTCATCTTGCTTCTTCTTGTTGATCCATTACTCGTCCTGCTGACTGTTCTGGTTCTGGTCCCCATTCTGGTATCACCACCTGTCTTACCTGTTCTATCGGATCCACCCTTTTCTCTCTCTGCTCCACTTCTATAAACTCTGGTAATTCTCATAGCCTCCGCTTTACTCCCAGACAATTTTGCCAAAGGTCTTGGAATTCTTCTAATCATTGACTTCGAAACTCGATCAGGCACCACAGGTGTTGCACTTCTCGCTACTCTGGACAAGACTGGATCACTGCTCCCACTGAAATGGTCGTCTCGAGCATTTTCCTCAGCATCATGTCCTGGGTCAATTCTGCCATATTGATACTGCTCGTTCTGTCCTTCAGCATAGGCATTCTGAACAAACGAATGTAATTGTTTCTATGGTAATCATTGGATGAAAATTACCTCATAGCAGTATCAATTCAGAATTATTATTATGACTTCAAATTCTTGATTGACACAAATTTGCATTGGTGGATAGGGCTGCGGATATCTATGGATGAGTGAATATATATGTATAAAAAAAAAAATATATATATATATATATATATATATATATATATGAGATCAAATATATATATCTATAAATATATATATATATATATATATATATATATATATATATATATATATATATATGAAAATATATATGAATAATTATGAATATATATATATATATATTTATATATATATATATATATATATATATATATATATATATATATATATATATATATATATATATATATATATGTATATATATATAAATATATAAATATATATATATATATATATATATATATATATATATATATATATATATATATATATGTATAATGTATATATATATATATATATATATATATATATATATATGTATATATATATATATATATATATATATATATATAAATATATATATATATATATATATATATATATGTATATATATGTATATATATATATATATATATATATATGTATAATGAATATATATATATATATATATATATATATATATATATATATATATATATAGATACATAAATATATATATATATATATATATATATATATGTATATATATATATACATACATATTTTCATATATATATATATATATATATATATATATATATATATATATATATATATATATATATATATATATATATATATATATATATATGAATATATATGAATATATATAAATATATATAAATATATATAAATATATTTATATATATATATATATATATATATATATATATATATATATATGTATATATATATATATATATATATATCTATATATATTTATATATATATGAATATATATATATATATATATATATATATATATATATATATATATATATATATATATATATATATATGAATATATGAATATATCTATATACATATAGATATATATGATTTCAATAGCTTCCTGGTTAACCACAAGTAGGTCATTATAATCATATGATATTTGAAACTGTTTGGAAATTGCGACCTCCCCCGGGGGAGGTCGCAATTTTCAAACAGTTTTAAAAACCATATATATATATTTTGTTTGGATATATATTTTATATCCTAAATTTATATTCATATTCATGATATATTTTATATATATATTCTATAATATATATTATATCCTATCTTTCATCCACAGCCCTGATTGAGGAACAATGATTTCGATGTTATTAAAGAAAATATATATATATTTTGTTTATATTTTGTATATTTTGTATTTATATGTTAGTGTGGATGAGAGAAAATATGAAAATATATTGATGTATATATATATATATATATATATATATATATATATATATATATATATATATATATATATATAT
>OZ023330.1:36265630-36272002 GCA_964007535.1 Brachyptera risi | reverse complement strand
TTTTCAATTTCCAATTATGGTTCAATAATCACTAACAAGATTGTTGACCAATCGAGTATAGAACCTGTATCTCCAGACTGTTCCATTGGAGTTCTTTCAGATTGAAAATGCATGAAAATACATCAACTATTTCAACTATACTTTGAATCAGAAAATCGATCAACATAGAGAATGAATACCTATTGACTGAAAACTCACTTCTATTATAAACATGCACCCCTCAATTCAACGGCCTATCAGATTTTGACCAGCATACAAAATGATGAATAAACGAATAAAGATGCAAAACTATTTATAACGAATCTGGAAAGGTGGCACCGGTGGGAACCCAGGCCAGACTGCACGTCGATGACACGGATACTTTCCACACTTCTTACGCGAGTGACGACCTTGTTTGTGCGTATTCCCCCCGGTATTATGTCTGGAATATCCGGAGTGACCACCTTGATGATAGTATCTACAGTCACCAATAGTATGCGTATTCCCGTATTGACCAGCATTACCATAATACTTATCATGTCCACGGTTACCATAGGGTACGCCCTGGTAACTACCAAAAGGCCATTGAAATGGAGTTAAGTGATTGAAACCTTTTCTCTGGATGTTTTCACACAGAGGTATTTTTCCAGCGAATAAGCTCTGGAATATACTGTCGAACGGCGGCATTCTTTCACGATAATCTATTGTTCTCACTCTTCCACATGTGTTTGAAGCATGTCGTCTTATTCCTGTAGGAATTTCATGTGAACTGTGAACGCCTGGATAATATCCACCATGTTTACCATTCCTTCCTCTCCTAGAGTGCTCTCTTTCATGTGAGCCGTGCTTATCTGGATGATATCTACCATGTCTTCCTTTCTTTCTTTTTCTGGGGTGCTCTGTTTCATGTGAGCCGTGTTTATCTGGATGATATTTACCATGTCTTCCTTTCTTTTTTTTCCTGGGAGGCTCTGTTTCATGTGAGCCGTGCTTATCTGGATGATATTTACCATGTATTCCTTTCTTTCTTTTCCTGGGGTGCTCTGTTTCATGTGAGCCGTGTTTATCTGGATGATATTTACCATGTATTCCTTTCTTTCTTTTTCTGGGGTGCTCTGTTTCATGTGAGCCGTGACTATCTGGGTGATATCTACCATCTATTCCTTTCTTTCTTTTCCTGGGGTGCTCTCTTTCATGTGAGCCGTGTTCATCTGGATGATATTTACCATGTATTCCTTTCTTTCTTTTCCTGGGGTGCTCTGTTTCATGTGAGCCGTGCTTATCTGGATGATATTTACCATGTATTCCTTTCTTTCTTCTCCTGGGGTGCTCTGTTTCATGTGAGCCGTGCTTATCTGGATGATATTTACCATGTATTCCTTTCTTTCTTCTCCTGGGGTGCTCTGTTTCATGTGAGCCGTGTTTATCTGGATGATGTCTACCATGTTCTTCTTTCTTCCCTTTCGTGGAATGCCCTGTCTCATGTGAGCCGTGAGGGACTGGATGATGACGGCCATGTTCTTCTTGCTTTCCTTTCGTGGAATGCCCTGTCTCATGTGAGCCGTGAGGGACTGGATGATGTCCACCATGTTCTTCTTTCTTCCCTTTCGTGGAATGCCCTGTCTCATGTGAGCCGTGAGGGACTGGATGATGTCCACCATGTTCTTCTTTCTTCCCTTTGGTGCAATGCCCTGTCTCATGTGAGTCGTGAGGGACTGGATGATGTCTACCATGTTCTTCTTTCTTCCCTTTGCTGCAATGCCCTGTCTCATGTGAGCCGTGAGGGACTGGATGATGTCCACCATGTTCTTCTTTCTTCCCTTTGGTGCAAAGCCCTGTCTCATGTGAGCCGTGAGGGACTGGATGATGTCTAACATGTTCTTCTTCCTTTCTCTTCGTGGAGTGCCCTGTCTCGTGTGAGCCGTAATGACGTGGATAATATCCACCATGTTTTCTTCCCATTCTTTCTCCACCACTTGCCTTGCTTCCTCTTCCGGACTCAAATCCTTCTCTGGATCCATCGTTTTTCTTACGTTCTGTTCTAGATCCAGATCCATTTCTGATTCCACTCCTCTTCTTGCTCTTGGTTCTGGATCCGGTTCTCCTCCTAGATCCACTTCTTCTCCTGCTCTTCGCACTGTATTTGGATCGTCCCTTAGATCTACTTCTTGCCGTGCTCTTCGTACTGTATTTGGATCGTCCCTTCGATCTACTCCTCTTCCTGCTCTTCTTACTGTATTTGGATCGTCCCTTGGATCTACTTCTTCCCTTGCTCTTCGTACTGTATTTGGATCGTCCTCTAGTTCTACTTCTTTCCTTGCTCTTCGTACTGTATTCGGATCGTCCCTTAGATCTACTTCTTTCCTTGCTCTCCGTACTGTATTTGGATCGTCCCTTAGATCTACTCTTTTTCCAGCTCTTCGTACTGTATTTGGATCGTCCCTTAGATCTACTTCTTCCCTTGCTCTTCGTACTGTATTTGGATCGTCCCTTAGATCTACTCCTTTTCCTGCTCTTCGTACTGTATTTGGATCGTCCCTTAGATCCACTCCTTTTCCTGCTTTTCGTACTGTTTTTGGATCGTCCCTTAGATCTACTTCTTCCCTTGCTCTTCGTCCTGTATTTGGATCGTCCCTTAGATCTACTCCTTTTCCTGCTTTTCGTACTGTATTTGGATCGTCCCTTAGATCCACTTCTTCCCTTGCTCTTCGTACTGTATTTGGATCGTCCCTTAGATCTACTCCTTTTCCTGCTCTTCGTACTGTATTTGGATCGTCCCTTAGATCCACTCCTTTTCCTGCTCTTCGTACTGTTTTTGGATCGTCCCTTAGATCTACTTCTTCCCTTGCTCTTCGTCCTGTATTTGGATCGTCCCTTAGATCTACTCCTCCCCTTGCTCTTCGTACTGTATTTGGATCGTCCCTTAGATCTTTTCCTTTCCTTGCTCTTCGTACTGTATTTGGATCGTCCCTTAGATCTACTCCTTTTCCTGCCCTTCGTACTGTATTTGGATCGTCCCTCAGATCTACTTCTTTTCCTGCTCATCGTACTGTATTTGGATCGTCCCTTAGATCTACTTCTCCCCTTGCTCTTCGTACTGTATTTGGATCGTCCCTTAGATCTACTTCTTCCCTTGCTCTTCGTACTGTATTTGGATCGTCCCTTAGATCTACTCCTTTTCCTGCTCTTCGTACTGTATTTGGATCGTCCCTTAGATCTACTCCTTCCCTTGCTCTTCGTACTGTATTTGGATCGTCCCTTAGATCTACTCCTTTTCCTGCCCTTCGTACTGTATTTGGATCGTCCCTTAAATCTACTTCTTTTCCTGTTCTTCGTACTGTATTTGGATCGTCCCTTAGATCTACTTCTTCCCTTGCTCTTCGTACTGTATTTGGATCGTCCCTTAGATCTACTCCTTTTCTTGCTCTTCGTACTGTATTTGGATCGTCCCTTAGATCTACTCCTTTTCCTGCTCTTCGTACTGTATTTGGATCGTCCCTTAGATCTACTTCTTTCCTTGCTCTTCGTACTGTATTTGGATCGTCCCTTAGATCTACTTCTTCCCTTGCTCTCCGTACTGTATTTGGATCGTCCCTTAGATCTACTTCTTTCCTTGCTCTTCGTCCTGTATTTGGATCGTCCCTTAGATCTACTTCTTCCCTTGCTCTTCGTACTGTATTTGGATCGTCCCTTAGATCTACTCTTTTTCCAGCTCTTCGTACTGTATTTGGATCGTCCCTTAGATCTACTCCTTTTTCTGCTCTTCGTACTGTATTTGGATCGTCCCTTAGATCTACTTCTCCCCTTGCTCTTCGTACTGTATTTGGATCGTCCCTTAGATCTACTTCTTCCCTTGCTCTTCGTACTGTATTTGGATCGTTCCTTGGATCTACTCCTTTTCCTGCTCTTCGTACTGTATTTGGATCGTCCCTTAGATCTACTTCTTTCCTTGCTCTTCGTACTGTATTCGGATCGTCCCTTGAATCTACTCTTTTTCCTGCTCTTCGTACTGTATTTGGATCGTCCCTTAGATCTACTTCTTTCCTTGCTTTTCGTACTGTATTTGGATCGTCCCTTGGATCCACTCCTTTTCCTGCTCTTCGTATTGTATTTGGATCGTCCCTTAGATTTACTTCTTCCCTTGCTCTTCGTACTGTATTTGGATCGTCCCTTAGATCCACTTCTCTCCTTGCTCTTCGTACTGTATTTAGATCGTCCCCTGGTTCTACTCCTTTCCTCGCTCTTCGTACTGTATTTGGATCTTGCTCTGGTTCTACTCCTTCTCCTGCTCTCCGTACTGTATTTGGACCGTCCTTTAGTTCTACTTCTATACTTGCTCTTCGTACTGTATTTGGATCGAGCTCTAGTCTCACTTCTCTTCTTGCTCCCTGTTCTGTTCTTGGATCGTGCTCCAGTCTCACTTCTCTTCTTGCTCCCTGTTCTGTTCTCGGATCGAGCTCTAGTCTCACTTCTCTTCTTGCTCCCTGTTCTGTTCTTGTATCGTGCTCTAGTCTCACTTCTCTTCTTGCTCCCTGTTCTGTTCTTGGATCGTGCTCTAGTCTCACTTCTCTTCTTGCTCCCTGTTCTGTTCTTGGATCGTGCTCTAGTCTCACTCCTCCTCTTGCTCCCTGTTCTGTTCTTGGATCGTGCTCTAGTCTCACTTCTCTTCTTGCTCCCTGTTCTTTTCTTGGATCGAGCTCTTGTCTCACTTTTCTTCTTGCTCCCTGTTCTGTTCTTGGATCGTGCTCTAGTCTTCCCTCTCTTCTTGCTCCCTGTTCTGTTCTTGGATCGTGCTCTAGTCTCACTTCTCTTCTTGCTCCCTGTTCTGTTCTTGGATCGTGCTCTAGTCTCACTCCTCCTCTTGCTCCCTGTTCTGTTCTTGGATCGTGCTCTAGTCTCACTTCTCTTCTTGCTCCCTGTTCTGTTTTTGGATCGTGCTCTTCTCTCACTTCTCTTCTTGCTCCCTGTTCTGTTATCGGATCGTGCTCTGGTCTCACTTCTCTTCTTGCTCCCTTTTCTGTTTTTGGATCGTGCTCTAGTCTCACTTCTCTTCGTGCTCCCTTTTCTGTTTTTGGATCGTGCCCTAGTCTCACTTCTCTTTTTGCTCCCCTTTCTGTTCCTGGATCGTGCTCTAGTCTCACTTCTATTCTTGCTCCCTGTTCTGTTCTTGGATCGTGCTCTAGTCTCACTTCTCTTCTTGCTCCCTGTTCTGTTCTTGGATCGTGCTCTAGTCTCACTTCTCTTTTTGCTCCCTGTTCTGTTCTTGGATCGTGCTCTAGTCTCACTTCTCTTCTTGCTCCCTGTTCTGTTTTTGGATCGTGCTCTCGTCTCACTTCTATTCTTGCTCCCTGTTCTGTTCTTGGATCGTGCTCTAGTCTCACTTCTCTTCTTGCTCCCTGTTCTGTTCTTGGATCGTGCTCTAGTCTCACTTCTCTTCTTGCTCCCTGTTCTTTTCTTGGATCGTGCTCTAGTCTCACTTCTCTTCTTGCTCCCTGTTCTGTTCTTGGATCGTGCTCTAGTCTCACTTCTCTTCTTGCTCCCTGTTCTGTTCTTGGATCGTGCTCTAGTCTCACTTCTCTTCTTGCTCCCTGTTCTGTTCTTGGATCGTGCTCTTGTCTCACTTCTCTTCTTGCTCCCTGTTCTGTTCTTGGATCGTGCTCTAGTCTCACTTCTCTTCTTGCTCCCTGTTCTGTTCTTGGATCGTGCTCTAGTCTCACTTCTCTTCTTGCTCCCTGTTCTGTTCTTGGATCGTGCTCTAGTCTCACTTCTCTTCTTGCTCCCTGTTCTGTTCTTGGATCGTGCTCTAGTCTCACTTCTCTTCTTGCTCCCTGTTCTGTTCTTGGATCTTGCTCTAGTCTCACTCCTCTTCTTGCTCCCTGTTCTGTTCTTGGATCGTGCTCTAGTCTCACTCCTCTTCTTGCTCCCTGTTCTGTTCTTAGATCTTGCTCTAGTCTCACTCCTCTTCTTGCTCACTGTTCTGTTCTTGGATCTTGCTCTAGTCTCACTCCTACTCTTGCTCCCAGTTATGTTTCTAGATTGTCTTTCAGTTTCACTCCTCGTCTCGCTCTTCCCACTGAATTTGTTTTTTCCTCTAGTTCCACTTTTCGTCTTGATTTCTGTTCCGTATTCTGTTCTCTCCCTAGTTTCTCTTCCAGTCTTGCTCGTTCTGTCGCCTTCTCTCTCTCCTCTGTCTACTCCTCTCCTAGAAACTCTTGTTATTCTCATCTCTTTTGCTGCTTTCCCATACAATTTCACGAAAGGTTCCGCCATTCCGACCACAGTGAACGCTCCAACACGATTCCGCTTCACAGGTGCTGCACTTCTAGCTACTCTTGATGAGATTGGATCACTGCTCTTACCGAATTTATCGCCATGAGCATTCTCCACAGCATC
>OZ023330.1:36260630-36263130 GCA_964007535.1 Brachyptera risi | reverse complement strand
AATGCAATACAAATAAGGTACTATGATGTCATAAAATAACAGCATATGCCTTGATTTTACTCCACAGTGACTTGATGATATGGTATAGAAATGCTCAGAGAAGCATTTGCCTTGATTTAAATTTGATTTGATTCTATTCAGTCTCCATTAGCAACGGAGAAATACATTTTCACCAGTGCTAATTTGATGAGAAGACAACATATGAAAACAAACAAAAAGAATGAGAACGAACATAACACAAACAAAAACATAAAGCCGGGTAAATTTAAGGTACAATAGTTGAATAATTGAACAGTGAATCATGAAAGCATTGACTAAGTTAGCCAATCTGTCATATATTTCAACATTGATTTAAATTGTGAAGGATTATTGAAATGCAAGTCTAAACTAGTGTTCGGATGGGAAATGGAGTTAAATGAATTCTGTAGCCAGTTGATGCAGAAATATTTACAAATATTTATTCTGCTATTATTTGGGTGGAATTCAAACTGTTTTCGGGTTACACCAGGTGCTGAATCATAGTTTATTGAAAAATACTGTAGCCAAAGTGCACTAGAATTATGGCGTAAGTGCGTGATTGTTGTTGTTGGTGACATAAATGCCTTAGTTACACATAACCAATCATCCCCAATGTACATGCTTCGGTTCTGAATCTATCCAGTCGATACACTCAATGATTCCGTTGTGAACTCAATCAATTTCATAAGGGAGTGTGGGGAGGGGGGTGTCGCTCACCCTTATATGTTTTTTTTATCCAGTGTAATTTTGTTTTCATTCATTCATTTATATTAAGTCTTTATTGGCAACAGGGCAAGCCCTACAAATGCAATATGAGAAAATACAAACATAGTAGGCCTACACTGAAACATAAGACACTAAAATAACAAACACAGAATAAAACACAACAGTAAGAGACAGGTGCAGCCTGTGCCTTGTCAAACATAAAATTTGTCAATGAACTTCTTGAAACTCTCGAGAGATATTTTATTATTTATTTCATTATTAAACAATACTTCGCAATTGTGCGCAGCACGGTGGCGAGTTCCTATATTAGTATACAATTAGTATTAATATTAGTATTAATTAATATTACTCATCAACTATCCTCTTTCTAAATTCCGTTGCTGTCAACTCTACGCCCTCAAACACTCTTTTACTTAGCTTATTCCATTCCCCACCGGTCCTCGTCAAAAATGAATATTTCCCGACATCTGTCTTCATTATTCTCTCCACCACATGTTCCCGGTGCCTGTCTCTTCCCATAAACCCCGACTCATCCTTTTCAATCAGAGCACTCAACTCCCCCCAGCCACCTTTCCCGTGTCTTGCTCTAAAAAAGTTAATCAGCCTATCAACTCTTCTCCTTCCCTCCAAAGATTGCCATCCCATTTCTAATATCATTTCCGTAGGACTTTCCAGACTTTTTTCCATTACTCCTTTACTATTTCTACAATACCTCCACCTTCGCATCCTGTCCGTCACTCTTCTAGCCGCTATCCTTTGTACTTTTTCAATCTTTTTAATATCTCCTACCCGATATGGATCCCATACTGAGGCTCCATACTCCACAATAGGCCTAATCACTGTCAAGTATGCCTTGTTCTTGACCTCTTTTCCCATTCCTCTCAGCTGCCTCATCACAAAGTTCAGTCTTCTGATTGCCTTGCTTGATACCCTTTTAGCGTGCTCTCCCCAGTCTAATCGGTTCTGGAAACTTACGCCCAGGTATTTATATTGTTCCCCTTCTGCTACTGTCAATCCTCCCATCGTATATTCTTTTTTCTCTCCCATCCCACTACGTGAAAATTTAATGACTCTACATTTATCTAAATTCAACTCCATCAAGTTTTTTGTAATCCATTCTTTAACAGTGTTCAAATCCTCTTGTAGTGCACTCTCGTCTTCACTCTCCTTCCTGATTATTCTATAAATTACACAGTCATCCGCAAATAATCTAACACTAGAGTTCACTCCACTGGTTAAATCATTGATGAAAATATTAAATAATAATGGTCCCAGAACTGACCCTTGTGGAACCCCCGATGAAACAAATATATTCTCTGACATACTATCTCCTACCAAAACCTTCTGCAACCTGCCGTTAAGAGAATCCCCTATCCATTCTACCAACTCACCTTCTCCTATCATTTCTCTGATCTTATTCAACAATACCCCATGTTGCACTCTATCGGAAGCTTTCGAAAAATCTAAAAATACCGCGTCCACTCTCCCACTCTTATCTAAAATTCTGGATATATCCTCTGCAAAGCCTAAAAGCTGTGTTTCACAGGAAAACCCCTTTCTAAACCCATGCTGAAACTTTGATGAACCACTCACAGCCCCTTGTCCCTCCCCAAGCAAAGTCTTCAACTTTCGGTCAACAACTCTCTCCATAATTTTGCTGACTGCAGATGTCAAGCTTACAGGCCTATAATTCTCTACTCTACTCTTCTCGCCACCCTTAAAAATTGGAATGACCACAGCTTCTTTCCACCCAGAT
>OZ023330.1:36100630-36255630 GCA_964007535.1 Brachyptera risi | reverse complement strand
AGCTTACAGGCCTATAATTCTCTACTCTACTCTTCTCGCCACCCTTAAAAATTGGAATGACCACAGCTTCTTTCCACCCAGATGGTACTTTACCCAGACGCAAGGAAACTTGAAATATTTTCAGTAAGTATGGCACTATGCCTTCACCCCCCTTTTTTATTAGCTCATTGGTGATACCATTCAGCCCTGGTGCTTTCCCTCCCTTCAAATTTTTAATAATCTTCAAAACCTCAGCAAAAGATATTCGGTCTTCAAAACCTTCGTACCTTCCTATTCTATACTTCACACTATCATTGCTCTGAAATACGCTGCCGTACTGTTTATTCAACACCTTTGCCTTCGCCTTATTACCTATAAACTCCTTTCCCTCGCTGTCTATCAAAATTGGTAACTCCTTTCCTTCACCGTTTTGACTCTTTATAAACCTGTACATATTATTCCAGCTTTTCTGTTCATTTCCAACTTCCAACATCCCTTCTACAAACATATCCTTGGCTTTTCGCTTAGCATCATCCAACTTCCCTCACATCATCACTTCCTAGCCCTGACTTTTTATATTTTGCGTGAAGTTTCCTAGCAACGCGTTTTAAACTTTTAACCTCTCGATTGTAATACGAGGGGCCCGCATTACCTCCGACCATACGTGAGGGCATGGGCGCCGCCAGGAATTTTGGCAGGGGGGGAAAAATTACAGGATTATTCTGTGAGCTCTGATTTTGAGTAATCTATATACAAACCAGCATACAGACAATATGCGTCGCATTACTAGGCCTATAACTCTAGATGACGTTGGTGATTGTTTTTGTTTGAATTTTTGCCCAGGAGGAATTGAAAATAATCTTAATTCTGAAACAATTTACCTTCATTGGTCGTCGTTGTAAGCGTCACAAAACAGAAACTCCACCCGTCTAGAGTCCATACCGAAAGTATCAATCACACATTTGATAATGTCACTTGTAAGGGCTGCCACTATTTTGAGATGAACTTTTGAACTTCCGGGAACTGACAGTGAATTAGCTTCACTTTTACGTTTAAAAATTGCCTTATGTCCATCACTGCGCTCAAAAAAAAGCTAAAAACAATATGTATCACAGCCACTAAACTAATGTAGATCGCAACAGAACTCGTCACAAAAGTAATAATATGTATCACAATTCACAACCACCAATGTACTGTACAGTGTACATCGCAACAGAGCTACTTGTAATTTATAAACTGCACCCCTTCACAACGATTGCCACCAGCGAATTGACTGAATTGTTTACCTTGAAGAGGGCTAATTATTGCAAATACTATGAATTAGTGAATGGAAAACACCACTGCCCTTTCACGGAAGTCCACATTTACAGTTTAGTTCCTCTAAGAAGGGAACGAACAAAATAAGCTCAAAGTGAGTCGTGTTGCACTCGTCAATCAATGATAACTTCTCATGACATCTGAAGACATTTTATTTACCACAGCTCAACAAAACTAAAATACGAATCAGCAAGTTTTATTTGAACTTGCTTTTTGTATATTTGTCAAAGCTCGAATGGGTAGGGTAGGTTGTCTCTAGTTTGTTTAAAAGGGCTTATATGCCACTCTTCGTGATTCACAAGATATAAAGTGATACAATGTGATAGCCAATACATTTATTTCATAGCAATTTGGTAATTTACTGGAAGGGAAAACGTGTTATAACAGACGTATTTACTTCTTGCTCTTTCCAAAAGACAGGGGGGGGCAAGTGCCCCTCCTTGCCCCCCCCTGCCGGCGCCCATGCGTGAGGGGACTGTTTTCTGTTTAACTTCCTCACAAACTGATCGAAACCCCTCCCACAGTTTCTCCATATCATCCTCATCCATTCTGTTCCATTCCATAAATCTATCTTCAAATTCTCTCCTAACCTCCACTGCTTGAGCCTTCTTGTATATCCATATTTTTCTTTTGGGAACGGTATTCTCCCTGTGAACTAAATCTAGTGTCACTATGGGTACATTGTGGTCACTGATACCTTCAACAATCTCTGTTTTTACCCATAGTTCAACTGGGTTAACTAAGACTACATCCAATATATTATTTTTCCCCCCGGACGATTTCCTCGTTCCCTCCCCAACCACTTGCTCCAGACCACTGTTAACTAATCTTGATACTAAATTCTGCGTAGTACTCAGATTTTCCTCACACCCACCAGCCTGCCAATTCACTCCTGGTAAATTGATATCTCCCGCAACAATAATATTTCTTCGTTCATTTATCTCGGCCACTCTCTCCTCTAATTTGTGAAGCAACTCCATACTACCATTTGGTGGCCTATAAACTGCCATAAAGTCAAATGCCGTACCCTCCACCTTGAGCTTCATTCCCATCATCCCCACCTCTTCATCTCTCCATTCCCCGAAACCTTTCACACCATCTGCAAGCCCGATCATAATTCCACCTCCATGCTTGTCCCTGTCCCTTCTATAAAATACATAGTTATCCACTGATAACTTGTTTGCTGTATAGCTGTCGTTCAGCCATGTCTCTACTGCCACCACTATCGATGGTCGGTACATTTCCAGCATTGTTCGGAATTTATCGATTTTATTGCAGAGACTTCTGCAGTTAACCACCATTATGTTGAACACATTTGGGATTACCTCACTTTTCATGTCTTCAGTATGACCTTCAATCCTTATCCCAAATTATTTTTTCTCTATCTTTCCCATTGTCTCGCCTATTAATTCTTGGTTCTCGCTCTCTGTTTGCTCCCTGTTCATATGTACTTCTGCCATTGCCCCACTGTTATAAATGTTTTCAGCCACAATTCTACAGTTCGAAGTTCTACCCTCGGATCTCTCACCTAGTCAGTCCCTACCTTTCTCATTGTGTATCATTTTCTCCGCTACCCTTCCCATCAGCCTCCCCAACTTCCACTGCCCCTCCGTGTTTAAGTGGATCCCGTCATTCTTCAAGTCGCTCATCCCCACCCAGCGGTTACTTTCAACGTATACCACACCCTCTCTGGCACACATTCTATCTATGACTAGATTTACTCTGTTAACTGTTTCCATGCTTTCTCTCCTGCTGTACAATAAACCGCTCACAGCAACTCGCTTTCCTCCAATTATCTCTTTTGCTACTCTTATCAATTTTTGCATTCCCAACTGCATTATTTCAAGACCGTCTGCCCTAGTATTCATCTCCTCTAAATCATTTACCCCCGCAACTATAATCACCCCTTTTCCTTCAGCTTCTTTCTCTGACATCTCTTCTACGACTCTGCCCATTCGAAAGAGCCCAATACCCGGCCTCACATCCACTTCAACATTAGTCCCCACACTTGCACTTGTCCCCCTAACTAGTGAGCTCCCTAAAAGGCTTACTTTCTTCATTCTGTCTTTTCCCTCCATCTTCTTTTCTGGCTTTTCCCTACTGTTGGTTTCTCCACACTAACCTTCACCTGCTTAACCTTCTCCCCTAATGTTGGTTTCTCCACACTAACCTGCACCTGCTTCTCTACCTTCTCCATAACTGTTGGTTTCTCCACACTAACCTGCACCTGCTTCTCTACCTTCTCCACAACTGTTGGCTTCTCCACACTAACCTCCTTACTTAGCATCACCTTAACACGTTCTTGACATGACTTCACCTCTACTATATGCTGCAAGTACTCCTCCAATTCCTTCACTCTCCTGGTGACACTTGACTCTACTTTCCTTTCTATTTCCTCCTGAAACGATTTAAGCTGATTATCGTATTTGACTTTCTCTTCACGTAGGATTTTTTCCAATTTTGAGTCCCTCTTTTTTTTGCAAACTGAGCATACGAATTCAAACGAAATATCACCACCTACCAATTCACAAATCACTTTATGTTGCCTTGGGGATACATCAATACAGGCGATGTGTGCCCATTTCTCACAACCTCCCTCGCACTTAATAGATAAGTCATCGTCTCGCACTTGGTTTGCACACTTTCTACAACTATACACGGCTACATTTTTCTCTTGAATATCTTCTTTTTTCTTATCACTCTCCACGCCCTTCTTCGCTTCCTCTTTTTTCTTCAACTCCTGCCCTTCTTTCTTCTTCCCGTTTTCTTCTGATCGCAACCCTTGCCCCCCTTTTTTAATGCCCTGCCCTTTCTTCTTGACCCCTTTTCCTACTACTGCGACCTTACTCATATCAGGTTCTACAATATTTTCAACTCTTTCCTCTGTTTGTTGCTCTACCACCTCTAGTGCCTCTCTATTGATCTTCTGCGGTCTCCCCATTTCACTCTGTTCAACTAGGCCTAAATATTGTAATAGTCATCAATAGGCCTACGCGAAACTGGCCCGATTTAACATGGAGTCGTCTGGCGAACAAAAGCTATCGTCGCCCCTGGCGGCGCAGTTTGTTGCTACGGCTCGAACGTTCGAACTTCAGTATCATCTTGCATTGGGAAGTTCCACGCACCGGCAATAAATGAAGTATGAAATAAAGATAATGAAGCGTAGGGCAAAATAACTGTCTTGTAGCACGGCAGTCTACTGCAATGGCTGTGACCCGTGCTTCATCACGAAAGGCTACAGTAGGTGGCTGTAGCCCGCAAAAACACACGACTTTCGCTCTTATGGACAGTTTTCCGAAGTGTGTGTTGACTACGGCGAATCACTTACTCTATAGCGCTACCACTTGTTGTCGTTAAGGGCGACAATACCCGCTGTGAGCTGAGAAGGCAAGCGATTTTGATCCTAGGCCTAATAAGAATGGGCCGATCCAGCCGGCTGCACAGTCTAGGCGACTACGAGAAAAACACTGATTACTTACGTAAAAAGTTGTCCAGACTAACTACCCTTACTGAATTATGATCACTCATGTTAACGGAACAAGATACACTAGTCACTACGATTCTTTTCGATGATTTAACCACTCAAAACATTGGAAAACACGGAACACTAACTGATCGCTGCTAGTAGCAAGGCGGCCATGATTAACAGTTGATAATGTCGATATCAAAACCTTCAAATCAAATCATTTTATTATACATCGACTGTATACGCAAAAAACAAGAAAATTTAAAAATATTCAGGCGGATTCTAAACACATCGTTATGCGTTGTATGTTTGGCAGGTACCCTAAACCTACTAACTGAACCTAAACCTAGGGACCCTATACTTTTGTTGTAATTTTTTTTTTCATTTCATATTGGGCTTATTGACGCACTCTACTGATGACTACGATCTATTGGCGTCGGTGAATGATAGATAAAATGATGGGATGGTGAGATGAGAGGTTATTTTATTAGGTGTTTTGGATGGTGGGGAGAAGTCGCTCGTGGCCTGTTGATGAGGAATCATCCCAGTATTGACCTGAACGACAGAGCGAAACCACAAAAAAAAATGTCAGGATGGTCGATCATGGTGGGAATCGAGCCCCGGTCTCCTGAATGACAGTTCAGTGTTGTAACCACTTCTTGTTGTAATTGCTCGCATATACGCAATAATATCAAAAAAATCATTTGTCCCCGAGAGTACTATAGGTTTCTGGATATTCAGGTTGAAAATTCGAAAATATGCTATTCATATGGGAGATCATGAGGAAAGTATTTGTCCGGATATATTTTATATTATATATTATAATATATGATATTATATATTATGATATATATTATATATAATTATATATATTATATATATAAGATATATATTATATATAATCGGATTGGTAATTGAATTACATCTGATAATTGGAATGAAGATGCTAATGTGTGGATGGGCACTAGGCATACAAAGCAAACGTTCGTATGACAAAGTGATCTTTCAACTGGACCGAATGATTTTTGGTATGAGGAAATTAGATTTGTATATTTTGTTTGTTTATCATTAATTTTCTTTGTTTTGTCACTAGTTTGAAATAAGTACTCAATGTTTTTGTATAGCTTTACTCATTTGGTTCTCAATATTTGAATTATTATATCACTGTTCTCATCAAAACCTACACATTTCGAGGTCATTGTTATTTGATTCATACTTATTTTTTCTCCTTTCCCACACACAAGCTTCGGCTTATGTGGGTATCATTATTTTTTTTTAAAGATCGAATAAACAACTTATTTTATTATCATTATTAAAACTTTTATTCTTCATTATTTCCGCTCATTGTTCTTTATTTTTCATTTGAATGTCAATGTGATTGAAGAATCTTCCTTGTTTAGTTCGGATACTATTCATGAAATGTGTTTTGTTATGAAGATAAATGTTGAATAAAAACCAAAAAAAAAAAACGGTGCACATTTTCTTTTCACATAAGTCATAATGAATGTTCTACCAATTTCTCAGTTCCACACCCTAAGTGATTTTTCTCACCACAAGAGAACGCAGCATACGCCTTCTAAGATGAGCAAAATAGAAGTAATCGTGAAATTTAATGTAAAGCTATATACACACACTTTATTTGTGAACTATCAGATGCTGATCCGACTGTACCACTAGACGTGCGTTTTCAAAATTGTTGACCGATCCAACTATAGTCTCACCTTTAGATCGTTTCAATAGATTTTAGATTCATCTGGAAATACAGCGCGATATTTAATATTTCATTCAAAACGACTGATTCGAATGTTCAGGGTAAGGCGCGTCGACAGCGAGGTCATTTTGATTCGATTCATGTGAAACTTCGGATCGGTTTGTATCATTCCTATGTTCAAATGTTCCAAATGTTCAAATATCGAAATGTTAAAGCATCCGTGTTTCTCCCGCTCTAGAATTTTGATATCTCATACCGTTCAAAAGTTGTAACCAAAAAACAAATATCTTGTTAAATCGATGTATGTACACTCTCAAGCAGCCTATACTTCGTATTACCAATGTAGCTGGCTGCGCGCGGAACTTGGCTTCCGTCGGGCTACCGTTCAACTAGATGCATCAAAGTAAAATTATTACTATCATTCCATATTACTATTATTAATAATTCCATTACTATAATACTGTCATCTTGGATATTACATTTGATTCAATATTTTCAAATTTCAGCCCACACACAGAGAATTTTCTCCATGTGGGCTTCTTATCTTTATTGAAAAATTGTTAAAAAAAATGCAAAAAAAATGTTTTAAAGTGTGTAAGATGAGAATAAAATGAATTTAGAATGGAATGAAGAAACACATGTATCTTGCATTCATTTTATTCAACATTTCCACAACAATTGGTCCTGATATGTTTCATTATAATGCTTGTAAATGTGTCGCAACAACCAAATACAAATCATCAGTGGTAAATCTGTGAACAGAGTAGGTATTGTATAACTCAACAAAAAACCAATGATTCATTTTATAAAACTTCCCAATACTTGTGTAGTCAGACAAAACAATGACCACCATTACAATAATGGCGCGTTGAAATTGGACTTCCCCTTAGCCGCCGTCCCCCCACACGAGTCCTTCTTCGGATGTCTGATCTGCTTCATCTTCGTCGCAGCCGCTTCGCCACGCAAAACCTTCTCGTGACATATATCAAGACTGACCACGGGCATCTTATCCCCCAACTCAGCGTTAGCCTGATCCGATATCGGCAACCGAGGTTTGTCACATGCCTTCTTCGGCTTCACTTTGACAGCCGCGATTGGGGCTTCGTACAGCACGATCTCTTCGGGCTCCTCGCGATCTTTCACCGCGGCACAAGCTTTCGCTTTCAACTTCGGCTCTTCGGTACACGACCGTCCCGACTCGAGATCGTCCTCGCTGTCAGATTCGTCGTCTTCGTCGACTTTATTGTCTTTACGCGCAATTCGATCCGGTACTGTTAATAGCTTGTTCGATTCTGTTTTTACCCCCGACATTTCCTTGTCTTTCTTGTCATTGTAGAGATATTTGTAACTTGGATGGACGTATTGTATCTTTCTTTCGCCAGTTTTCACTTTGTTCTGGGGTTCATATGGACTTTTGTTATAGACATTCGAGTGTGAGTCTTCACTTCTGGATACTTGTCCTGGATCGCTGTTGACGTTGTCCAGAAAGAGTGGCACTGCTTGTGATTTAGTGTCAATTTCCTTGTTTGATTTCGACCGAACTTCGGTTGCCTCTGGGCTCGGTGATCGTGACTTCTTTGGAAGGGAACACGTTCTGGAATGTTTCGGTTTCTGTTCTTTGCATTTCTCTGGTTTTTCCTCGATGTCTTGTTCGTCAGGATGCGGCGACTCTCGGACGCATGTCACTTTACGGTGTTGGATGCCTTGACCGGTGGTGCCACTGCGACACGCACTCCAAGTTCCGACCTTCCATCTAGAACATGCCAACAATATCTTACAAGACCGCCAACTTTAGACTTTGTATGAGTACGTCTGCTGATTTCGTTGAATACGTTGTGAATCATTCGCGATCACAGATGGGCTATTTGTTGAAAGAATAGTAAGTACTTGTGTTCATTGACCCTTTGCCATCAGATATCGGTATTTACTAGTCACTCTACTCTACGCAATGGCATGTTTCACAACGTTTTCACTTTACGTTTTACTTTTTACTTACAGAATAACCATGTATCAAACGTGTAGATGGAAATAGAAATGATATCATGTATATAAATATATATATATATATATATATATATATATATATATATATATATATATATATATATATATATATATATATATATATATATATATTCATTAATATATATATATATATATGTATATATATATATATATTTATATTCATCATATTAATATATATATATATATATATATATATATATATATATATTTATATTTATTATATTATATATTATATATATATATATATATATATATATATATATATATATATATATATATATATATATATATATATATATATATATATATATATATATATATATATATATGAATATATATATATATATATATACACGACATGGCGACAATACAGTATAGAAACTTGGAAACAGTATTACGATAGCAACAAATGAAGAATAGGGAAAAACACCGGAACGATAATGGTAATATCAGCAGTGAAATTAACGATGTTCGTGGGAATGATCACACACTGGAGAGAGATTTTAATTTCAATACACGATGAAAAAATATATTGGACAAATCACGTAGCAGAATAGAACTGGAAAATCCTGAACATAAGAGCTAGTGTTTCATGGAGATCAGATTGAGGCACTGTTAAGTATCGACCTCAAAGTGGATTTTTGAAGATGAGTTTTGTACAACTTTTCAACTATAAATGTATAAGTGTACAACACTAAGTCTGACTTGAATTAGACTCATGTTTTGATTCTACTATATAAGCCACTTCAAGTTCCCTCGAGTTGCCAGAAAAGTCTTCACTATGTCCGATCGAAGACGGACAGATATTCATTTTGACGGGAGGTATTTTTTCCGGGAACAATTTTCCCACCGAAAACTTGAGGATATTTGTTCTCAATCTTTTCCAACGGGAAATTTCTCTCGAGAATATTTTTGAAGTAAATAATTAAATACCATATTGTGTGTGACAGTCAATTTGGTAATGTCAGTGGAATATAAACGTTTGCGAATGATGTTGGTTCCTAATCCCACCAGCAGCTTTTTCTTATCAAACGAGAAATGCGGGATTCAAAGCCACGCCCATCCATCCTAGATGTCATATACTTGCAGTCATGAAAGAGCGAATAATTGAATCAAAAGAAGGGAAAGTTGATTGTTACCGAGAGTCTAAATTCAGATACAAACATAATTGAAAGAAATATCTGTTGAGCATTTGCTCATATGTTTAATTCATGTGTTTATTTCTCAACTTGAGCAGTTATATATATTCATGTGTATATATATATATATATATGTATATATATATATATATATATATATATATATATATATATATATATATATACATATATATATATATATATATATATATATATATATATATATATATATATATATATATTTATATATATATATATATATATATATATATATATATATATATATATATATTTATATATATATATATACATATATATATATATATATATATATATATATATATATATATATATATATATATATATATATATATATATATATGTATATATATATATATATATATATATATATATATATATATATATATATATATATATATATATATATATATATACCCGTATAACCTAGCTGTTGGTGGGGTCGTCAAGCAAACAATAATATAAACTGTATATATATATATATATATATATATATATATATATATATATATATATATATATATATATATATATACGGTATATATATATATATTTATGTATATATATATACATATATATATATATATATATATATATATATATATGTATATATATTTATATATATATCGATATGGAAATATACAATGATCCCGATATCTATGAACGAACGAATGATGTGGATCGGGTCAGTATATACGCGTGAATAGCCTATAGCACGGATATAGCACGGAGCGTTCACAGCGCACGCAGACACGCGACTTGTCTTATGCAAGTTGGTTGCACTCACCTGGTGTTGCACGGCCTCGTGTTGCACACACGTGACTTGTCTTGAGGCTTGTCGGTCGGGTGACAGAAAGAGTTGCTCACCCGGCCCGCGTGGACTTCAACACAGCACGGCTCGGCGATCTGTCGTTATACAACACATCACAATCAGGGCGGTATTAAGGGGAATGGGTCTGCAAGGCTGGTTAATGTAGGATGAATAACTATCAAGAGGTGAAGAATTTTCTAGGGGTTACAGCTCTCCGAAAGTCAGATGATAAGTAAGTATATTTTTCAAAAATTATATATTTTCACATGGACACCTGATAAACGCGTATATTCACGTTTTGAGATAGAAACTAATGCATAGAGAGCAATAAAAACAATGTTCTATATTGCTACAGTTTTCTTCTGGTGTACAATATAGTCTTGCCAATTTGGTTTCATATTTTTGCTCTGCCGTTCAACAAATTTCAATATTATTACCTCTACATATCATTTAGTAACAATCAAAGCTCATAAAATGATCCTTATTAATTTTCTCATTGATAGGTCATAGTAATAGCCCAACACAATAATCATAAATGTGCTTCCGGATGAAAGCCTGGTGCTCGTCATATTTATATGCACTGTACTGAAGTCAATATTATACCTAAGGGGAGAAGGGGGGGGGGATTGAGTCAACATACCTTGATACGGCTCTGATGATCACAGTTATGAACATTCTCGAACGGAATTAGGGTAACGGATCAATAGAAGATAACCGAATTCGTACAGTAAAGTGTGAACTTCAGTCTGAGGTCGACTGTACTGTATGTTTTGTCCCGGAAAGGGAATAATGTTTCATCTTATGATGATATGCTCTCCATATAAAGCCTTCAGAGAGTATTATTTGGGATAATATTTCACCAACACAAAATGTATTAGATTGTATTCCCATTCAAGGTGAATTCAATGATTAAAGTACCACGCCTATTTTTTTCACTTGAGAAAAAATTGTTTCTAATTTTTCGAAGTATATAAGCTCCGTTCTACCTACCAGCGGTATACGCGAGATTTGGACCATAACCTAACCAAAATCTCACCTTCTGTCTACCTTTGTCACCTTATGGCAGGAGTTATATTAGTGCGCAGTTCTGAACTTCAAAAATGCAGCTCTTAATTTCAATTTGCGCAGTTGTAAAATCAAGTCTCTGCATATAATAATGCACTATAATCATACTAATAACACTAACTAGGCAAACGCGAAATATGCGTTGTAAGATGAGCGAGATATCTGAATAAGGTATAATAACAGTCCTACATTTGCTACTTTATCGACTCTGGTATTCTACACACTTTGTCCTTCATTTAATTGCTACTTTATCTTCTCTGGTATTCTACACACCTTGACAAATATGAAGATATTTAATGCTTGGGCAAATATCGAATCTGGGAAGCAGTGAATCTTGGCTCATTTGATCTGGGCATATTTGATCTATGACTATCAATAACGTTATTGATAGTCATAGATTTGATGTATAAAAACAGTTGTTTGAGATTTTTTCTTCGAAACGGCTGGTTCGAACTGCTCAAAAAATGGTGGTTATGTGTATCATTCATGTTTGAACACTGAAAGAAAATTTTATTCTTTTCGGAGAGGTTTCATTTTTTCAAATTTTCTCACCCAGCCTAATCTTATGGGGTTTTTAAAAACTTTGACATGATATTTCTCAAAATCCAATCGACCGATTCATTCCAAAAAATATACAGTTCTAAGTTGTGGTAGTTGGCCCGTACAAAAAAAGTTTCATGTTGATCAGTCAAACTCTGCGACCTGTGCAGTGCCCACAAACAAACAAACAAAAAAAAAAACACAGACAAAGCCCTATAAGAGTGGGATGGAGACTTCGCTACGCTCATCTAATAATGCATTATGAAGCAACAGCCTTAGGCCTACATATTCCCAAATATTAACAAGATACTTTAAAAAACAAAGATTTTCCAAAAATTCCCTGCGGGGCTGTGTAGCCCCCCCCCCCCCCTCCCGTCTTCCCCTCCAGTATCCGCGCGGAACCTACCTCTTTATATAATTGCTTTGTTCATATGCGCAGTTCTAAATTTTCACTAATTCAACCACTGTTTTATGGTAAGTTGATCGATAAAATTACTTCATTCAATTTTGTTTAACGTGCAACAAGATGAAGTAAAATTGCATAACATATATACAGCTTCATCTCCGGGTCGTTATTATTAGGGTCGTTTGTGTGGACAGAGTAGCATTAATGTTTCTCTACATTGATTTGTTGTGTTTACATCTGACCGGTGGTACTGTGTACCGTGTTCTTATATTCGTATCTATGTAATATTTATATTATGATTTGAGGTCCTAAAACAATAAACTTATTCTATTCTATTGTTATCATTTCTACTAAGGCATTGCGAAATTGTATACTAAACATATTACAGAACGATGATAGTATCTATACTGCGTGTTCGATAACTACTATTTTATTTAACCTTTAGTCACACATGGACGTTTAGTCGTTGGTCATTTATATAATGCAGTTGTTGTGATGTTCGAAATGACTCGAGGGGTAAACAACCGGTAAATCAGTGTACACCTAATTTCAAGGGTTTTCACGGAGATTTCACGGAATTTCAAGAAGATTTCAATGAATTTCAAGAGGATTTCAAAGGATTTCAGGAAGATTCCATTACGTGTACACCAGATATCAGGAGTGGTTAACCCCTATAAAATGACTCTATGAGTACAGCAATTTATACCTGTACATTGAGAAGAACGTGAAATAGAGATGATGTTTAAAAAAAAAAAAACAGTGACTTCCATCAATTTTATACCAGACATGGCTCGTATCGTTGTCAATCTAGAAGTCGATTGATAATTTTAGATCATGATCCAGTAAATGAAGGCCTAATTATACATAATAGTATGCCCCAACATCTTAAAAATGAAGGTACCAATAGAAGCGTTTATAGAAGGAATATTGAAGAGTATTTTCTCAATCATGGCTTCTACAGTCTGGAGGAGTTCAAAATTGGTAAAAATTGCAAATGTAACTTCTGTGTCACTTAGTTTCTTTGCTTGACTATGTGGAGCTTTATTTCAAGAACTAATGTATTTATTATTTCACCTTTGTTATCACATCTTGACATGTTTCAAAACTTGTGTTATCTTTCGATCACGCACATGAAAGTAATTACAAAATTATATATTATTATATCATATTATATATTGTATGATAATCAATGAAATAAATATATGATTATCATTGTTATTATTATTATGAACTTCACATATATTACATATTTTTTGTTATTTTTAACCCACAGATAAGCCTTCCTAGGCTTTGTGGAAAAGAGTTCAATTTCATTCTCATATGTATGTTCTTTGTTCTTTTGTGCAATTAAAAAAAAAAAAAAAATCATTCAGTACCATTTAGAACTTCAGAAAACATGAATCTCATATACCATGATCATGCCTGTTTACATCGTTATTTTAAAAAAGACTGTACATATTTTAGTGGAAAATGTACTTGCACTGTCAATATTTTGAATACTGAAAGCCAAACTTATTTAGGACTTTTAATAGACAATAAATTCAAGTTGGATAAGCATATTGACCTTCTTTGTATCAGGTTGCGTTCTGGAATGTATAGTTTACATATTCTCAAACCTATTGTGAATTTCAAAACTCTAATTATAGTTTATCATGCGCTTATAGAATCTTTAATAAGATACGGTATATTATCGTGGGGGTACTCGACTAACAACTATTCACAGAGAATAGAGAACATCCAAAAAAGAATTTTCAAAATTATATATTCAAAAAGTAACAATTCAACCTTACATTGCAATCTATTAACAATGCGGCAGCTACATTTCTTCTCATTCATAATAACGTATTACTTCAACCAGGAGCACAAAAATACTTCTGATCATATACATGCAACAAGAAATAAAGATAGATTATTACAACCAATCACTATTAATTCATACGGGAACCAGGAGAAACGAGTACTAATCCCTAAATTGTTTAATAAAGTCAGACCCGAATTACTTTGCTTAAAAAAAACATCCAAAGTAGAAATAGAATAAAAAAATGGACATTATCAAATTATCATATATTTCATGAGAAATGAAACTATTCCATTTTACAGTGTATATTCCAAATAACTGAAAATAGTTCATAATTTCAAAATGTGGATTCTTATCATTATGATTATTTTTGTTATTAGAATTGATATTTTCATCATTATTATCAAAATGTACGTGCGTAAGTGTTCACACTTGATATACTTATTTGTAATTTGTTTTTCTTATGTGTAAAATGTTAGTAGACCCGCAAACAAGTCAACTTTTTGTGACTTTGCGGGTCTACGAAATTGTACTGCAATCTTTGTGAGAACACGAATAAAAAAAAAAAAAACATCACAACCCTAGAACAATATTTAATTAAGGCCCGGTTTTACCAATCTTAGTTAGGGTACTAATCCACTAACTATTAATTAAAGGTACAAAAAAACATATGTAACCAATGGCGATAACAAGTTAATCCGTTAACTATTGCTTAATCCAGTTTCGTAAAACCGGGCCTAATGAAATGACGATATGTTTTTTCCTGATTCTAGAGAAAACTAGAAATCATCTCAATTTCGTATATTATCATATTTTTATTCTTTCAATAATATCGAAACTTTATACAAAATCTTTTTTTTGAGGAGGAGGAGGAGGGGAAATCTTGCATGAGACCCCCGCAGGTTGAATTGCGGGGAGTGTCGGATTCTTACCGACTAAAACCCCTCCTCTTTATTGGGTGACACCGACAGCGTGGTCATTTCATCACCCTTTATTTCTCTATCTATTCAGCTTTCTGAACATCATTTCAATTTCGATTTCTGAAATATTCTCCACAACATTGACCCTTTGCTGAAAATTATATTTTGTTCTTCAATTCGGCTGCGTTAAAGAATCTGAAAAGCTTATCTATATCAACCGAATTATCTCTCAGAATTTTTGACAATGTGTCTCCCAATGAGTAGCGATTTCTTGATTGATGATAATTTCGGCAGGACACCAATATATGTTTTACGGTAAGTACTTCGTCACAATCCTCACATTTTGAAGTCATCTTTTCAGGAGTGAACAGGTACGCGTGCGTGAGTAAAATGTGTCCTATCCTCAAACGAGTGAGGACAACTTCTTCTCGGCGGGAAGGTCGGATAGACGAGTCCCAAGGCTCCACGGTATGTTTTATTCCTTTTAACTTATTATTCTGCTCCTGATCCCATATGTTTTGAAAATTACTCTTGAAAGTGTGCTCGAAATATGGCTTTATTTCGCAAAATCATTGTTCCCCAATCAAGGCAGTGGATGAAAGATAGGATCGTTTGAACGGGACACCACTGGGGCGATCTTTTTTCTCCAATAAAATTGACACTTGATACAAAATCACTGTTCCCCAATTGAAGCTATGAATGATAAGTGGGATCGTTTGGACGGGGCACCACAAGGGCGATCTTACCACCTCATTTTGATTAGACACAAATATTTCAGTTTACGAAAGTCCGGAACACATTATGACTGTTTCTGTGATGCATCCGGACACAAACTACACGAATGTTGATATCTTTGTATTTATATATTCATTCTCATTTTCATTTTCCATCCAAGTGGATTACAATTCAAAATGGAACATTTTTTGATTAATCATACGGACAGTTCCACTTTGAAGTAAGTCTCTTGGGCAATGATCACTTCTTTCCATCAACACCAGGTGTGAACTTCATCATTATACAAACTGGACAAAGGAAAAAATGAGTGATAGTCCTATAATGATATGTATGGCGATCTTACCACGATATTACGATATTATAATTCATTTTTGTGTACTCCGGAGATTATGATTCAAGACGTAGGCATAACCGATTCTGAATAGAAACATGACCACAATCGAGTAACATATTCACGTATAATGACTCAAAAAGGGGCGGGTCCTGGGAGGACGAATAAATTATTCACAACTTTGGGAATTGACAACTCGCAGTTGTCGCCCCCATGACGTCAGAAATCATTTAGTCCAATCAACAGGGCTGTTAGATTCAAATATCCAATCGGAGTATCTTGAAATTACTACGAATGATATGATCCAACTGGCCTATTGGTTAAGCCACGCCTATTTCGAGTCGTCAATTGGACTCCATTCAACCAGCCGAAGTGCGTCGTGTTTTCTACGCATGCGCACACCATTGGCAACAAATCTATTCGGGCTATTCATCCACCGTGTAAATGGCAGGAGATGCATCCACGGATGAAAATAGAGACTTTCACCTTCACATTTTCTACGTGGATTCACGAATCAGTGTAATTGAATCGAAATAACATCAATCTCGAACTAATTCCATGCTCTTTGATTAATTTGACATTCAATTTTTGTGAATTCAATCAGTTTTTAAAAAATATCCATGTCGATTAATTTCATCACATTTTAGTATTCATTGACGTATTATCGTGAAACATGATTGAATTAACTGAAATAGAATGTCATATCATTCACAGAGCATGAAATTGTTGGCGTTGATATACTGCGTATTCAATTTTACACTTTGAAAATGAAAAGAATGAAAATTGTAAAAAAAAACATTTGAATAACGAAGATTAATTTATGTATCTGTGAAAGAGAGTGCAATACCTCACTACCGCCACCACAGCGTGCAGAACAGTCCTCCCACTCCAAGAACTCCCAGCTGTATTTCGGCAGGTAACTCGAGTTGGCGGTCGGGACGAAATATTTGTACCAAAGGCCGGGATTTCCTGGGCCGTAAAACACATTCTGAAAGCACATTCTGACATTTCATGTCACTCGTTGTTTTCTGCGTTCATTATCCGATATCAATCATTCAATTTTATAGTTTCGTATATTTTCACTATAGCCGATTTTATCAAATGCTGATTTAATATTGATGAGTTATTCATAACTCGAGATGAGAAATAATGTGATTAAGGGATGTAAGGAGCTTCCTCAAGCAAATCCATTCCCAGTGTGTTGAGAATATGTTGAGCATTTCCCTTTTGATATATAATTGTACTTTCATTTCTTCAACAACTACACGGACAGCCTGGAGTATAGAAATATGTAACTATCGGGATTCTTCTTTCATCAATTGATGATGATATTTCATGTAGAAAATATCAAATAAAAGTACAGTTATATCATATGAATTGCTAGCTTCAGTAAGAAAGGGAAAAATAGTTGGCAAATGGCGCCAAATACAAGTTGAAATAGAGGGTGAATCTATGTTGCGTGGAAATATGGTGGGGGATGGAGAGAAAGCAATTCTGTGAGTGTTGTGAGAAGAAGAGGGTATGTAGTGTTTTTTGATTTTTTTTTATCCCGTTGTGTTTTATACAAAATATGTGATGAATGGTCCAATCAATGTCATTTTTAATGACATTGGTATGTATGGGTATAAATGTTTTCAAATCTGTTTTTCCAATTAAGTTATTTTTTAGGATGTGACATTATCTCGTTTGGCCTCATTCTTCCAAGTTTTTGAATTTGTGTATTAATAATTACTGCTAGAGAGTCATTTTTTCGATCAAATAGTTAGGTGGTTTTTTTTTTATCAATAATTATTTCTTTCATAATTTTGTTGTATTTTACATTCAGAACAACTAATTTGTTTATATTTTATTCATTCCTCGAAAGAATATGGGGATATGGGGAATATGGGAGTATGGGGATTCATGTAGTGTATGTGTCAGGAGGATAGGGTGTAATAGGAATGCATCATGTCTAAACGTACATAAAGAGTGAGTTCTTCCGAAGTTGGCCCCGATATTTCACACTCCTCTCGTTCCGGTTCCGGATGACTGTAGACACCGACCGTGTTGGCGCCGAATTTCACTTCCCCGTCGTCGTCTTCGTGACTGCGTGAAGAGTATTACAGTCATTTGATATGAGCTTCGGGCCACCCTCGGTAGCTCAATCAGCTGAGACACCGCTTCAGAAACTAAAGTCACAGGGGGGCGTGGATTCGAGTCCCACATAATGCATGTTTTTTCATTTTTTTTAATAACATCGAAACTTGATGAAAAATCATCGTTTCCCAATTAAGGCTGTGGATGAAAGATGGGATCGTTTGGACGGGGCACCACAAGGGCGATCTTACCACCTCATTTTGATTATTTAAATTCACTGAACTTCAACACCAGGACTTCGCTTTCGACTTTTTTGAGCGTTCTTTTACTTATCATCGCTTCATAATTTCATAATCACCTGCTCATTCGTACCCCCGTATAACCAGCTGATGGTGGGGTCGTTAAGCAAACAATAATCATCATCATCATGAGCTCCAGTAAATACATCCACGCGAATATCAAGGCATTTTCTTTTTGTATTTCCCGATAGTGTTCAACCACAACACCAACCGCTAGGATATGTGGAGTTGGAGGTACGAATGAACGGGTGATGATGAAACGATATAGGAACGAAAGATATGAGGTATCTCACATAATTCATGTCGTACGTGCTCGAACTCACGCCCAATTTGACTTGATCTTCTGAAACGGTGCCTTGATAGCCAAACAAGCCACCACGGGGAGAAGCTTTTGTTTTTCATGCCATTTTCCCAACTGGGTTCTTCTTGATATGTTTTTAAAATTCCAAACTATTTTTTCTAAAACGTCAAAACTTGGCCAACCGTTTTATCTTCGAAACGACACAATTCCGAACTGGTTGAATCTTGGGGTTGCATTAATGTACTAGATAGACCCTTGAATTCAAGTCTAAACCTGTGCTATATATATATATATATATATATATATATATATATATATATATATATATATATATATATATATATATATATATATATATATATATATGTGTGTGTGCTGAAGAACTGGAAGTAACTCTTTACAACTGGATCGAACCGTACTGAAATGCAAAAATGGTATGATCAACTAAGGCCCAGTATTACCAAGTCCAGTTAGTATTTATCTGAGAGTTGGTGAAAACAAATACCACAGGTAACCATGGTGATAACAAGTTTGAACTATCAGATAAAGGCTAACTAGACTTGGTAATACCGGGCCTAAATCAACTATAATTAACTGAACTTACCAAAGTGTGCAGCGGGTATGAAAAAAATTAAAATAACAAATTGGAATGAATATCGATCGAGTCACATGGAGGACTTCTATAAAACTGTTTGCTGAGGGTTACACGTGCATGTCACACATTGTAGTACCTCCAATCGCGTTTTATCTAACTACGAACTCAGTATAAGCTATGACTATCAATAACGTAACGGGATAAGCAACATGGCGCTTTCCTTTCGCACCATGCGTATATCAAAGAGATGCCGCCTCACAAATGTTATGATGATTTGCTGGTATTGTTGTATGTTGATCTATACAATTAATAAATGTAATGCAATCTGTGAATCCAGCTCTTTCCAACTGCATTGAGCAATATTGGATTAAATTTCATTTGAACTTGGTCAATCCAAATTTAAAATACGTCTGTAAAAGCATTTAGTCCCCTAGTCAAGAGCCCTACTGCTATATTCACCATTTGATAACTGGATAATTACTCATCATCTACGAGAAAGGTCAAAAACAATGCAAGTATACAACTCTGTACTATACACTGAAATACGAGCCTAATAAGTACGATTTGATTCGAAATTGCGAATCTCACAAATGTACACGAAAGCGCGCTGATTCCATCATGGTGAAAAGGGCCTAATGGTAAAAGGATAGGACTTACGCCATGATGCTTATCCCGTTACGTTATTGATGGTCATAGGTATGAGTTTATTCACTCCTACCTCATCCAGTTGCTATGATAATTTGGCATACATTTCATTCTACCCATCTATGAATGAAAACCATTGAATACGTATAGTGAATATTATTGTTTTCTCACAATTCTCCGTTGAGATAGAACTTGATCTCCGATTTACTTTCTGACGGCGTCGACGAGATCGCCATCGTGTTCTGAGTCGGAGCGAGCTCCTCGATTTGGATGTTGCGAACACCTTTCGGAATAGTCGTCACATTCACGTATCCTGTGAACGGAAACAAGTCTACTTTTCACGCCCATAAGTACAGCTTGAAGCAGAAGTAAATGTCTCTTTGCTCCCTTGTCAAACCAGTTGGCAGTGTTGTATCGCATAGAATATAACAGGTATCAAACGACAGAAACAGACTTTCACTTTTGGTTCGAGCCCTGAACATCATTCTTGTAATGTCGAGAGAAAGTCAACTTTCCGAAAAAAAAAAATAGTATAGATAATTGTGAAACTTCGAGAATTACAATAATCTCGATGAAGAATTTCAAAAGGGGCGTCTGAAGAACGTATACTGGAATACGGATACTACCAAGTGTGAACGTGGGCTTGGCATATTTTCACTTGAAAAGAGGATGTTAAGATCTTGTACCTAATCAAAAAAACGATCAAAAACTGACCCAAATAACCCTAACCAATTCCTCGGAATATTGGCTCCCATATGGCACTGATACAAGCCAAGCACACGTTCACTCTTAGTAGTATTTGTATTCCGGTATGCGCTCTTTAACGACCCCTTTCGATATGCAGTCTTGTTTCTGTTCGTCAACTATACATTGTTGCTACTTTTACTGATGGGCGATGACCCAACCAACGTGAAACTCAGCTATCGTTCGAGTGACGCAGTCCAGGGTGCGGGTGGGGATGGGGGTGGGGGGAGGTACAAGGGTGCGGAGAAAAAATAGTGGAACAATGAGAGGATATGAGTCTTATTCAAAGCTGATACTGCGCGTCTTGTCTTGAAGTATATCTATAGACGATCAGGGTCGGTAAAGACAACGTTTTTGTACTCAACTCGGAAGAAAAACAGTACATTGGCAACCAAGCAGATGTCGAGAATCGCAATAATCCGATACTCATTTCAACTTGGACTCTACTCACCACGCACAACTGACGACTCGCAGTCTCCGCCCCCTTGACGTCACAAATCACACTGTCCAATCAACAAGGCTATTAGAACTGTAGTCAAATTCAAATATCCCAACGGGGTATCTTGGAATGACCACAAATGATATAGATCTAACTGGCCGACTGGTGAAGCCACGCCTATTTCGAGCCGTCGATTGATGGACCCGACAATTCATCCCCATTTTCCTCAGCTGCTCTGGAGAGAGTGTACATCAGGAATAATCATGATAATCGCGTATATAGTTATGATCCAAGATGCTTTTTCGTACCTTTGCCTGAAGTCGAGTTGAAAACAGCCTCCACGAGAGTGCACTGGGTGCCATCGCCACGACACAAGCCACACTGGTCGTCCATCGCGTCCGAGTCAATGACCCAATCACAGCCGACTTTCTGTACACTCAAAAAATACAACATGAGAAGTAACAATTGAAAGTTATTTCACCGAGACGCGTGGACGAGTGGTAACACACTGAATCGTTATTCGGGAGATCGGGGTTTGATTCCCGCCATGGTCAACCATCCTGACAGGGTTTTTTCGTGGTTTCCCACTGTCGTTCAGGTTGATATTGGGATGGTTTCTTAACAACAGGCCACGACCGACTCCTGTTCACCATCCAAAACACCTAGCAAAATAAGCCTCCATCTCATCATCCCATCATCTCATTCATCATTCACCGACGCCAATAGATTGTAGCCATCAGCCATAAAGTGCGTCGTTAAAAAACCCAATCATTGATACTTCAACGGAACAATCAACAGGAAAGCCTCGATTTTGGATATATCAACAATTTTTGAAAAGTTTTTAAAGTAATCATAAGGGGTTTGGAACACATGTTATAGGAAGAAGATAATTTTCACAACCACCATTATTTGAATTGTTTTCTATTCACATTTTTGACGCTCAGTTTGTTTCTATCTTGCTTTGATCGATTCACGATCAGGTACATGCAATCAATTGTCATTTCAATGACGTCCAGCCATCGGGCGTCGGAACTATGTCGGTGAAACAGGCAATCTGTGACGTACCCCCATCAGGCGTCCGAATTACGTTCCCCCATCTGACCCAATGAGAAATTAGTGTTTACTCACCGTGCACTCTCCAGCGATGCACAAGTCTTTGGTGCCCGGCTTGCAAGGTGTGCCGTCGTAGACGCGCGATCTCAGCTCCGAATACACGCGTGCCTCGTTCACGCAGATCAAAGAGCAAGGATTGACGGCTGGAAAGAGAAACTCTCAAGTCTGCTTTATGGAGGTGCATCAACTCCCCTCCTCTACCCCACCCCACCCACTCACCACACATTTTGAATTTGAATTTTCTCTGAAGGTATTGGAATGTGCTGCAAAAAAATGTATGTGCTGCTACCGTTTTTCAGTTATTCTGAATTCAATGTAGAAGGGGGGGGGGGGGCAAGGTGATGCCAGGTGAATTGCCACCTCCTTTCCCCTACATATGAAATGTATACTGTATATTTGTATACTTTTCATGACGTTGTCAAAATGTGCCCGTTTTGGGCCGAAATGTGGTGTAGAGAAATCGTCTTGTGCTGTAATCGTTTCCAAGTTATTCCACATTTGGTGTGGAGAGGCCTTGCAAGTTGAATTTCATACATTGAATTGAATTAACATTGAAATTTATACTTTTCATTGAATTTACAATATCTGGTCGCTTCGTGCTGAGATGTGCTGCTGCTGCAAAAAAGTTATGCTGTCATCATTTTTCCAGTCATTTCAATTTTCATTTCGAAGAGAAGTAGGCCTACACCACTCAATCAAGAAAACTTCGTGGATCACAATAATTCGATCCAAAATATGTTTTGAACTTTGTTCACCATGCAAAGTTGACGGTACAACAATTCACTTTCATGTACCCTGGCTGTGGATGAGTGTATACAACTGGGAAACGCGTTATGTGTTGCCGCGTTGATGGATGAGCTTGAACATATCAACTTATCTTTGGATTGGTCTTTATATATATATCCACCTTGAGATTCAAACCATTACGTCACTGCCATCTTAATTTCTGATTAATTTCCATGATGATAAAGAAGGCTTTGTTTTAATCGTTTCCAATGATTGGTGACACCTGTTGCTTGGATTTGATTGGTTTCTTGATAGCTTTGAGATGATTTGAAAAAATTGTATTATATTTTTTTCACAAAAAAAACGGCTGATCTAATTGGACTAAGAGTTCGGAATGAGGTGTATAATTATCGAATTGAAATTCCCTGAGAATTTGAATTCTCTCGAAGGAAATATTTTCGACGAATTTCTTCCTCTTGTTTATTCTTATGAGATTTTTGAAAACTTTGAAATGAGTTCTCTCAGAAGTGGTTGAACCGATTACACCTCAAAACTATACAGTATCGAATTAAATCAGGACAAATGTGTATGCTATGTTTCAACTGATTTTGAGATTTTATTTGACAGCTGTGGAGCGCGAAAAAAAAGACACTTTTTTTCGGGTATGGTGAAACTGAGTCTTCGCTCCGCTCATCCATTAATATAATGAGTTGCGTATTCATTAGACGAGCTTGAGCGAGGATTCAATTTGACATACTGAAAAAAATTGGTGTTCGTTTTTATGTTGTTTTTTTATGTTTTTTTGTCGGTTCTCCACAGGTCAAACGGCTACAGCTGTCAACTCCAAACTTCTTTTCATTATGGTTCCTCATCTATCTTAGATCTGTATAGTTTTGTGGTATCATCGGGTCGTAAATTTCATTTTCATGAATTTTAGAAATTTCAAAACTACCCATTAGAATAACACGGCGGAAAAAAAATGAAAAAATTTTATTTTCAAAAAAATTGAAATTTTGCGTGAAGTTGAATAACATCTTGATTCACATTTCCGGAAATTCTCAGCTTGATCGGGTCAGCCATTTAGAAGAAAAAACATGAAATGTGCTAAATTGATACCACTCGAAGCAGTTTTTACCCATTTACAACTAAAATGTTACCCAATTGGCGAATTTAGGCGAAAGTTTGACAATGAAGTCGACATACTATTACTTTCCGCTCGTCTAACAACGCGTATATAGCGTTTTCCTAGTGTAGCCAATCAAGGTTTCACTCACATCCCAGCCTGGGTTTGAATGGTATCCAGGTGTGAGTAACATTCTGGTATTTCTTCTTGTTGAACTCCGTGCACTGGGAATCGCGGTACGGCACTGAATCTGCGGGACATGTCTGGATCGGACACAGGAAGAACAGAATACAATAGAATAGGATGAACTTCATTTATCATGTGCGTATAACAATTTGTAACACATTATAAGAGAGCGAGGTTTGGTCGGGAGACCGCTCTTCCACCTAACCTCATCAGAATTGAGTTTTTAGCTATAAGTTTTACAGAAATAAAATTATTGAAAGTATGGTGAATGGTAATAATACAGATAGTTGATTTCTAAATGTCAAATTATTTACATAACATAGCATACAATAATTATTATCATTTACATTTCACAATTGAGAGTGTCTTTATATATATATATATATATATATATATATATATATATATATATATATATATATATATATATATATATATATATATATATATATGTATATATATATATATATATATATATATATAAATATATATATATATATATATATATATATATATACATATTTATATATATATATATATATATATATATATATATATATATATATATATTTGATAGATTTTATTGTACGCTCGACGAAACTTTCATTCATTTGTCATTGATTTGAATTAGCATACATATAAAACAAGAAAAAAACTTCATGCAGTCCAACATAAGACAGCAATGTATGATCAGTGTTTGAGACATAGTGTTTTGATGTATAACACATTTTCAAGCTGTATTATGGACATCAACATACAAGCTTTCTATTATAAGACTCGAAATTATATCACAGAGGAGTGTATTTATAACAATCCCTGGTATTTTAACGCCTAAGACAATATTTTTATGAATTGACGACTTTGGTCAGTTCAATTGAATGAAATTGGTGACTTATAGGACAATACATTTTTTTCATATGTGCTGATTCTTCGCCTCACATTCTGATTCGAGTCGACTGTGTCCATGTATGTGTTGATGTTGATGCATACTAGGAAAACGTCATATATGCGTTGTTAGACGAGTGGATTGTAATAGTATGTCTATTTTTTTGCCAAACTTTTGCCTTCATTCGTCAATTGGGTGACATTCAAGTTATAAATGGATAAAAACTGCTTCGATTGGACCCAATTTGGCACATTTTATATTTTATATGGCTGACCCAATCAAGCTGAGAATTTCCAGAAATGTGTATCAGAATGTAATTCAACTTCACACAAAATTTCATATTTTTCGAAAAAAAATACATTTTTATTTTTTTCCGCCCTGTTATTCTGACATTTATTTTAGAAATTTCGAAAATTCATAAGAGAAGAAGTTTGAAGTTGATAGCTGTAGCCGTTTGACCTGTGGAGAACCGACAAAAAAACATACAAACATACAACAACAAAAAAACATAAGAACGAACACCAATTATAAGTCAAATTGAATCCTCGCTAAAGCTCTTCTAACAACATATATGTATGTATTGTCTTACCACGGTGTTGCACGTCTGATAGTGTTTCCGTTTCCCCTGACAATACCGCCCCCGGTTCTGCGGCGGCGGTTTGTCACACTCGCGCTCCTGGTAGGAGACGCCGCCCCCACAAGTGCGGGAACACTCGCTCCACGGTCCCCACTCTCCCCACTCGCCGTCGACGGCGCCGGGACGCTCGCCAATCTCGACGCATTTCTCGTCGTAACACCACTTGACACAGCAATTTTTAGTTATTTATTACTAGGAAAACGCCATAAACGCGTTGTTGGACGAGCGGATAGTAATAGTATATCGACTTCATTGCCAAACTTCTGCCTAAATTCGCCAATTAGGGGACATTTAAGTTATAGATGGGTAAAAACTGCTTCGAGTGGTACCAATTTAGCACATTTCATGTTTTTTCTTCAAATGGCCAATCCAATCAAGCTGAGAATTTCCATGAATGTGTATCAAAATGTAATGCAACTTTACACAAAATTTCATTTTTTTTTCAAATTATTTTTTTCCACTGTGTTATTCTAATGATTATTTTTGAAATTTCTAAAATTTCTAAAACAAAAAGTTACCACCTGATGATGCCACAAAACTATACAGATCTGAGTTAGATAAGGAACCATAACAAAAAAAAAGTTTGAAGTTGATAGCTGTAACCGTTTGACCTGTGGAGAACCGACAAAAAAACATAAAAAAAAACATCAAAACGAACACCAATTTTTTTAAGTATGTCAAATTGAATCCTCGCTAAAGCTCGTCTAATTATACCGTGTGTATCTCTCACGATCTGTATCATCATCTATCATTCATTTATCATATCGTTCATATCGTTAATCACAAATTGATATTGGATGAAGGAATTGAGTAACTATAGTTACCATATTGTTGCCGCATTTTGTGCCGTCCGCGGCCGGGTCACCGTAACTCGAACACGAATGCGCCGTCGTCTGGCACCACAGTTGATTGCAAAACGTATCCTGGACAAGGTGAGATGTGAGATTATCCATGTGTTCATCAACACTCATTTCTACTGACCACCACTCAATGAACGCACAGTTAGAGTTTTCTTCCCATCATTATAAGGCACAATTACTATTTTTCTGGAATGCGTTTCTAATATATTTATATTTGAGCGAAAATTATTGACCAAAGCCATTTGATAATGAATAGCTAGTTTTTAGTATATTCAAGAGACTAGATATTCATCATTCATGTTGAAAGAGATGAGAAAATGTGTATCAATCTCTTGATTTTTATTAATTTTCAATTTTTAGTACCGTGCCAGTTTGACAAGCGCCGATTCCGTCACCGAAGGAAACCTCGCATTGGTAGTCGGCGTCGTACATTGCTCCTGCAGGCATGTCGACGACCTTGAAGTTTTGATCCTGAGGCTCGTCCAGGAGGCATTCACCGAGGCCATTCCTTGAAAAAAAGACTCAACACTTCAACGACATTTTTCTTACATGTGTTCCAATTGGCTCTCAGAGCGCTTAGATATACACCAACGCCATAAGCTAGAAAATTATTCAGTCTCTGCTAACGCTAGTTATCGATGTGACATATAAGTCTTCATATCATTATATAACATATCATTATATTAATATAGTTTCAAATAATTATTTATTTTTTCCATGAATTGACACGTCTGTTTATTGTATCCATTAGTCTGTTCCACAGATGAGCCTTCGGCTTTGTGGGAATTTTTCAAGGTGTCAATGTGTGAACCTTGTAAAAAAATTGATAAAAGAATTTAAAAAAAAAACTCATGAGAACATTGAGAAATTTTTTATTCTCACTATACATATTGATTCAGAGACACACGTTCGAGGGTTTTCCAGTATAAAAGTCAAGATAATTAGCTGAGGCACCGCTTCAGAAACTGAAGCCACCCATTGGGCGTGGGTTCGAATCCCGCATAAGGCATGGGTTTTTGTGAACGCCCTTTCACTTATCATCACTCAATAGTTTCATAATCACCTGCTCATTCGTACCCCCGTATATCCTAGCTGTTGGTGGGGTCGTTACGCAAACAATAATCATCATAATCACATCATAATAACATCAATGCACTGTTAATACCTAGACGGATGCACGTTCATCATAAAGCAATACTGTGTTCTGAACTAATATTCTGTATAATGATTTTTTGGATATAGTGGAAAGACAAATATCTTCTCACACCGAAAAAAAATACCTGATTACTTGAATGTAATAAAAAAGCGGCACCTCCACCGATTTATTCTGCAGCGAACGTCTAGAATAACAGTCGTCTCGAAAAAGAATGCACAGTAAACAAAAGACGACAAATACAAACTCAGTTCTTCAATTTCCCATCTTCTAATATCTTCGGGTTCGACGACGTGTAATGTATTATTATTAATAACATCGAAACTTGATACAAAATCATTGTTCCCCAATTAAGGCTATGTGTGTAATTAAGGTAATGTGAGAAGTTATATACTCACGATATGAACTCTGAGATGAATCTTTGCGAGCAAGACGACCATTTTGTCGTGTGAAATCTGACGATGGGCGACATGACGTAGGACGAGTTGTCGTCAGCCCACCGGTCACACCCCGTCTCGTTCAGAATGTCGTGTGGACAACCCATACTAGATCAATTAATTAATAATTTGAATGAAACTTCTAGAATAACTCAATCAGATCAGGTTGAGAAAAACCTATGGGATCAGAAGTGCTGTACTGCTGGACTCGAAACGATATATTTTTTTATTTACTGTCACAAGAGAAAAATAAAAATTAATATAAACCTTGATATAAACCTTTTTTCCTAAAAAATAAACCTTAAATACACACTCAAAAAGATCCACAAAGCCTTTGTAGGCTTGTCTGTAGAAAAATGAAATAATATATTACGCCCATATATAATTATTCATTGCATATCTTAGTTCTTATATATCTTCTTTTTTTTGCGCTCCACAGGTCGAACGGAAATTGAAATTCAATTGAAACTTGGAATACACGGGTGTTTTTATCTAATTCGATACTTTGAAGTTTTGAGGCGCAATCGGTTGAACCACTTCTGAGAAAACTCATTTCAGTTTTTCAAAAAACTCATAAGAGTAACCCAGAGGGAGAAATCCTTGAAAAATATTCATTTCAAGAGAATTCAAATTCTCAGGGGATTTGATAAAATAATTATATATATTCCGAAGTTTCAGTCAAATCGGATCAGCCGTTTCGATTATTTTTTCAAATCACTTGAAGCTATCAAGATGACAATTAAATCCAAGCAACATGAATCACCAATTGATTGGAAACGATTGAAAAAATCTCTTCTTCATTATTTTAGAAATTAGTCAGGAAATAGGTGGGCAGTGACGTAATTGTTTGGATCTCAAGGTGTATATATATATAATAACCAATCCAAAGATAAGTTGACATGTTCCAGCTCATCCATCTACGCGGCAACACATAACGTGTTTTCCTGGTCATGGCAACGGAAGATTATCGAATGATTGCTCTTACTTGTGTCCAACCTCGTGAGCGACGACCACGGCGAGCGTGAGCCCCGTGTCCTCGTTGATGCTGCAGCCTCGCCGCTGAGAGCACGCCGTCGCCACGTAAGCCAGTCCCAGCAGGCCGCAGCTGGTCACGTTGTCGGCGCAAATATCATATCTACAATCAAACACCCCATTATACATGGCGTCATCCAGATGCTGCAGCCTCGCCGCTGAGAGCACGCCGTCGCCACGTAAGCCAGTCCCAGCAGGCCGCAGCTGGTCACGTTGTCAGCGCAAATATCATATCTACAATCAAACACCCCATTATACATGGCGTCATCCAGATGCTGCAGCCTCGCCGCTGAGAGCACGCCGTCGCCACGTAAGCCAGTCCCAGCAGGCCGCAGCTGGTCACGTTGTCAGCGCAAATGTCATATCTACAATCAAACACCCCATTATACATGGCGTCATCCAGATGCTGCAGCCTCGCCGCTGATAGCACGCCGTCGCCACGTAAGCCAGTCCCAGCAGGCCGCAGCTGGTCACGTTGTCGGCGCAAATATCATATCTACAATCAAACACCCCATTATACATGGCGTCATCCAGATGCTGCAGCCTCGCCGCTGAGAGCACGCCGTCGCCACGTAAGCCAGTCCCAGCAGGCCGCAGCTGGTCACGTTGTCAGCGCAAATATCATATCTACAATCAAACACCCCATTATACATGGCGTCATCCAGATGCTGCAGCCTCGCCGCTGAGAGCACGCCGTCGCCACGTAAGCCAGTCCCAGCAGGCCGCAGCTGGTCACGTTGTCAGCGCAAATATCATATCTACAATCAAACACCCCATTATACATGGCGTCATCCAGATGCTGCAGCCTCGCCGCTGAGAGCACGCCGTCGCCACGTAAGCCAGTCCCAGCAGGCCGCAGCTGGTCACGTTGTCAGCGCAAATATCATATCTACAATCAAACACCCCATTATACATGGCGTCATCCAGATGCTGCAGCCTCGCCGCTGAGAGCACGCCGTCGCCACGTAAGCCAGTCCCAGCAGGCCGCAGCTGGTCACGTTGTCAGCGCAAATATCATATCTACAATCAAACACCCCATTATACATGGCGTCATCCAGATGCTGCAGCCTCGCCGCTGAGAGCACGCCGTCGCCACGTAAGCCAGTCCCAGCAGGCCGCAGCTGGTCACGTTGTCGGCGCAAATATCATATCTACAATCAAACACCCCATTATACATGGCGTCATCCAGATGCTGCAGCCTCGCCGCTGAGAGCACGCCGTCGCCACGTAAGCCAGTCCCAGCAGGCCGCAGCTGGTCACGTTGTCGGCGCAAATATCATATCTACAATCAAACACCCCATTATACATGGCGTCATCCAGATGCTGCAGCCTCGCCGCTGAGAGCACGCCGTCGCCACGTAAGCCAGTCCCAGCAGGCCGCAGCTGGTCACGTTGTCAGCGCAAATATCATATCTACAATCAAACACCCCATTATACATGGCGTCATCCAGATGCTGCAGCCTCGCCGCTGAGAGCACGCCGTCGCCACGTAAGCCAGTCCCAGCAGGCCGCAGCTGGTCACGTTGTCAGCGCAAATGTCATATCTACAATCAAACACCCCATTATACATGGCGTCATCCAGATGCTGCAGCCTCGCCGCTGATAGCACGCCGTCGCCACGTAAGCCAGTCCCAGCAGGCCGCAGCTGGTCACGTTGTCGGCGCAAATATCATATCTACAATCAAACACCCCATTATACATGGCGTCATCCAGATGCTGCAGCCTCGCCGCTGAGAGCACGCCGTCGCCACGTAAGCCAGTCCCAGCAGGCCGCAGCTGGTCACGTTGTCAGCGCAAATATCATATCTACAATCAAACACCCCATTATACATGGCGTCATCCAGATGCTGCAGCCTCGCCGCTGAGAGCACGCCGTCGCCACGTAAGCCAGTCCCAGCAGGCCGCAGCTGGTCACGTTGTCAGCGCAAATATCATATCTACAATCAAACACCCCATTATACATGGCGTCATCCAGATGCTGCAGCCTCGCCGCTGAGAGCACGCCGTCGCCACGTAAGCCAGTCCCAGCAGGCCGCAGCTGGTCACGTTGTCAGCGCAAATATCATATCTACAATCAAACACCCCATTATACATGGCGTCATCCAGATGCTGCAGCCTCGCCGCTGAGAGCACGCCGTCGCCACGTAAGCCAGTCCCAGCAGGCCGCAGCTGGTCACGTTGTCAGCGCAAATATCATATCTACAATCAAACACCCCATTATACATGGCGTCATCCAGATGCTGCAGCCTCGCCGCTGAGAGCACGCCGTCGCCACGTAAGCCAGTCCCAGCAGGCCGCAGCTGGTCACGTTGTCGGCGCAAATATCATATCTACAATCAAACACCCCATTATACATGGCGTCATCCAGATGCTGCAGCCTCGCCGCTGAGAGCACGCCGTCGCCACGTAAGCCAGTCCCAGCAGGCCGCAGCTGGTCACGTTGTCGGCGCAAATATCATATCTACAATCAAACACCCCATTATACATGGCGTCATCCAGATGCTGCAGCCTCGCCGCTGAGAGCACGCCGTCGCCACGTAAGCCAGTCCCAGCAGGCCGCAGCTGGTCACGTTGTCGGCGCAAATATCATATCTACAATCAAACACCCCATTATACATGGCGTCATCCAGATGCTGCAGCCTCGCCGCTGAGAGCACACCGTCGCCACGTAAGCCAGTCCCAGCAGGCCGCAGCTGGTCACGTTGTCAGCGCAAATATCATATCTACAATCAAACACCCCATTATACATAGAGGCTGCGTTCCGGAACCTCCAGAATCATTTTTTTTTTCTTTCAATAACCTTGAAACATGATACAATTTTTTTTCATATTGGGTTTAACGACGCACTATACTGATGGCTACGATCTATTGGCGTCGGTGGATGATGAATGAGATGATGAGATGAGGAGAGGAAAGGTTACTTCATTAGGTGTTTTGGATGGTGGGAAGGAGTCGGTTGTGGCCTGTTGTTAAGGAACCATCCCAGTATTAACCTGAACGACAGAGGGAAACCACAAGAAACCCCTGTCAGGATGGTCGACCATGACGGGATTCGAACCCCGGTCTCCCGAATGACGGTTCAGTGTGTTACCACTCGGCCACGAGTCTTCGGTTGATACAAAATCACTGTTCTGCAATCAAGTCTATGCATGAAAGATGGGATCGTTCGGACGGGGCACCACAAGGGCGATCTTACCACCCCATTCTGATTAGATTCAAGTCTTTCAGTTTCTGAACGTCCGGAACTTATTATGACTCCAGAATCTACTGCCAGTGTACTGGATGCATTCCGAAACCTACAACAAGTAATTTACTGATTTCGTATCGAAACTCACCACGCCAGTAAATTCTGCTTACTGGAAACACTGGAGGTATTTGTCCCAGTAAGTCCAATAGAAGTAATGGCGACCTCCAGTGGATGGCGCAAGATCATATTAGTTCATTGACAGACAAATAGAAGTGTGAATTTTGTTATTATTGAGACAGATGTAAAAAACTAATGTCGGGTGCACTCTAGCAGTGACAATTATAACTATTTCGATCTTGTCCATTCCTCCCGAGTTTGAAACTCATCGAGTTCACCTAGTGGTTCACTCGGCTGTCAATTTTGTTCGATTTCATGAGAACCGTCCTTGAACCTACCATGTACTCATGAGATAGAATAAAGCTGACAGCCAAGCGAAACCACCATGTGAGCGTGATACGTTTTGGCCCCAATAGTTGATATTGCTTGAATATTTCTGTCCGGTTGATATGAATTCCAGACTAGAAATATGCGCGGAAATTCACGAGCTATATGTCCGTATGAAAAAAAATTAGTTTTCTTCGTAATTTGAAAGAGAAAAATACACGAATTTTCAAGATTGTCAATGTTATCGATATCGCACAATGGAGAATTTGTCATTATATACTGGCAATCATGATTTTTTTTCATTATGTTTTGATATTTTGATATACTGTATTTATTGTCAACCATGAAATTACTTGAAAACTCATCATTGTGAGATTGGGCACGAACCAATTAATTGTTTACCTTGTGAGCAGGACAGCTACGTCATGGTGGTTAGGGTGTTTATGGTCAGGCGGATTCACTCGGTGTTGCCACTCACAAAAACTGTCCAACGTCTTTTCTGCGTTGGGACTTATCTCCAGATCGATCTTGAGAGAGACGAAAAACAATTAAAATACTTATAAATGCCAATAAATGTGATTGCCTTGAAGTCTGAAAGCGAGTAAGATCTTTTGAACGTTCTTAAACGTCGTGCTGAAGAGCGACCACTGGAGTGGAGATACTCTACCGAGAGTGAAGGAGGGCTTGGCGTGTGATAATTCCGTACAAGCTACTATATCGAGGAATTGGTTAGAGCACAGAAGAGATGTGGATAGGGTCATTTGGTCGGGTTTCAATCGTTTCCTCGAATAGGCACATCCTTTTTCCAAGTAAACACGCCAAGCCCACGTTCACTCTTGGTGGTATCTCTATTCCAGTATGCGCTTTTCAGGCACCCTTTCAAACGGTCTTACTTGAAAATTCAAAGGCCTTGGAAAAAAATCCGATTCATGGATTTTGTTACCATGTTGCTAGTCACAGATAGACTCAGACCTATACCGTCATGCATAACTGAGAGTTCTAACTTGGATAAGCTTGGTTTTAGGTTAGATAACATTAAAGTTAATATATGTCAGGTTGGTCAAGGTTAGTTTGTTTGGTGTAGTTAGATTAGATTGAATCAGGTGACGTTGAGCGGTAATAAGAACGGCGCCAGCATGAATTACACTATACCCAGGCGAGAATGTGCCAACTGTACTAAAAACAACAGACGCAAACTTCCACTTCTTGAGCTACCTCTACTAAAGATGAAGTGAAAGGTTTGGCTCCTCCACGTCAGAAATTTAATTTGGCAAAAGCCTCACCCACCTAACTTGGACCATATAAAACATCTGAGAAGCTACTTCACACCTCACAACCCATGAGTTCAACCTCCATTGGGAACGGTCAAAACAGGACAAAAAGCGCCAATGTGAGTCTTTAGCTCTCAACACATGGTGGGTAAACGGTGGGGCCAGTAAGTTATTTTCGCAATGAAACCACAATGAGTACATATGTGTCTCTACATTCATTAAAAATTATAATTCCATCTCATATTACTCTGAAAAATCGTAAAAACAATGAAAAACAGCTAGAAACATGTTGATTTTTGACAATTATTTTGAAAGGGTTGAAAACATACCACGTGTTAAAGCTCTTCGTACGAGCACGTATTGAATATAGTGATCATCTAACCGAAAACTGTTAAGTTGATACGGTGATTGGTTTTCCGTTGCCAACTTGTATACCAAACGTCTGCAATCAAGCCGGTATCGACAACATGTAAAGAGACCTTTTAAGAGCCCGCATCTTAGCTGAGCATGTTTCTCTTCGAAATGCTCTACTCAAGTTCGATGTGCGTTTAGAAGTTTGATTGTGGGTTGAAAAGTGAAAAAAGGATAATATTAGAAGAGTTCCAGTAACCATCCCGCCAGATGGGGGAGTTTTTCATTTCATAATTTGGACAAAATCTAGTTACATTACACATTTTGGCCAAGGAAATTGGGAAAACTGTAGAATAAAAGGCAAATCAGAATTCCAAATATCGATAAGCAAAGTTGAAATTGAGGATGTGCGTTTGTAATTCATTTCCACTATTATTCGGTAACCGGGAATCAAGCAATAAAAACCATCGAATTAGGCACATTACGATTCAATTATTGCTCTATAATAAAATTATTCTTCAATTTTCGATCAGGCATATCTAATTGTGAGGGTATTGTTCATTCATTGCATTTTACCACAAGTTCGTAGTGTTTGTGGTTCTTGAGATATATGTGGCGAAAGTGCACCCTTTAAATCTGTCTAAGATGCGGGCTCTTGGTTCCTCCCACTTTAACTTCATGTACAGGTTGCTCAAGAAATATAAGCTCAAGTCAGTTGGTTTCGGGACAGTTGGTTTTAGTACAGTCTACCAATCCCCTCGCAGCTGGAAAATGGGCTTGTCATTTATTTCGATCCTCTTGATGAGGAAGCACAAGTTCAGTATACGAACTTACCGCGTGGAGATGAAGAGGAATAATACTCGTGGCTTGATGGTCATATATACAGACAGATAATAGTCTTTGGAGTGAATATATCTCAACTATTTCAACCTACCTCTTCGTTCTCCTTCTCCAAGAAGATGATTCTGACCAAGACGAATTCAATTAGGTTGCCAATACTGTCGTCGTGATAGTAATCAGACACCTGTGGAATGTTCGAAAACCAGTTACTTCATCTTTCAAATTCAAATCTCATAATTGAATCTCTTGAAATAATTTTACATCAATATTGGATTAATCACCAATTATTGAATATATGATTGATATTCAGAAATCTCTTCTATACGCCGGAAGAGTTCCTGTGATATTAATTAATTCTCATGTAGTCATGTCGAGTGCCTTTATTATATAAATGATTATCGATTACATATCTCACTTAAATTACTCTTATTACTTGTAAATGGCTTTTTTTTCCTCTATTATATAAGTACTTAATTCTAGTGCTTATAATACTTATAAATGAAAATTTACATACATGCACACTGTATATGTCCAATGAATGATAATAAATACAATACAATGCAATACAATACAATCCATTTCAAGCTGTCAAACTGTAGAATGTACTGTGACCAAATATTAAGAGGCCGCAGGCGCTCGTATTTCACGCCGCAAACTCTCACGGCCGTAGTTTTTGAGATATCAATATGATTGTTTTTGCATTCTGTTGATAATTGAAAGAGGGAGGTTATCGCATTTACAGAATTTTGAACAACAAATTTGGAATTTTTCAAATTCTTCGAATGGAAAATGAAAAAATTTCTAGTTTACGGAAACCTATATCTATATTTTTGAATACCGAAAAAAAATATGGACTGTGAAATATATCGCAAGTGTAAGTAAGGGAATTAACGGCGTTTTCGAGAATATGAGTTCGGCGGGCTAGTCTATGGGCTGCGCCTAGCACACGATGCATGTTAAACTCGAGTCTGAAGCGAGCGAACAACGAGCCCGTGTAGAGCGCCTGCGGCCTCTTAAATGTAAATATTACTGGTTCAAGTATTTGAGAGAGCCACTTGACGAATAAATCTTTTGAGTTATTTCCATATATTGATGGGTTTCAACAACGCGCGATAATTATGACTAAGATCTATTGGCGTCGGTGCATGATGAATGATATGGAAAGCTTTCTTACTAAATGTTTTTGGATAGTGAGAAGGAGACAGTCGTGGCCTGTTTTTAACTAGCCATCCCAGTAGCAATCTGAACGACAGAGGGAAACCACGAAAAACCTCTGTCACTGATGGTCGACCATAGCGGGAATCGAACCCTGGTCTTCTGAATGACGTTTCAGTGTGCTAGCTACTCGGCCACTGGTAATATTTGAGTTATCAAAAGCATCTCCACTATGATTATCATTATCATTATTGCTTGCTCAACGACCCCACCTATAGCTAGGATATTTGGGGGGTTTGTCTTGGTGTTTTATATAATGAATGTATTATAGTTATAATTCTATGAGCGAACATTATTTGACTGTTTGTCACTAAAATTTAATCAACTAGTTCAATTAGCTATGGTAATAACGATTCTCACTTTCTTCTGGAGTAAATGAAAAATTCAAAGAAGAATCAAGAGAAAAGAAGAAGAATTAGAAGAATTCGTTCTGGATTCAGAACTGAGAAAGTTCGTATAAATCAATAATTCTGTGAGGTGGAAAACATGTGTACTCATCCATTTTGAAATTTCAGTCAGAGAACAAGACACACATGAAATATTCATTGTTTCTTTTTCTTCATTGTTTTTTTCTTGTTCATTATTTCATTATAAATGTGAGCCACTATAGAGGGACCATTTTAAATAATTGGAACTGTGTCAAAAATACCAACATGATTACTAAAAATTAATACTACCAATAACTACTGAAATACTGCTGAAAAACAGAAAATGTCATACCAATAAAAAATTAATCAACATTCATTTTGGTTTGTATCAAGTCATGCTGGAGCCGCAATTTTCTATGTGCAGAACTGATCCTGATAACCAGAATGTGTACTCACCATATTCATGATTGTTAAAATGTAGTTTTCCACATCAGTGTCGTTATGAAATTGTATGAATTTTCGGTCAGCAACTACAAGACTTTCAATATACCGTTCTTTGCCCGGCGCTTGCTTCGAATGGCGATCGCCCACGTCTCGCACGCCACTGTTGAACTGAGAGCGGAAACCATCACTCCATGCCTTTTGCCAATCATCTGCAACAACCGAGCACAATGTGATGATTATTGTTCGCTTAACGACCCCACCGACAGCTAGGTTCTACGGGGGTACGAATGAGCAGGTGATTATGAAACTATGGAGTGATGATTAGTGAATGGACTTGTACAAATAAAAATGCCTTATGCGGGACTCGAAACCACGTCCAACGGTGACTCCAATTTCTGAAGCGGTGCCTCAGCTGACCGAGCTACCGAAACTACTGTGGTTTTTCTTCAGAACGAATTCAATCAAATCGAATATTATTCAATTATGTGTTCATATAATCCATTAAGAAAGAAAAACTGAAACATTCGGTGATAGTGCCAAAACTTTCTACCGCCTCAACAGTACTACCACTGAACCACCTTTAAAATGGCACAATTGTAAATACCAACCACCAACTATTTGGGTTTTTTTACCAACTATTGGTAATCAAACCACCAACCAAACTTGAATACAAAATTTGACAAAATTTGGCTATAGATGACTGTCCAATTTTGACTGGGATCTATTGTCTTCGGTATACATTAGGATGATGAGTTGATGAGATGGAAGATTGAATTTTCATTATATTTTTGGCATAGTCAGAGAAAAAGAGAAGCTGAAAAGCGTATAAGTGCCTGGAATAAAGTTGACTCGGTCGTGTAACATGGGCTTGGGGGTAGTTATGAATGGTAGTATAAATGTAATCAGAATTCAGGTGAGGTTTGAACACTCAAACCCATGTCACACAACTGAGTCAACTTTATTCCGGTATACGCTCTTCAGACGGCCCGAAGAAAGTGAATGGTTGTGCTCTCACTATGCCTATTAACAACGGATGCAAACTCGAAAAAAGAAATCCTGTCATTATGGTCAACAATGGCGGGAATCGAAGCCCAGTCTTCTGATTGACAGGTCAGAGTGTCAACCGTTATCAAATCGTATTTTGTGTTGTGCACATAAAATGCGTCATGTTCTGAATCTGATTTATTCTGAGATGGAGCAAGTTTTACAAACTCTTAGTTTGGTATTCATCAGCTATGTATTCAAGGTGAGAAATAACATGGATGATTACACATGAATCCGCTAATCATCGCCTAATCGACTAACCTACATCAATACAACTAGACCTCATGAGACCAATTAATGAATAAATTGAAGACGATATAAATCCATACCACTAACAGCACAGTTTTTCACTTCATTCTTGCCATCTCCGTAGCCATCTTTACTGTTCCTATGAACAAGATGTAGATGTCTTCCATCTTCTTTCGGCTCCGAATGTAACGCCGGCTCGATGAAGAAATGTCCAGCCGACGTCTTTATATAACCGACCAATCCGTCACACACCGAAACAGCAGCTCTCGACCCGTCTTTACCCCTGACCCAACCCGTGTAATGGCATTGCGGTCCTCTCACTTGCCGCAATCGCGTCCGTTTCACGTCATTCGGTAGACGGGATTCGATCACGAGACCCGGTGACATGAAGTCCGGATTGGGTACGAGTTCAAGATGGTGGGTTTCGCCGTTGAATTGGACGGCGTAGTGGAGTTTGTCGTCGGCCATGTCCGCGTCGCGACGCTTACGGTCACGGGCGTCGATACTGTCACGTTCGTAGAAGTGTGGTATTGAGAAAGATGCGAAAGATCCGTCTTCGTTTATCTTTCTTGGTACGAGTAACTCGTAGTCGGTTATGTCGCGCGTGTATTTACCTTGATGGAATCGAAAACAGAGGTAGAATTTTGCTACGCCTGAGTATCGTACTTTTGTAACCCATGGGGGTATTTTTTTTTTCATTTTTTTTTTTTTTTTGTTGTCGTAGACACTAAAACTTTTTTTTTATGATCATTGAAAACTTGAAACAAAGCCAATTATTTCTCAATAAAGGCAGAGGATAAATGTTCAGGGTCGTTTGAACGGGATACCACAAGGGCGATCTTATCAAGCCAAAACTAAAACTATCAGTGTCTCCTTTTGATGATTCAGAGCTTGAACCGAAAGTGAAAGTCCGCTTTCTGTTTGTCTGATACATGGTAGGCCTAAATCCTTTGCGATATCACAAAGTTGACTGATTCATTTCCGTAACAAAGATTATGTGTAATCTGTAGGCCTACTGTAGGGCTGTTTGTAAATAGACACTTCGGTATCTTAACCAAAAAGGTATGGTTAACATTTCTATCACTATGATACTCTCGTTTTTCTTTGGTATTGGAGATTTGTGATTGTAGGCACAGTTACTTTGTTTGGTAGTCCATTTTTGGTTTTCGACCTCAGTATCAATCATTTGTCCATAGGCCCTAGAACATTTCCACTATTAGACTGATAATACTTTGACATCCGGGTCAGGATTATTATCAAATTCATTCGACAGTTAATTTTTAGTTGGGTCATTCTTATGGGGTTATTCATATAGCAACGAACTTTTTCATTTAAAATGTAATCCAAAGCAATTTTGTCCAAACAACACTTGTTTTGGGAAAGTATGATTGGTTCGATTGGCTTGATTGGTTTCTCCCAAGAAAGATCTTATAAAATTGCCCTGTTGAGCACACACAAAGGTGAGAAAAAAAACACTTCTTCTAAGATATGAGATCATGTTGAAATTAATTGTCTCCGCTATTACGATTATCTATCATTCAAAATGGACTTTGGTTCATTTTATGGGCTTACCTTTGAATCTTCCGTCATCCTTGTTGTGTATATCGCCTTCCTCTGCACTACTGGAGACACCAATGAAGTACAAAAGCACGTATACGTTACGAGTATATAAGATAACCAAACTTTTAGAGTTCATTCTTATAATCAAATTGGAAAACTCTAATAAATCAGTATCGGTAATTCAATCTTGATGAATACGCAAAATATTATATTAACATTATTTATGATATTGCAAATCTGTGTGAATGTATTATCTCATTCAGAAGGCTGTGCTTTGAATTATTGCAATCTAACTGGCCATGGAATTGATTCTGAATCATGAAAAGCGTGATGGACCAACCATATTATATTCCTTGTCATATATCAACCGCGCAACTTAAAGCTACAGAAATTATAGTATTGTATATACGTTGATCCTAAATATAATACTTCAAAATAATATTTTGGAAAAAAACGACAAATTGTCATAGATTGGTTTGAAAGTAATGAAATTGGAAATAACTTTGTTGCTCAAATTCATTACGAATCGAATCTCGGCCAGTCAAGATCAAGCACGTTGCTACTAGCGATACTCGAAGAATATTGAAAACATGGAACTTGTTCCATCGTAGATAATGTAGGTATTTTTTTCATCTTCCTTACACAATATTATTAGTGTTTTCTTTTTACAGTGCATGCAGACGTGATGTTGGCCTCAAATCTCAACCAATGTGAGGAGAATGAAAATCTAAATTACTGATTCAAAAATGTGTTGAATATATTCTTACGTGATTGGTCCTGTTTCGTCCATTTATAATAATAATGGGTCTTTATTTCTTTCAGAACACAACACAGTTAGGTATACATGGTTACATACATACTTGGCATTTAAATTATTTGTATTATTTGCAAGATTTTTATTTTCAATATCTCCGTGCATAAAACTGTCGAACTGACAACTGTTGTGTACACGAAACCCGAAACAAACTTTCAATAATATATTCACTAAAAAATCAATCCTACTGAACTTCAAAAAAATATTTTCTTTCGACATTGATGAAAAACACCTATATTCTGAATATTACAGAATTCCGTCAAATTCTATTATTTTTTCAACTTAACGATCATTTCGAGTGGATATATTTGATAGATGAAAGATCTTATCTATAATATCAACCCCAGTGTATCCGGTAGTAGGTTTCAAGAGTTTTCATAGTTCTGTATTATTGTTCTGGAATTATATAAAATATGAGGATTCTAATTTAATAACACCCCCCCCCCCTCCCCACCCGCCCCCTGTTATGTATATATTTTTCAATTACATAGAGTACTTTGGAGAGCGCATCATATACCCTATATGAATGACAGTAAATCGAACAGTTTGGTTGATCATAAGAGTGCTGACCATGGTGACCACCAGAAAAAAAAATAACCTGAAACCAGTGTTCAGGATCACCAAACTGCTTTTCAATTAGCTTCTAAATACATATTTGGGCTGTACGGTTCACATCAGAAGTGTATAGTCGTGTAGCATAACATTTGATCAAGCAATGATAAACAGTCAATCAAAATTGAACAAATATGAAAATAAAATTAAAAAGTAATTTTATTGTTGGCAGTGATACAAAGCCATTCCAGAATTGTCCATATTTTCCAGATTTCCAAATTCATCTTGACATATCTCCCAGGACTGGGCCTGAAGCAATGTCGATCATAGGGCCTGTCGGTACGTCAGCAATGATCTAATATTTTCTCATTAATAGAAGACATGGTGAGATAAGAGACGAATTAAAATAAGTTATTCCCAAATCAGCCATTTTGATTTTCAAAGCCTATTATGAAATGTTTAATACATATTAGGTGGAACCAGAACTGCGATTCCTTGAAAAATACGTCACAACGCTCCAGAATGCAGATATTTGAGAATAAAGCACAAAAAAAATTGACATAATCAATATTTTTCATCAAAATTTTTTTTTTTTTTGCTTCATTTTCAAATATCTACATTCTGGAGCGTTGTGACGTATTTTTCAAGGAACCGCAGTTCTGGTGGTAACTTGAAGTATAAAACATTTTATAGTAGGCTTTGAGAATCAAAATGGCTGATTTGGGAATAACTTATTTTAATTTGTCTCTTATCTCACCATGTCTTCTATTAATGAGAAAATATTAGATTATTGCTCATTTTTAAAAAATATCATCTTATTTAACTTTTTTTTCATAAGTAATTACATAATCATTTCATGACGATATATCATATAGCATCAATCATATTATATTCCACCTCATCTAATACTGATACTTAATTTTATGCATTTTACAACTTTTTAATTTTTTAGTGATTATGTATTTTCAAGTGACTGTCTATATGATCTACATTTTATTTATCGTTGTTTTTTTCAATGATAAACTTGTAAATCATGTATTAGACGAAAATGAAATCAAATCAAATCAAATCAAATCAACTTTATCGACTCATAGCTATCGATTGTAAGACTTTTGTTCACCAATATTGTAATATAATCAATTAGATATGATTGCAAAGAACCTGTAAAATAACTGATTAAAAACGTATCGAAAATGTATTTGAAAAATGTTTCGGTGACGATTTGTTCAATCTGTTCATATGTAATAACTTCATCCATACATTTTATTTTGTATTTTTTACAATGATTGTTGGTAATAACTTCTTCTGAGTGAAAAATATTTGTGAATTATGCAGTTACTAGTAGGCCTAGATTATTTTTTTCTCATTTTTTTGAAACCATTTTATTTACACTCAACGCTTACATATCAAGTACTACAACAATTGCATACAGGAAGTAGACAGAGAGGTACAAATGAACGAATAGACAAATAATAAAATCAAAAGTTATAACAATAATGAACATATTAAAGCGATAGTGATAAATGATTTGATATAAAATTTAGAAATTTAGGATTTATATTTTGTAAGTGCGAAGCCCGCATAAGTTGAAGTCTTGCTTGAAAAAAAAAATTCGATCTATATATCGATACAAGCGATACATCGCTTGTATTTATATGCATTTGTATTTGTATTTGTATTTATATTATATGTATTTCTATATTATTGTTCCTTCTTCTTTTTGTAAGAAGTGATAAATAAGAATATAATCTTCTTTGAACTATGACTCAATATTATTATTATTGATTTTTCTTTCAAAACCCATTATATATATATTAATTATATTATCTATCATATATTATCATATTTTCTATATTATATTATTTATATATTATTAGGAAAGGACTGTGAAACACAATGATTGCGCTAAGGGTCCCACGTATGCTGGGATGAAACTTTTCAATAAATTACCTCTTAATATCAAATTGAATTAGGACCAAAATTCAAGCTGGCCTTCAAATCATATCTAATACAAAAGTGTTTTTATTTTACAAATAATTTTTTGACAGATAAAGAATGAAATTCTAATATGATTAACTCTATAACTTTTCAAATGTAGTGAGGTGTGTGTATGATTCCGTGTGACTATGCTGTTTTGAGTGTGAGTGTGTAATTATTTGTAGGTCTTGTATCAAGTATGATATTTTACTATATATTTTGTATCTTTCTATTCACATGTATCGTATATTTTAACGTAAACTGACGATGCTGACGATGCTCAATGTTGTGAACATACGATCTAACGAGAAAATGAAAAATCGATATCATTATCATAATATACTGTCTTGTTGCTCTCTTCATTATTGTTACAATCATTTTCATATTACTCTGTATCCGATGGACCAATTGGCAACTTTTTGACAGGCAGTCTTTATTTTTCACCAATATAGAATGTATATGCATATATATATATATATATATATATATATATATATATATATATATATATATATATATATATATATATATAAATATATATATATATATATTTTCAGGTGGCCGATTAAATCAACTAAAGAACATTGTATTTCCGAAAATCGTTTCATTTCACATAATATTAACCATGAAAGTCTTAGAATATATATATATATATATATATATATATATATATATATATATATATATATATATATATATATATATATACATATATATATATATATATATATATATATGTATATATGTATAAACACGCCCGTAACGACATCTCACACGATTTTTCTACCTACTTCAACCAATTCCAACCTACAGTTGCATCAACACAATATTTAAAAAAATATTCACATCCTCACTCGTTTCAACTCTCGTGACAAGATGATCATCAACTACACTTGCATCCACGCAAGAAGGCACGCACCACCCGCGCGTCAGTGGTGTCACATAGAGTAGACTGTCGCTCGGAACCTGCATTTTCTTTGGTTACAAGTGTACCTGTTACATCGATATCAAGTTTGATTCGTCAGTCCCAGTTGACAGATTCGTATTGTCGCGCGTGAGTTTCCAACCTTCAGCCGGCCAGTGATGCTAGTCCGATATAGGGAGATATCAAAGCAGTTAGCAGTTAGTCAGTTTTGTTCCGGCTGTGGAGCTGATCGCACGCGTTCTTTGCAGTCTCCCGCGTATTATTTCATAATCAACGCAATCACTACATGTGCTCGATGTGACATTCACCAATTAGATTAAAATATATTTTAGATGTTTTTATGATTATTTTGTGAGATGATTGATCGTGTTTTGTTATTGATTTGAATAATGAAAATAAGAAATAGTTTTCATCTATTTCAACTATCGAATGAGTGTAGGAGATTAATGTTGTGCTGTGTGCTTCTTATTGGGAATTGGATCAGGACAGTGACAACACAGGGTACGTAAATGATACATTGTTCACTTCCTTGTTCATTTCATTGTTCATTTTTGTTCATTGTCCATTTTGCCATTCATCCCAGGCGAACGCAGCATGTAAGTTGTTAGATTAGTGATACGTCCATTTAGGAAGTATAACCGAAAACTATGCACACCTACACTCATATAAAATATACTCCGTCGGTAACTATCGAATCTAGAAAGCCGTGAATCTCGGCAATGATCCTGCTATTATTTCTATTTATTTGTTGAATAGAAAGACATTTATTGATTTTTTTTTTAACGGCTGTGGATTGAATATGCATACACAATTGTGATTGTGTATATCATTACTGTGTTCTCATTCGGAGGAAAAATAAAATTGATAGATTTCATTTTTTAAATTTCCCTGCCCAGCCAAATCTTATGAAAATTTTGGAAACTTCAAGATTATATTTCTCAGGAATGGTTTGACCAATGTAACCCAAAAACTACACAGTTCATAAGTTATATCAATTTTCGTGTTCCGACAAAAGTTTCATGTCAATCAGTCAAACCGTGCAACCTGTGCAGTGCTTACAACAACAACAAAAACAGAATTCTATAAATTCAATTGAATTTAATTCGATTGTCTTCATTTTTGTACATGAATCCAAAAATGGCAGAATTCAGGTTTACAATAATTGAATACACAATCACTATGATTTCATTTGAAAATAGTAGGGTGGAGGTCTTCGCATTCCCTCATCCAACGAATCAGTCTAGATGACATATCAATGAGGATATTTGATTCATTTTCCTTTTCCTTTTCTATGTTCAATTGTTGATTATGACTGAACTCGTTTGTTCACATTTTACCGTTTCTCACATTGATTAGAAAAGCTTTAGCGAGGATTTAATTTGACGTACTGAAAAAAATTGGTGTTTGTTTTTATGTTGTTTTTTCATGTTTTTTTTCGGTTCTCCACAGGTCAAACGGCTACAGCTATCACCACACTTTTTTCATGATCGTTCCTTATCTAACTTAGATCTGTATAGTTTTGTGGCATTATCGGATATCAACCTTTTTTTTATGAATTTTAGAAATTTCAAAAATACTCATTAGAATAACACAGCGGAAAAAAAAATAAAAAATTTTCATTTTCCAAAAAATTGAAATGTTGTGTGAAGTTGAATAACATCTTGATACACATTTCTGGAAATTCTCAGCTTGATCGGGTAAGCCATTTTGAAGAAAAAAACATGAAATGTGCTAAATTGGTACCACTCGAAGCTGTTTTTACCCATTTATAACTAAAATGTTACCCAATTGGCGAATTTAGGCAAAGGTTTGGCCATAAAAGTCGACATACTATTAATATCCGCTCGTATAACAACGCTTATATGGCGTTTTCCTAGTGGTAAGAAAACAGGGTGTCACGTAATGTTGTATAATTCCAGACAAGCTTAAGCGAGGATTCAATTCGACATACCGAAAAAAATTGGTGTTCGTTTTTATGTTTTTTTTTTTTTTTTTTTGGTCTCCACATGTCAAACGGCTACAGATATCAACTTCAAACGTTTTTTCATCATGGTTCCTCATCTAACTTGGATCTGTATAGTTTTGTGGCATTATCGGATGGTAACTTTTTTTTTATGGATTTTAGAAATTTCGAAAATACTCATAGAATAAAACAGCGGAAAAAAGAGAATATTTTTATTTTCAAAATAATGAAATTTTGTGTGAAGTTGAGTTACACTCTGATACACATTTCTGAGAACTTTCAGCTTCATCGGGTTAGCCATTTTGAAGAAAAACTATTAAGAGTGCTGAATTGGTACCACTCGAAGCAGTTTTTTCCCATTTCCAACTTAAATGTCACCCAATTGGCAAATGTAGGCAAAAGTTTGGCAAAAAATTCGACATACTATTACTATCCGCTCGCCTCACAACGCATATATGACGTTTTTCTAGTCGTATAATGAATATGATTATATTTGAAGTCAGTGAAATTGTATTTCATGATCTTTCTCGTCGGGAACGTCACAGAAACGTGAAGTCACAGAAACGTGAAGTCACAGAAACGTGAAGTTTTATCCCCAAAATCCCATCATTATCAGTTATGCAAAGGCAATGAGTTCTCATAATGGAAGCTTGTAGAAAATGATCGATTCAATTCTGTATCATTATTATTGAATTTGATGAATCCATATCCATATCAAAAACTGGGTCATTTCATTGAAAATAAAACAAAATTGTGTTCCGTGAATCTTTATCGAAAAATTGTGAAAATGAAAAATTGTGAAGTGTCTAGAATTGATGGAAACAGAATATGAGTTTTCAATTGAAATTTAATTGAATTGTATGCATTTAAATTTTAGGTCTTAGTAAACATGTTTTACATACGGCATGTGGTCAATCGCTTTGCCCATTTATCGCTCGACTGATTTATTTGATGATATGTAGAATTAGGTTGGCGCAGCATAGCTTATTTGATATTGGATGAACGAGATTGTTAGATGAGCGTAGCGAAGATTCCATCTCACATACCGAAAAAAAAGGGCTCCGTTTTATGTTGTTTTTTTTTTGTAATTTTGTGCGCGGCATTTATACGTCAGAAAAAAATACCTATCAACTTGAAACTTCCACATATTAGTGTCATACCAGAATAGGCTGGGTCAAAAATACCAACACTGTTGAATCAGGAAGCTTCTTGACCACTTTTCAGAAGAATTGCTCACTGAATTGACATGAAACTTTTCACCCACATCAGCCCCTACTATATTCTACACACACATTTTGAAAGGAACATTTCTCGGAATTTTTTTCACACATTTTTTAATAATGCCAAATATTTTGCTACATTTCAGCAAGTTGAACAATTATTCGTTCTTCCCCAAAATGTTATATTTTCTTTCTGTTTTGTTCAAAATGTGAGAAATAAATGCACAAATATGCTGTGAAAATTTCGACTTATTTGCTATATCGGTTTGGGAGGGAAATGGTCAAACGTAGGAAAAACATGAGTTTTGAGATGATTACAGTTGAAGTTGCAGTCCCTACTTCATACTATTAACATATGGTGAGATCGTTCTTGTGGTGCCCTGTCCAAATTAAAAGGTATCAATTAAACCTTACACTTCGTGAGTAGAATGTAACAAATCACTCAATGTTTTTCGTTTTTCTTCTTACTTCAACTACTTTATTACTTTTAATGTTTGAGAAATACGTCCGAATTTGAATTGTTCTTATAATTCACTATTTTAATCCACAGTTGAGCTTTCTTTGAAGGGCTTTGTGGATGTTTTTTATCGTAATTGTGTTTTTGTTTCTGTATCAGTGTATGTGACCAATAAAAAAAATTGAAAAAAAAAGTTGTCATCCTTGACCACATTTTGGGTTGTATGACTTTGTATCAAATTCAAATACTTTGAACTATATTAATTTCAGTTATTATATTTACCAAACAACAAAGTTGTTTCTGATATGTATTCAATTTTAATTTTTGGAACACCCGACTGCTATACTCGTATCCACGGAAGATGGTCTCTTAGCAACCAATTGTCTAAACACTTGCCTGCTCATAATGTGATCGCAATTTCAAGGATTCGACGCTTTCGAAATATGTAGTTGAGTTTTTATCTCAAACCTCGTCATTAAATACTCATATCCTGAACTTGGCTTATACCTCGTGAATACAAGTACAAATTCATACCGTTGTTTCACTTGCTATTTTTGTTTTGTACGTAATAACGTGGGGACGTGATTCAAGGAGCGAACCGCCGGGCGTTAGTGGTGTGGTATACGGGAGACAGTAGATCGGAAGCTTCTCTTTAGTGAATAATCCCAGTGAAAACAACTATGTGTACGATACGTATCAAAACTCATCCAATCGATCGACTGTTTTCTTCTATAACGGATACCAAAGATTTGATCAAATTCAAACTGGTAAACTCGATTGAAATTATATCATATGGACATAAATTTCGATGAATGATAACGATCACATTTTTTTCCCAACCATCTCACTTTCCAAGAGGTTGAAATACAATAATTGCAGCTTCATTCAACTAGTAGAATTTTCCGCCTCATTTCAAACATACGGAGAACTTTCATCCAATGAACATAGCTGAGACTTCCATTTTTACTCGACATATTATATATATATATATATATATATATATATATATATATATATATATATATATATATATATATATATATATATATATATACATATATAAATATATATATATATATATGTATATATATATATATATATATATATATATATATATATATATATATATATATATATATATTAATATATATATATATATATATATATATACCTTCAATACATATATGTTTTTTTATATATGGGCCTATAAATGAATATATATATATATATATATATATTCATATATATATATATATATATATTCATATATATATATATATATATATATATATATATATATATATATATATATATATTTATATATATCTATATATATATTCATATATATACATATATATTCATATATATACATATATATATATATATATATACATTTATATATTTATATATATGTATATATATATAAATATATATATATATATATATATATATATATATATATATATATATATACATATATATGTTTATATGGGCCTATAAATGAGAAAAAATATATATATGTATTGAAGGTATATATATATATATAATATATTGAGTGAAAATGGCAGTATGTATATATATATATATATATATATATATATATATATATATATATATATATATTTATATATATATATATATATATATACATATATATATATATATATATATATATATATATATATATATATATATATATATAATTAGAGACTTTCCGTTTGTGAATTGTAGTGAAATTGCTCCTTCTCAGAGGCGAATCTTACAATAAACTGTTGAACCTCAATAAACATGCACACAACATATGTTATCTGTTTTTAATATGTTATATTTTAAATGTATATATTTTTTTGATATGAATATATGAATATATACTCATATTCATATATATATATATATATATATATATATATATATATATATATATATATATATATATATATATATATATATATATATATATATATATATATGTATATATATATATATATATATATATATATATATATATATATATATATATAATATATATATATATAGATATATAGATATAAATATATAGATATATATATATATATAGATATATATATATATATATATATATATATATATATATATATATATTTATATATATATATATATATATATATATATATATATATATATATATATATATATATATATATATATACATATATGATATTATATGAAGTTTGAACAAAACCTCAGAAGGATTGATAAAATAGTCTCGTAAATTTGTAATAGATATACAACATAGTCCGTTAATACTAATAACATTAGTTGTGAAATGTCCTCAAATGACGACGACGATGATGATGATGATGATGATGATTAAGATGATGACATCGTATATAATCAATAATAATTGGCTCGCGTAATTACTATACCAGCCTATTCTTATATCCGCGAGAAATGGAGAATACGTCCCGACCGTCCCCCCTATCCCACACCACTAGCGCGCGGGTGGTTCGAGCCTTCATTTCTCGTCAATAAAACCACAGTATAATAAGATGTTGATAGAACCTATAAGACATGACAGATAATTCTCAACATATATTTCCTGTTGTCTATCATTATTCTATATTCAAGTTCGTCATCATTATTGGATGATTGTCATCTATACGGTGTAATGATGGTGAAAGAAGGCTCGAACCACTCGCGTGTTAGTGGTGTGGGTTGGAGGAGACTCTCAATCGGAACCTCCATCTCTGTACGAGTATTTGATATATTTGTATTGCCAAGAGATGAAGGTGCGAATCACTCGTGCGCTAGTGTTGTAAAGATTAAGGGAACGGTCGATCGGAATCTTCATATGTCTTGTAATCAAGGTATACGAACATAAAAACAGTGCACTACGTGGGTATGTACAGGGAATGTAACAGCCCGATGACATTCTATTGCTCGAGAATGGTTTGTCACATCGATTACTACTTTTTTAAGAAAATAATGAATTAATTGACAGAAGTATTTTACAATCGAATATATTTAATATTCACATTACCGGTAAAGTGGGGTGACTTACCCACTGGTGTGACCCTTTAGTTGTACAAAGTTCCAAACTGCTACATATGAGAAAGTTTAAATTCTGTCGTATCTATTTTGATACGTATTTTGATTCTGATACGTATCTATTGAGACACAAAAAAAAGGTGATACGATAAAATTAAAACTTTTTCATTTGTCGCTTACACGGAGGAGGTTATCATAGGGACTTATCTAACTATATAACTGCTTTGTCTCAAACGGGATACAGTGAAGAATCCGATAGTTGATTACCTTGCTAAAAGCTTTATTATCTCTTGGAATAATACATTAATTATTGACATATCATAAAATTATTGGAACTATTTTATAGGAAGTTACATTTCAAATGATATTAAACAAAGCTTTATCTGCAGTCGTGCAATATCCACCTTATATAGGCATAGCTGCTGTGAACCCTATCTGTATGAAGATTGCGTAGGTGAATACAGCATTTCAACAAATTTGTTCGATTAATTATAATTTGTGTAATTCATTCGATAAAATATTGGTAATTGTTAGCGCGACTGACTGTCATTCACAAAGATTGAAATTCCAATATACCGGTAATTAACTTTTTAACGTTTTAAAATATGTAGTGAGGTGTGCGTATGATTCCATGTGACTTTTCTGTTTGAGTGTGAGTGTGTAATTGTTTGTAAGTTTTGTATCAAGTGTGATATTTCACTATATGTGTATCTTTTTGTTTATTTGTATCTCATATTTTAGCGTGAATTGACGATGTGACGATGCTCAATGTTGTAACATGCAATCTGATGACAAAATGAGAATCATTATTATTAACCCCGAAACTAAATTTTAACGAATGGTGTCGATATGTATTCCCCTGATTTCGAAGAGGAATATGAATCATCCTCTCAATTTCAGAAATTTGAATTAATTTGTTTGTCCTATTGCTAGACCCGACACTTCATCTGAATCGTTGTATAGACATTACTCGATTCTGTTCAGTGAACAAAATGTACGCTTTTGAGTAGCCAATGTATTTTAGTTTGTGTTGGTTTGAATTTTAAATTTTTTAAATTTTCAAATTTTCAAATTTTAGTTTTAATTATGATGCTTTAAATCATATATGTAATTGAGTTGTTAACTGATTTGACTAATCTCGAAATATCCACAAGTGGCGTATTTCAATACTTGTACAATTTTATACTATACAAATATGCACATGAGTGGAAGTCGATTCACTATTATGAAACAAATATATTGAAATTGAAATTAAAATTGAATTCTATACAGAATCGGTAATGTGATTTTCGGTGATTTTATAGTGCTTCTCAGGGAACTTTCAGGTCATATTCATTCCTCAGACATTCATTGTCTCTTGAGGATGGAAAAATGATATAATTTCTGTTTCTTCAACCTATCGTTCATCCATAGCCTTGATGGAGGAACAATGATTCTGTATCAAGTTTCGATGATATTGAAAAAAAAAATCTTCAAAATAAGGGAGATGAATGAAAAAAAAATGAGGGAGATGAACATTTATATTATCTTAATCATATAAATCTAAATTTTGATCACCTAAATCGTTCAAATGTATCAGTGATATCGATATTGTATACTCGCTTCCACAAAAGAAAGAGGTTAACTGCCAACAAAAGCAAGTGCAATATCTATGAAATAGCAGATAGTGTATTCATAGATTTTTCAGAATGAGGTTTATGATGACAAAAGCAACTGTACTTTTAGCAACGTTTATTCTGCAAATCGAAAGTTCAAGTCAAGTTCTTCAAGTTCTTCAAGGACAGTTATGGTCATACCGTTCATACCGATGTTTCTACTATTTTTAAACATTTCCTTTCGTTGATACAAGTAGAGGCTCATACTGAAGTCGCAAGAGGCAAGAGGGTCATTTTTACAAATGAGTTACAATGAATTGTGTGAAGTGTAGATGTAATTATTATTTTCATTTATTCAATACCAATGTTTGATTTAAATCAACTCGTTACTGACATACAATTAAATCAGTCTCATGAGAAATGATTTAATGATAATAATAATACAATATTATAATAATAAATTCAAGTGTGCAAGATCAAAGCAAAGCAAATAATGAATAATGGTTATGAACGTATCATTTCCATCGATAATATATTTCATTTGAAAATTCTATCAGATTACTGGGATTGTATGAATGGATTATTCACGCAAATGAAGTAGAACACAATATCATTTCCAGACTTACGTTCCTATGGATCGCGCTACGACGGTTCAATATTCGTCAGATTTCTAATCTATCGAAACATTTTTAATCGAGTGTTTACGATTATTGATTGAAAGTTCGAGCCCGGTATTTTGTTCACCTCACCACTTAATCATGTGACGTCAGAATACGTCAGAAAAGAGAAAAGATAGTAGATAGAGAAATTGGCCAGCATTTCGACTAGTTTGTGCCAAGTTTTTTTTTCATTCTCAGTATTTCATGTTGAACGTACTCTGTCCTCCCTCACATCATACCTTGGAATATGTTTGATTCCACTGTTCATATGGGAATCTAGTACAGTCTAGAATCCCCATAAGGAAATAGACACAGCATAACATTGTCAGCGCAATAATCATTATCGTATAATTAGAGACTTTCCGTTTGTGAATTGTAGTGAAATTGCTCCTTCTCAGAGGCGAATCTTACAATAAACTGTTGAACCTCAATAAACATACACACAACATATGTTATCTGTTTTTAATATGTTATATTTGAAATGTATATATTTTTTTAATATGAATATATGAATATATACTCATATTCATATATATATATATATATATATATATATATATATATATATATATATATATATATATATATATATATATATATATATATATATATATATATATATATATATTTATATATATATATATATATATATATATATATATATATATATATATATATATATATAGGGACATATATATATATATATATATATATATATATATATATATATATGAATATATATATATATATATATATATATATATATATATATATATATATATATATATATATATATATTTATATATATATATATATATATATATATATATATATATATATATATATATATATATACATATTTAATTATATATATATATAAATATATATATATATATATATATATATATATATATATATATATATAGATCGAATATGAATGGATGAATATATATATATATATATATATATATAGTTATATATATATATATATATATATATATATATATATATATATATATATATATATATATATATATATATATGTGTATATATATATATATATATATATATATATATATATATATATATATATATATAAATATATATATATATATATATTCATATATATATATATATATATATATATATATATATATATATATATATATATATATATATATATATATATATACATATCGGTATTTTTGTGTATATACCACGATCTTTGTCGAAGGTGATCAGGCCTATAGTTGCTCAACAATCCCTCCAACAGCTGGGTTTTTCGGGGGTTGAAATCAAAAATAAATGTTCAAAGTATCTAGTCTTCCTAAAATGACTTTCCACATGTGTTTCTACAAAATTCAACTCATTGGTATTAATTTGTGTACACCAGTTACTGTCTCTCCTTCATCAGAGCTTTTTATTGATGTCATGTATCTTTCAATGCCAATGTTTTGGTTACTACCGGTCATCTGTGTAAATCGCTATGGCTGAAACCTTTCCCCCTCTGTTGAATAAGTTTGCCAATGTTCCATACTTCTTGCTAGCTTGCACAATAATTATGATATAATTCTGCTCGCATTGCATTTGTATAAGTGATTGCACACGAATTCCTTCTGTCAACCGAAATTTGTCACAAATTCAGGTGGAGAATAATCCTATCGGTTTGACACATTTACGTGTTCTACACAAAAATAATCATGACATTAACGTTATCGCATTATCAGAATAATGAAAGCTTGTGTTTTTTCATTTCAATTGCAATTATCCATGTAAGCACAGCTAAGAGAGGAAAGGAAATTAGGTTCAGGGTTTCATTATATATCAGACGAGGGTTTAGGAAATAAAGAATCAATTGAAAAATCAATATATTACTTTCGCGGTCGCATGCATACAATTGCATTCAAATAACAAAATAAAATAATATATGAAAACATGAATATATGAATGAATGAGTTTCATCTATATGAATGTTCATTTTATGAGTGTTGGAATCACCAAATCTAACTGATAGATAAGTCTGGTATCTGGTATTTGTTGTCGCTAACTCTCAGAATTAGGCTATACCCAGTCTCTGTATCATACGCTTTCTTTTACGAGAGTTGAAGGTCGTTTCCTACCAAATAGTAGGGTTTTTTTAATACCATCGAAACTTGATACAAAATTATTGTTCCCCAATCAAGAATTCTTCACCAACTAGTAGTAAAAATTCCATCAAATTGCATAACCAAATGAATAGTAGATCAAATAACCAAATGGTAGTAAAAATTCCATCAATTGCATAACCTCGATAAATGCAGATGCGTTTCTCATCAAAAACTGTGTGCTGTAAATGTACGAAATATCACAAAAAAAACACAGATATATACTAATATGACGGTGAAATTTGTTTTCGGTATATTATAGCTCGAACTTCCTCTTACAAGTATAAAAAAAAATTCACCTCGATCAATTTGATGTCGTCTCCTATTCTATTTAAAAAGTTCTCGAGATGAGAAAGACCGGGAAAGACCCATCCCAGTACTGACGTGGCTCTAATGACTCCGTGGATATCATATTCTAGATAGTTTCATTTCTCGGTATTACGTCAAATAAGCGCGTGTGGTTTAAGGCAAACCTATTCATCAGAGCAAAAAGAGTTGCCGCCAGGGAAGTTACCATAAAGATATAACTGAATGGTAGATGGTGCAGACAATAGTTACACAAACTAAAGAAATTAAACTAAACATTCAAAGGAATACACATTCGACAAATTTTGTGGACAAATCGAATGTACATTTTTGTGAAACCATATTTTTTAATAACAATTTTTACCTCATTACGGATCGTAAACATGAACCATGCTATCCAACGTGAGTATTCATTATGAATCGACAGTAACTAGAAAGTTCCTGACTGATATAAAACAATTTTTTTTTGCTATATGTCCCAAGACTTGCAGAGTTTTTTATGCCACGATTCGCCAAACCGATAATTGTAACAATAAAATTATCATTGGTCATTATTTGTTCAATAAAAACACCTCCAGCCAATTCTTGCATCAGTTGCGTTGATATTGAAGATAAAGATATCTGTATTACTGATTTATGTAGCTGAAAGCGTACTTCTGAAAGAACCCTAAACAGAGGCCCGTACTTGACTTATGCTGGGCTTTCATACCTGCGTTATTCGGATTGCGAATTCGCTAAGCGGGTTTTTAAGCCACCATGACTATGAAACGACCAATCAGTGACGAAAGTTACGCGATTTCTGATTATTGAGCTCGCCTCACTTCCACCGCCTTGCGAAAGCGAAATGCAAATCGCGTTCGTGGAAGGCCAGCATTAGTTTAACAGACTTCTCTCAAATTATGTCACTAATTGTTGAAAGAGAGTGACAAAAATGTACCCAATTATTATTTACCAACTACAATCTGCCATAGTGGCTATATTTCTATTGTAACGATTTTTAGTCATTTGTTTACTTGAAAGAAACTTTTATTTGCAATATGGAAACATATGCATGATGGAAAGTTACAATATAAGATAGTTTATAATTGGGTGATGTTAATTTATTATCATTATTATTATATTTTAATTCGAAGGACATGTACATTCGAATGATTCATAACGTAGAATATTAGCTTAAATGGGATGTCAATCGATAATCAAACTACAATCACATAGTTCAAAACAAGCATACAATCATCTGAATTCTTGTTAACAATCACTTATTCTGTTGCATTTAACTCAAATTTATACTTACGTATTTACATAGTCAGTTTAAAATCAGGTGAAAATCCCATCTTTGTCAATAATTGATTGTATACACTACAAATGCTGCACATAGATAGGCCTACCCATCATGCCAGAATTGAAAAACAAAATCAGCATAGGTTATAAATATTCGGTTTTTACGATTTTTTCAGCAACCAAATTTTATTTTCGTTTTCTCAGTCAATTTTTTTCCGATTTTTTTTTCACGCAAATGTTTCCGAAGTATTGATTCAGGGTTGTACATATCGATCGTTTTCTCGAAATTCTTCCTATATTTCAAGATATGATTTTATTCACCATGTTTTTTTTAATCATATTTCATATGAAATGTATTTAGTATATATTTTTTATCTCCATTGTTGGTTGAGATATCGAAAAAGCGATAGGCCTATGTACAACCCCGAAAAAACTAACAATGAACACTCACAATAACAATCAGGACAATATAAGAACTTCTATAGATGTAGCACAAAAAAAAATCTTGTTTTCTGAAAAATGTGTATTGCAGTAATTGCCCTATCAAGATTGACTATGTAAATTGCTATATTGAAAATAACAGGTCGGTTCGATGCACGGTGACACTAAGAAATTTATTTCAGGTATCATTAATGATATTTTCCAATATTTTGAAAGATACAACTTGATTATACATCAAAAACCAATAATAATAATAAAAAAAAAATGTTTGAAAGAATGAAAATTTCACGTGAGTCCCCCCTTGAAACGAAGTTTAAAATAACCGAATATAAGAGACGGCATCAATACAAATATGCATGGCTAAGGCCCGGTTTTACCTATCTTAGTTAGGCCCGGTATTACCAACGTGGGAGTAGCTCCAACTGGCAGATAAAAGTTGTTACCACCATAGTTACCTGTGATATTTGTTTTCACCAACTCTCAGATAACTGCTAACTGGACTCGGTAATACAGGGCCTTGGGATACTAATCTACCAACTATTAATCAAAGGTACGAAAATAACATATGTAATGATAACAACTTAATCCGCTAACTATTGCCAATCCAGTTTCGTAAAACTGGGCCCAAGTTAATGAAATTCGATCGTGGTCATTTAAAATCTTCCAATATAATGTACCAATACATTTTATGTATCACTTCATATATGAAATATATTCATTTGACACTCATATGAAGTTGACGCTAAATATATAAAAGACGGCATCAATACAAATATGCATGACTAAGTTAATGAAATTCGAACGTGGTCATTTAAAATCATCCAATATAATGTACTAATACATTTGATATATCACTTCATATATGAAATATATTTATTTGACACTCATATGAAGTTGACGCTAAATATATCAAATTGTGAGCGTAGTTACCCCCTTAAGAGCCCGCATCTTAGCTGAGAATGTTTCTCTTCGAAATGCACGACCCAAGTTTAATGTGCGTTCAAAAGTTTGTTTGTGGGTTGAAAAGTGAAAAAGGAATGATATTGAAAGAGTTCCAGTAACCACCGCTGGGTGAAGGAGTTTTTTTATTTCAAAATTTAGACAAAATCTTGTTACATCACATATTTTGACCAAGGAAATTGAGAAAACTGTGAAATTACAGGCAAATCAGGATTTCAAATATTGATGACAAAAGTTGTACTTAAAGATGTGCGTTTGTGATTTATTTCTACTACCATTCGGTAACCGGGAATTAAGTGATGAAAACCATCAAATTATGCACATTATGATTCAATTATTGCTGCAAAATAAAATTCTTCTTCAATTTTTTACTAAGCTTATACAATTGTGAGGGTATTATCTATCTATTGCATTTTACCGCAAGTCCGTAGTGTCTATAGTTCTTGAGATATATGTGGCGAAATTTAACCCTGTAAATCTGTCTAAGATGCGGGCTCTTAAGTACGAGGGAACCAGTCAAGTAAATAAGCAGCAAGCAGGCATGAATGAATGGGAAAGGCAGGGCGCCTGTTTTAGATTACTTGACTTGAGAACTATGATAGTCTGTCTGAACTCATTAAACCATACATATGACTCCTCATACTCGTGTCTCGGTTACGTCACACTGTATATACGCTTGTCCACGAGAGTCGCAGGTTGTTTATAGACTTGACTGGGAAAATGCGTTGTTGGATAAGTGATATGGGCATGTTTGTGTGAAAGGTAATGGGGACCTTTTTGGACCCATTTTGGACCCAAAATGATACACCTTTCTTTACTACTACACATTTGAATGTTATTTTATAATATTTCAGAAAAAAAAATGTCCGTACATCCTAACAAAATATTGTAATATTATGTAAAATGAATCTAAATGACAAATAAACGATATTAGTATTACTACATGGTTAGATTAGTTGATTCAATCATTCTTGAATTTGTTCTCAATCATTTGTCATCCACACTTCTATAGGATTCTCACCATTATACATTTATGTACTGATTTTATCACGCTGTGTACAATTTTGTTATCCCGCTTTGCAGACAACCGTCTGAATGAAGGCTTTCTCTATCTAACAGATTACAGGGGAGCCGAATGCACCTTGAGTTCTGAACAATTATGTCACTGCCTTCCCGTTTCATTCGATACTCATTTCGATTGGTCTTCAGCTCAATTGGTTATACCCATTTCTCCATTTCTAACGGGTTTCCCTATAATAATCATAATAATTTTATAATTTTTTTTTTTTTATTGATTCCAAATAAAAGCGTTATAACAATGAAGGATACTCTTCTGAGGTTCCACGAAACCCTCATGGGGTTTATCTGTGGAGATATATAATAACGATTCACTTAAATATAATACAATAAAAAAAATAAAATACATTTCTGATAATAGAATATAATAACAATACAAATGAAGCACAATGACGAGAACGTGTAAGAATGAACAAAATAGGATAAACCAACAAGATTATATTCGAATTGCAGTTGTAGTGAGTAGAGACAAATGCAATCAACATAGGAAAAGAGAACTCGAGGAAGTGAATAAAATACCCAATTACACAATAATACATAGAAGAAATAAACAATTCATATGACACATTCACGAGTTTAGAAGTATGAAGACAAATATAAGCCGGTTAAATTAGGTCAAATAGTAACAAGAAATGAGAGAAACTTTTTTTGATAATGATGATGAAGATAGATCAATAATATACAACTATCAGATTATTTTGAATTGATAATTCAATCAATGAAGCCAATAATAATGATAATAATTATTAATAATTATTCTTTCATTGCATGGAACATAATACATAAAGTTATAGAATATGTCAGTTTCGAAAAAGAAATGAACAATACCAATACTGATAACTATATTGATGTGAAAAAGTACATTGAATAAATATTTTTCATCGAAACGGCTGATTCGATGTGTGAAATTTCGGAATGATAATTAGAAAAGAAAAATTCCCTGAAAAATTGAATGCATTCGAAGGAAATGTTCATCACAGATTCTACTATTTATTTATTCTTAAACTCTAAAATCAGTTTTCTTAGAAGTGGTGCTACTAATTGCGCCTCAAAACTATACATTATCAAACTGGATAATTACACTTGTGTGTGCCAAGTTTTTGCTCTCATTTCACCTGTCGAAAGTGAAAAAAAAATGAAAAAAATGTTTTGCCTCGCTTCGTCAATAACTGTATAGAAACTTCGGTAATTGCATCAGCAACATCACACAGTTTGACGCATTTACACACTTTTGAATCACGTAGTTATGTTTCTGATCATAAATCTCATCCTGACATGTATGACTGGACACTCGGATTACAACAGGTGTACAAATGGTGATTTTAGTGTTTGAAAAGTTGGTACACAACCGCCAACTCTCGTGAATACAGGTATGGAAAGGCTAATTTTACAATGTGCTACATCCACTCGTTTTTCAAAGTATTAAAATAAAGTACGCGAGTACTACTGCCAAAAATATCAAACAGTCCGATTCATTTCTCGAGTCGTGTCGTTGGTTAAACTTTTCAGTTTCATTTATTTGATTTTTCGACAATCTAACAGTTTTTTTTTTGTGATATTTTCTCTGAAATTTCAATTGTTTTTTCATAAGGCCCCACTTGAACCTTAAAAACACCCTTCAAAAAAATGAACAACCCTTCAATACTGTAATACTATAACACCCTTTGAACTTTAAAATGTTCTCTATAACCTGTCAAGCCTCAACCATTTCACCAATTCATTATCAATCATTTTCCCATATTATCATACACCTTTCTTCACTACCACACATTTGAATGTTATTTTATAATATTTCAGAAAAAAAAATGTCCGTACATCCTGACAAAATATTGTATTATTATGTAAAATGAATCTAAATGATAAATAAACGATATTAGTATTACTACATGGTTAGATTAGTTGATTCAATTATTCTTGAATTTGTTCTCAATTATTTGCCATCCACACTTCTATAGGATTCTCACCATTATACATTTATGTACTGATTTTATTACGCTGTGTACAATTTTGTTATCCCGCTTTGCAGACAACCGTCTGAATGAAGGCTTTCTCTCTATAAGACAATACACAAAATTGAATTTATTTGTATTTGTATTGGGTTTGACGACGCACTGTGCTGATGACCACGATCTATTGGCGTCGGATGAATGATTAATGAGATGATGAGATGAAAGGTTATTCAAATAGTGGGGAGGCCTGCAGTGGCCTGTTGTTAAAGATCCATCCCAGTATCGACCTGAACGACAGAAGGTGACCACGGGGAAAAAATGGTTCTACTTCTTTTTCGTGGGTTTTATACGTATTTTAATTTTTTTTTTTTAATAACATCGAAACTTGATACAAAATCATTGTTCCCCAATTGAGGCCATGGTTGAAAGATAGGATCGTTTGGATGGGGCACCACAAGGGTGATCTTACCACTTCATTTTGATTATTTAAAACTAATGAACTTAATTATACGACATAATAATAACGTAGACCCACAAAGCCACATAAGTTCCGACTCGCCTGTGGGTCTACCTATATGTACAATGATTACATATATCATATCAATTTGAAAATAAATATCTGGACAGCTGAATAAAAAAAATTAAATATTCCTTTTGAATTATGTAATTGAAAAATGAAAATAATATCATCAATAATAATACATTAATGATGAATTGATGAAAGAATCAATTGATTAATAATAAAATAACTCATTCGAAACTATTCATACATCTAAAAGTAAGAAATACCACTTCTGACAAATAACTTTCAGTTGAATCAACTACCCACAGCATCATGAAAGTGAATTGATACCTAAAATAAAAAGATCAACTCAAAATATGTTGTCCTTTTTCTGGGGGTGCCTGAAGAGCGCATACCGGAATACGGATACCACCAAGAGTGAACGTGGGCCTAGCGTGTAATAATGCCGTGAGAGCCACTATTTCTGAGAATTAGTTAGTGTTATTTGGGTCAGGTTTTAATCGTTTCTTCAAATAGGTACAACCTCTCCATTCACTTTAACATCCTTTTATTTCAGTGAGCACGCCAAGCCCACGTTCACTCTTGGTATTATCTGTATTCCAGTATGCGCTCTTCAGGAGCCCCCTTCTTTTGGTACCGGCAAAATAATGAGATACGCCCAAGGCATGGAGGAATTCCACAACAATGATTGTTGGAACTTGCCATATAGTTGATGTCCATATACCATTTATTTGAAATCGTAGATAATTTTATGAACATTTCTTCGCAACCAAAACATTATTATCAATCAAACGGCAAGATTTGTGAAAATTATGAATATATATTTTTTTCTGAGGTAACATCTTTCCTGGATCACCTATATTCTATATCAAAACTGAGAATATACATTGAATATAGATATTGATTTGATATATAATTTGGTTCATAATTTTTTTTATAATTGTATTTGATTTGGTAATATGAATTTGATATAGATATTTATTAATGGTGCAATTTATTCTTCCACGTAATACATTGACGTGCTCAATAGTAATATGAACAATATAACTATAAATTAGGTATATTAACTTTATGAACATTCATTATTCAAAGTACATATTATTATACAACTAAATGAGTGTAGTAGGCCTACAAACATCAACTATATGATTCATTGTTCATAAAACTGTGAATGGTTACCCAAGTTCAGTGACTAAGAAATATGCGTTGAAGAAAGAGAATTTCCTATCATCTTAAAAATATTCATCTTGTTTTTTTCGATAATTCTTTGTCTTCTATAATATATAAATGTTGCTCACAAGTCTCTTTTTTTCATCCATGGACCTACTGATCATAATAATTTTCTTATTATTTTGTTTTTCATGAAAAAAATGAAAAGTATTTCACATAGAATGTATCACGTTTTTTCGATAATTCTCTGTCTTCTATAATCTATGAACGGTGCTTATTCTTACTTTGTCCATCTATAGACCTACTGATCATAATAATTGTCTTCTTATTTTGTTTTCATGAAAAAAATAGACGGTATTCCACATAGAAAGGAATTAGTCAGTTAGTGATAGTTGGTAATTAAGTAGTAGAGTGATAGACCTAATTACAACATTATAGACCTATCACTCATTTTTTCTTTGTCTATTTTGTATAATGATAAACTTTACATCTGTTGTTAATGGAAAGAATAAGTGATCATTGCTCAAGAGACTCACTTCAAAGTGGAAGATATCAACATTCGTGTGTTTTGTGTCCGGATACATATCACAGAAACAGTCATAATGTGTTCCGGACGTTCGGAAACTGAAAGACTTTTACCTAATCAAAATGGGGTGGTCAGATCGCCCTTGTGGTGCCCGTCCAAACGATCCCATCTTTCATCCATAGCCTTAATTGGGGAACAATGATTTTGTATCAAGTTTCGATGTTATTAAAAAAAAAACATAGGAAGTGTAGTTGATAATAATTGTGAACTTTTTTTTTAATTTTGTGTCAAACGACCCCATCAACTAATAGGCTATGCTTCAATCATCGCAAACTATAATAATTATATGTAGTATCAGTCGGTGTGTTTAAACATAATAATACATAACTGAACTCTATTTTAGCAGAAGATAACTGGTTAACCATCCCAAGTTTGATATCTAATAAGACTGGTTTCGTTTTCGTCACCATATAAAGTCATCGCTTATTGAGTAACTTCGATAGTCGAGAAGAAATCCATTCGATACATTGTAAGAGCTAGCTATAACATTACATCTACAATCGAATGGAATTAAATAGAATGGCAAAGTCAACATATCAAAGCTCGGTACATTTGGGGAGAAATTGAAAACAGCATATAGCCGCTCGTTCAACCGATACTACTTTAGAAACTAAAGTGCGTGGGTTCTAATCCCGCATAATTTAATGTTAAACGAGATGGATTTTAGTGATACACTATTTTTCCATCAGCCGCTCAATCGTCTCTCCAAATAATCTATATAGCTGGTATGACCGAGTCAAGACATTTTGCCCTCATAGGCCCAAAAATTATTGGCGCCCCCCCCCCCCCCCCCCCCCCCGACATTTACTTCAAATTTAATTTATACTGTAGAATAAACCTAGGCCCACATCAGGGCTGTCTAACTAGAGATGGAGCGCCATTTTCAAATGGGAAAAGTTGAGGGTAATTGTCAAAGAGGTTAGATACTTCTAACCTCCTTGGTAATTGTCCAATGATTTTTATTCATTTTTCACTTGTTTTCAATAACGACGAACTGTACCGATAACTACGATCTATTGGCGTCGGTGGATGATATATAGGAGATGATGAGATGAGATGTTATTTTATTATATGTTTTTGGATAGTGGAAAGAAATCGGTCGTGGCTTATTGTTGAGGAACCATCCCAGTATCAACCTGGATGACGTAGGGATACCACGAAAAATCCCTGTCAGTATGTTCGACCATGGAGGCAATCAAACCCGTTCTCCTGAATGACGGTTCAATATTGAAATCACTCGATCACATGTCTCAGTCTCTCTTTGATTACTGATAATTGTTTTTCATCTTCATTACAGGCGTCTATTCATCAGAAATCAGTGACTACGAAACAATAATACCCCTAAAAATCACCCACAATGGCCATTTCCTATCTCACAATCTCACCCATCACCATCCCCTACCTTCACCAACAATCTCTCCCAACAACCAAAGAGCTCGGCGCTCTGTAAACACGCCCACTCTTCACTACCACGTGACCATATCCGGTCACAATCAGCACCTCGAGCTTTGGCCCAATCACCGCTTCCTCGCGCCAACGATACGCGTCGAACGATGGCGTCGCGACGGTGAGAGCGTGGCGTCGCCGACGTCGCCTAGTTGTCATTATCATGGTGTGGTAAAAGGGGCTCGAGGATCTCAAGTCGCCATTTCCGCCTGTGATGGACTGGTAAGTAAGACGAATGAGATTATATGGCGTTTTGAAGCTAAAAATAATAATGTTTGAGTGCATTAGGAAGGGTGATTGCCTATTCACCGGTGTTGCAATACGATTTAGATCCCTTTGATTGATACAATATATTTTCAGGACTTCGATTCAATATCGAATATTTACCAGAACGATGATTGATAACGATTTTTTAAAAGTTGAAGTACTTCACAACCCGGAAACTATATTTTGATTTGTAACTATAAGATCATGGTCTCAATTTCAAAAAAGAAATGGAAATCATCATCTCAATTTCAGAAATTAAATAATCGATACTCTAAAAAAAACATTAGATGTAATTCAAATTTTTTTAGAAAGTGTCTAAAAAAACATTAGATATATTCAAATTTTTTTAGAAAGTGTCTAAAAAAACATACATTTTTGAGCAATAACAATTTTTATTCCTGATGATATCATGAGTAGACAAAAAAAGCTCTACACAAGTATGGCACACTTGTATCTACATGTAGTGAGAATTTGAAGGAACTATCTTCAATAGTTCCAGAGGTTCAGGTACCGGCGTTTGAAAAAAACAATATTCTGAGATGAACGCATTTTAAAAAAAAAATGTTTCAAAAATAGGTTGCATTGAAATTTGAGAAGTAGGCCTACAAAGTGATCAATGCAAAAATGCAAATAATCAGAACCACTTCCAATAATTTGATGAGTCTTGCAGTATATAATTATTGGAACATTATACTATCAATCGAGCGCAAAAAAAAAATCTAGAAATCATGAGAAAATGACTGGCAATTCCCGGGTAAGTCTGAATTTGAATGAATTCGTCCTACTTTTGAGTGCACGAGGTAGTGAATTATAGAAGTGAATGCCAGCATTCATGGGTCCAGTTTTGATGATAGATAGATCACACTTCATTACTTTTATATTATTTTTCCTGGTGTTATGGTTATGTTCTTCACCGAAATTGTGGATGAGATATTTATTTTCCAAAACATATGAAATTGTACTGAAAATGTATACACGGCAAAGTAGAAGAAATAACCTTTATTGGTCCCTGACAAAATTATGAAACAGGATAGCAATCAGTATAGAAAATACATAGAAAAATATAGAGGAATAGAATGAAAATATTATATATTGATACATGAAAAGGGAACTGATCAAATAGAAAAAATGTAAAAACAAAATAGGATTCAATAAAATAATAAGGAGATTTGGTGATTACAAAATTAAAAGTGATATATTGAAACGTTAATTATACAAATGATTTCTTTAAATTCTTACGGAGTCTTTAAGTGCTGACACTCTGATATTGAATGATTTGAAGGATGGTCTGCATACCGAGACGCGTGGCCGAGTGGTAACACACTGAACCGTCATTCGGGAGACCGGGTTCCGATACCCGCCATGGTCGACCATCCTAACAGGAGTTTTTCGTGGTTTCCCTCTGTCGTTCAGGTTGATACTGGGATGGTTCCTTATCAACAGGCCACGACCGACTCCTTTCCACCATCCAAAACACCTGATAAAATAACCTTTTATCTCATCATCCCATCATCTCAGTCATCATCCACCGACGCCAATAGATCGTAGTCATCAGTATAGTGCGTCGTTAAAACCCAATATAAAAAAGAATCGACCGAGGGGTGAACAACTAGTGAATTTAGTGTGCACCTGATTCCAGATCTCAAGGGATTTCAAGAAGATTTCACGGGATTTTAAGAAGATTTCAAGAGATTTCAAGAAGATTTCAAGGGATTTCAGGAATATTTCAAGACAAGTGTACACCAGTTTTCAGAAGTTGTTAACCCCTCGGAATCGATTTTATTCCAGTATACGCTCTTCAGGCACACCCCCTTTTTCCTCTGACTAACTTGCTCCTACGTATAGCTGCTTACATACCACATCCTATATTGTTTACACCTGGTTTCGGGTATCGATGTACTCGACTAAATTCTGGGTGTGTTTTGTTAAAAAGTGAGGTGTGCGACACATATCCCACCAGCTCGACACGCCTGGTCGTATACGATATAGATACGATGCAGGACTGACGATCGAACCGTCATCGTGGTCAAGTGGTATGACTCAGACCAGATGTGGTCAGCTGACTGGATGTGTATAATACACTTGCCGACTCGATTTGACGCCTTGGCCATGTGGGTCTCAAGTCAAGGACTTGTGCTAGCTAAAGGACAGTTAGAAACCTCGTAAATCGACTCGGCCAATGAAGAGTTTTGTAATTGAATCCATGAAAGGACACAGTTCCGATCGACCGTCTTTGGTGGTATACACACTGATAGAGAGCGGGAGGTTTGCTCATTTATTTTTCGTGGAAAAATATACGATCATCGAATAATTCGGAACAAAATAAGACGTATTAAAATTAATAGGAAGAGAGAGAGAGAGAGAAGTTTTTTTACTAAAACACTGCCGCCAAAACGGTTGCCACACGGACACAGTAGAACAAAATTTATAAAAACAATGCATTATTTTTTAGAAAATGAGAGAAATGTGAAAAAAAATGTAATAGAGACATTATTTTAAAAAACTTGTTCGTGTTAAAAAAATTGAGTATCAAGAGTTATATATAAAAAAAAATGTTTTTGAGAAAAAAAATAATGGAATGAAAATAATGGTGAGTTGGTAAAAAGAACAAACAGTTAACTCAGCCCCGGTATTACCAAGTCTAGTCAGCCTTTAACTGACAGTTGGTAGAAACAAATAGCATGGGTAACCACGGTGATAACGACATTAAACTGGCAGTTAGAGTTACTTCCACGTTGACAATTCCGGCACTCGGTAGCGTTGAGTATAATCTGAAACATTCGCTAACTGGGAATAAATTTGGTGACAAAATAATAGTAATCGTTTAGTTCAATGTAACAAAATTTCACAGTTATTATGAATAATGATTCCTTGAATTGTCCATCCAGGTGTAAAACCGAAAGTAAAAGTCCGTTTCCTGTTCTTCCTATACCTGTTGATTGTTGAATCATGTGCAGTATCAGAAGTCCGGGTAGAGAATGACTGTAACTCTGGGTCAAGATGTACAATGAAAACTACCAGAACCAGTCTTGTTATAGGCCTAAGAACAAACACAGTGACATGTCATTTTGAGTCTGGATTAGAATAAATAGGTTCAGATTGTTCAGATCGGTTGAGGTTTAGGTTTGGATGTTGTAGATTTGATTGTTAGTTTTGAATTGATTTAGGTTTTCACGCAACAACAATCCACTCATGAGACAGCATGGCATGATTTCTCTCCATAATTCATCCGAAAAAAAATTAAAATTATGATTCATGATTTGTAAGATTGGTGAGGTCGAAAAAAAAAAATATCCTATGAAGTGCTTGGTAATTGGTGAAATAATAATCACGTGAATTATTAGACGAGCTTTAGCCAGGATTCAATTTGACATACTGCAAAAAATTGGTGTTCGTTTGTATGTTTTTTTAATATTTTTTTTTGTGTTTTTTGTCGGTTCTCCACAGGTCAAACGGCTACAGCTATCAACTCCAAACTTTTTTTACCATGGTTCCTTATCTAACTTAGATCCGTATAGTTTTGTGGTATTATCGGGTGGTAACGTTTATTTTTATGAATTTTAGAAATTTCAAAAATACCCATTAGAATAACACAGCGGAAAAAAAATATCTTCATTTTCTAAAAAAATGAAATTTTGTGTGAAGTTGAATTACATTCTGATACACATTTCTGGTATTTCTCAGCTTGATCGGGTCAGCCATTTTGGAGAAAAAACATAAAATGTGCTAAATTGGTACCACTCGAAGCAGTTTTTACCCATTTATAATTTGAATGTCACTCAATTGGCTGATGTAGGCAAAAGTTTGGCAGAAAAATCGACATACTATTACTATCTGGTCGTCTTACAACGCATATATGGCGTTTTCCTAGTATTAATAATGCAATTCACAATTCAGTGATGCCCACTATTATGAATGAAACCAAATAAAATCGAATCGATTCAATGGTTTCGGTAATTAAAACCATACGTCACAGTTCCTCATCTCGCTCACCTATCAACACGTGACGTTAAATCGTTTGTCGATTTAAAAAACACTTTTCAAATAGTTCCCCATTACCTTGCTAAAGTGAATGAGTTATTAGTTCTTTATTGAACAAGGTCAGTTGACGTCTGGTCTAACGCCCAATTCATACATTACGCTTGTTTGTAATACCTTGACCTCTGATTGAGAGGGTCAAGAGGCTCACGCCTACTTCTTGCACGTATCACACTTAAGAACATCGCGGTAATAACTAGTAACAATCAGAGCGCTCGATTTATTATTGTTTTCTTCAGGGGAACCCACCCATGGCGTAACATTTTCAGTGTAAACGCAGCATATAAACGATCGTGGATTAGTATATTGTGTAGTGCAACTGTTACAAAAGGTGTCTTCTAAAGCATTGTTGATATATTGATGGTTTATATCAATATGAAATATAAATATATAAGAGCTCATAGTACGGCATACTATATTCACACACTTGTCGAAGGGTATATTGTTTGAATGCTAAAATTAACCAACTGTGTGAAAAGGAATCAACAAAAAATATATGCCTGAAGCGGGACTCGAAGCTGGGCCAATGAGCTTCAGATTTGATAGAAATACTCCATCTGTCAGTGCCAAATGGATAGTCAAAGTTCTACATTATGAACATTAGTGTTTTCTTTCGTAATAATACACCAGTATCCACCGAGTTAGAGATTGTCTACCAATACAATATATACTGATATAAAGTTATATTGTGCATCTTTGATATTTTTGAGGGTCAATAGTTATTCATTTTTTTTTTTTAAATAACATCGAAACTTGATACAAAAATATTATTCCCCAATTAAGGCTATGGATGAAAAGTAGGATCGTTTGGACGTGGCACCACAAGGACGATCTCACCACCCCATTTGGATTATTTAAAACCAATGAACTTCAACACCAGGACTGCGCTGTCTGTGACTATAATTTTCAGTCGTAGATTAGTCGTCTTCCAGTTTCAGAAAGTCCTGAACACATTATAAGTAAAAACCGTTTATGTGATATTATGAAAGTTATTCAAATCGAGATTTTCGAACAGAAACTCATCTACATCTTTTAAAAATATATTTAAAGCTGCAGCGAGTTTCTTTTCATAATCACTCCTATACCATTGTTGATTTGGTGGACCTGATTCTTGTTGGCCCAACGACCCCACCAACAGCTACGTTATGCGGGTCAGGTCGGGAAATGTTTCATAATGAACATTCAAATTATATTACGTGTGATACTTGTATGTAACGCTAGGCTGTGAGATAATAATCAGTGACAAAAATATCGAGTGTTGCATGTTAATACAAGTGATCTTTCCACCCTTGTTACTTTAAAATTTGACTCAGCATTTTCGACAGATATTGTCTGCATCAGATGTATATATAATGATGTTTATTTAGCAATTTTGCTATATTTTCACACTACATACATGAAACATACATAAAACATACTTAACATGACAATACAATTTACAATATAACAATATTGATATGATGAAAATGATAATAATGATAATAATCCAACAACAATGATAGAATAGACATATCTAATGAAAATAAAAACACATTCAATTTTTATGGTCCCGAAAACGAATACTTTCACTCGAATCTGGAACCAATTTTCCTTCCTTCATTAATTTAGAACACGCATTTCTGACACTTCCAGATGTTGTTAGTTTGGTTATTGTTTCAGAAATGCGATTGTATATTCGTAGGCCTTTAGAAAAAATTGAGTTGTCGATAAATGATGATGATGCCTTCTCAATATATATTTCATCACAATTTCTTGTGCCATGAGTATGTGTCTCTTTACACAATTTCAACTTTGTTCTCAAATAATTGGGTACTAAGCCATGATGAATTTTATGGATGAAAGTAAGAGCATTCATGTTGATTCTGTATCTTGCACGGTTGAAGTTCATGAACATTCATGTTTGTGAAATCACCGTGGTGGGAATATTTTGCCATGTGGAGACTGGGAACGCATTAAACGATACCTTCCTACAGCTTGCTTATTTAGAGTAAGAATTAATTAATTGATTGATCAGACCTCATTCATATTCGAGTAGTACATTGGCGAAATAACACAAAAATGGCAATTCACATATAGGAACTCCAAAATGAGATGGTTATTGATGAGCGTAGCAAAATCTCCATCCCACTCTTATAGGGGTTTTTCTGTGTTTTTTCTTTTTCTTTTTTTTTTTCTTTTTTTTTGTAAACACTCCACAGATCGCAGGGTTTGACTGATCGACATGAAACTTTTTTTGTGCACGGAAACTTATCTAACCTAGAACTGTATAGTTTTGGGGATGAATCGGTTTCACCGATTTTGAGAAATATCATCTCAAAGTTTCTAAAAACCCCATAAGATTTGGCTTGGCGGAAAATGTTGAAAAATAAAATCTCTCCAAATGGAATGAAATTTTCTCTTAATGTGTATACATAGATTTTACACATCATCACGATTTTGTAAGCAATTCTGATCAGTCGTTTTGAAAAAAATAAATAAAATGACTGATAATATTCATAAAATCTATGACTATCAATAACTTAACGGGATAAGCAACATGGCGGTTTCCTTTCACACCATGCGTACATCAAAGGGATGCCGCCTCACAAATGTTATGATGATTTGCTGGTATTGTTGTATGTTGATCTATACAAGTAATAGATGTAATGCAATCTGTGAATCCAGCTCTTTCCAACTGCATTAAACAATATTGGGATAAATTTCATTTGAATTAGCCAATCTACATTTAAAATACGTCTGTAAAAGCATTTAGTCCCCTAGTCAAGAACCCTACTGCTATATTTACCATTTTATAACTGGATAATTACTCATCATCTACGAGAAAGATTAAAATCAATGCAATTGTACAACTATTTACTATATATTGAAATACGAGCCTAATACGTACAATTTGATTTGAAATTGCGAATCTCACAAATGTACACGAAAGCGCGCTGATTCCATCATGGTGAAAACGGCCTAATGTTAAAAGGATAGGACTTATGCCGTGTTGCTTATCCCGTTACGTTATTGATAGTCATAGATAAAATATATCATAAAAATTGTGACAGAATTAAGTTGTCGAGATTCACTGCTTTCTAGATTCAAGAGTTGACCAACAATGAAGTATTTTTTATATGCGTCAAGGTGTGTAGAATACCAGAGTCAATGAAGTAGCAAGAGTAGAACTACTTCAACGACTTTTATAGCTTATTCAGATATCAAGGTGTGTAGAATACCAGAGTCGATAAAGTAGCAAGAGTAGAACTACTTCAAGGACTTTTACACCTTATTACGATTTTGTAAACAATTCTGATCAGTCGTTTTGAAGAAAAAAAATAAAAAAACTGATGATATTCATAAAATATATCATAAAAATTGTGACAGAATCAAGTTGTCGAGATTCACTGCTTTCTAGATTCAAGAGTTGACCAACAATGAAGTATTTTGTATATACATCAAGGTGTGTGGGATACCAGAGTCAATGAAGTGGCAAGAGTAGAACTACTTTAACGACAGCTTTTATAGCTTATTCAGATATCAAGGTGTGTAGAATACCAGAGTCGATAAAGTAGCTAGGGTAGAACTACTTCAAGGACTTTTACACCTTATTCAGATATCTCGCTCATCTTACAACGCATATTTCGCGTTTGACTAGTTTAACAAAAATGTAATGGTGAGGTTAAGATACATGGGCTTCTGCTCTTTCACCTAACCTCATGAGTCATGACTAGAATGCAAATGAAAATGTAATAAAAAAATATATATAATTTTACAAATCAAAAAGAAAAAAAACAGAAAGAGTCGACAGATTATAACTAACTAAATTGAACATGATTTTTTGGAACTATCTCACAATTTTCCTTCACTAAAAGTTGTTTTTTATATGACGATTCATATATTTCTAATATTTGAGATATTATGTATTTTATACATGTATCACGTGAATCGCGTAAATGAGGGATGAGGGACGTTTTCTCTGTTTGCATGTCTGTGTGTAAGTTCTGTAATTGAATGTTCACTGGTATCTTTGGTATAGTGACTCGCATGAAGTCTTGACCTGATAGCAAATTTGACCTCAATTGACCTCAGGTGACCTCAGTTCTGCAGAAAATATTATTCGAATACATTGATCAAATTAATCCAAGCTTGGCAAGTTTGAAGAAATTCTATATTTTCAATGTTGGGGAGGGGTGGTCCTTGTTGCGCTTCCTTGAAACGATCCCATTTTTCATCCATTGCTGTAATTGGGAAACAATGATTTTGCGTACGGTTTCGATGTTATTGAAACAAAAATTCAATGTGTAATTTATTTGAATTAGATCACGTTCAATTTGATTGAATTTCATTAAAACCACCGTATTCCCCGCCTTCTTTTAGATTGGGTATAATGTTGGATAAGAAGGGTATCCCCCCCCCCCCTCAATATTCTGAAAATATAATTGTGATATTGGTTTTGATGTTAAATTTTTTTCAAAACAAGTTAATCAAACGTAAAACTTTCGCAACGATAACACAAAATTTGATTTATTTATTCAGACTTTCTCATTGTATTCAAAATACATAATATTCAATTGAAACATTTCCCTCGTTTTTGTTTCAGGAATCAGATCACTTATTATATTATTATTTGACCATTCTATAACGTCCAATGCTGCATCACTATCGAATACTCCTGAGTCCAAGGACTGCCGAATAAGGTTATATGTCAGACGAATTGATGTCGGATTTATCTGTACCTTATTGTAGTTCTTTTGACAAACAAAAGCGAAAGAAAGAGTGAGAGAGAGAGATCGAAGAGAGGGAAGGGGAGCGAAGAGAGGGAGGGGGAGAGAAGAGAGGGAGGGGGAGAGAAGAGAGAGAGAGAGAGAGAGAGAGAGAGAGAGAGAGATAGATCGACCCCTCACTAAAGTCTAAAGTTGTGACCTCCGATTCTCTTAAAAGAACATGTTTTAGATGCAAGCCATTGTGCTATCGAGAATCAAGATGACGAGTGTAGAGACATGTAAATTAGCAAACCTGCTGATTGACTGGCGAGATAAAATAAGCCACGACTTAAATAACGATTCAATTTGTTTCACATTTGTCGTTTGTTAGCTGTCATTCATTAAAGTTGGCGTTTTTTTTTTACGAAACAGTTTCAGTTCTAGAAGGCTGTAAATCTTTATTATAACGTTTGATCTCGTTCATAACTTTTTTTTCATTTTTTTCAAAGTCTTTGTTCGGCATTTAAGGCTAAGAATGACTGGGTATGATTTTTCAGATAGGGCACCACATGGGTGATATTACCACCATTGAGAGAATGATTGAATATAAACTAGGAAAACGCAGTATATGCATTGTAAGATGAGCAAGATGTTGTATGATATGTAATGGAAATCTGAATACTAAGAAAACGCGGGAATTGCGTTGTGGGATGAGCTTAGAAGTATGGAAATCTAGAGTGAAAAATAACTTGTCAGCTCAATTCACATCTACGGACCTTGAATTAATTTGAACGTTTAAAAACCTTACCTGCAACTTGTTGGTATTTATAGTGCTTCAACCTGTCTCATATACACTTTGCTTCAACCTGTCTCATATACACTTTGCAAAACCAATTGATCAAAATATTCAATAAAATGTACACTTTTATTGCGTTTTCTTAGTTATTTCTCATCCGATTGTTTCAAAAATCTCTGAAAAGGTGTATAATAGTATTGTTCATATTCGGTGAAAATTTGAGTTTTTGAAGAATTCTTGTTTTTCAAGTATTTTCCATCCGTTTTATTCTTACGAGGATTTTTGAAACTTTTCAAATTTTTTCAAGAAAAACCTCCATAACGATCTTTCTGAAAGATGACTTCAGCCTATTCTGGTATGACGAAAATATGTAGAGAAAGTTTTGAGTCGATAGGTATTTTTTCCTGACCTCTATGCCGCGTACAAAATTACAAACAAACAAAAAAACATAAAAACCAAGCACATTGTTTTCGGTATGTGAAATGGAATCTTTGCTAGGCTCATCTATCAAACTTGTACCCTGTTTTTGAATTTATTAACTCACTTCCCTCTTGATTCACCTATCGATTATTTCCATATTTTCACGATCTGATTGATTTTTTTATCCTTGTTGATCTCCTTGATATTTGTATCAATAGCTTCGATTGATTGGATGAGCGAAACGGAAAATCAATTTTATCGAAGTCGAGAAAAACAAACATTTTTTTCATCCGCGCTCTACAGGCCAAACAAAATCACAAATTTTGATGAAATTTGGCATACACATATACTGGGCAAAACTTGGCTTATTTATTATTATGACATTAATATTTGTGTGACAATTTTCATCAGAATATTCCTTCCGTTTGACCTGTGAAGCGTGAACAAAAAATACACTTCCGATCTCAAGTAGAATATAACATGAAATTTTCGCTTCGCGCATCCAATAATTTCATTCAGCAAACTGTAAACAGCAGGGCTGATGAATAATTCAATCGTTGATTTTGGGGGGGGGAGTTTGTTTGTATTGTTCTCGTATAGAGCCTACTTATGTTTTTTTGTTTGACTCGCTTATTATTTGCCCTTCCATACATTTCTTGTACATAACTAATAAAAATTGAATATAGTTTCTCAAATATTTTCTCATTCTATTCATTTTTCGTATTCAACGACGCAATGATAAAATCGTAATGATTACTGAAATATATAAACGTCGAATCAAAAATAAATAGCTATCAATGTTGTAGAAACCGTCCCGGATTTTCCTGGGCTACTGAAGGTGAAATCACGAAGAACTTTTTTGAATACGGACGGTGGCGAGATCCTCAAATTTCCAATTCGATCTTAATTTGATGTAGGTTGAATACTTCCTCGAGATCAACTCTTCGAGCGGGTAGAAAAATATACAACCATCTTTCTGGAGAAATTAAAGAGAATCTCAACAGAACTAGATTCAATCCAAATTGGAGAATTTACTACTAAATAACTCATTTTATAACCTGAACGACTATTTTTAATACAAGTGAATTACTAATATCTACCTCCATGTATATATCACATATTATATCTTTTTTCACCATGCATGATAATTTGATATATTTATCTCACATATTTCACGTAATTTATATTGTATGTTAAATAATCTGACTTTCCATATATATTACATTTTATACATTGTTTTCAACATGTTTTGTTATATTTTATTTGGAAGAAAATAAATGAAACGAAATGGAAATCTATGTATAATTTTGTAATGCAATAAGCTGACCTGGTTCACACGATATAACTTTGTGAATTAACTATGAATAAACAAATACAAATACAATTACAAATACAAATACCTTCCGGACACACAGATCATTCATGTTCTATGCACAGTGTGAGTGTATTACCACTGAGCTACCAGTCGGGGTATATTTTTTTCATGTCGATTCGATGATGAGAATGGTTTGTTTTCCGACCTCACCAACAACTGGGTTATACGGGGGTACGAATCACCAGGTGATAATACAACTATAAAGCAATGATAAGTGAAAAGACGTTTACAAAACCTCATGCTTCATGCGAGACTCGAACCCACGCCCAATCGTGACTACAGTTTGTGAAGCGGTGCCTTAGACTACTTGCCATCAGAGGAAGACTATTTTTCCAGTGTTGAATTAAACTAGGAAAACGCGGTATTCACGTTGTGAGATGAGCTTAGAAGTATGGAAATCTAGAATGAAAAATATTCAGTCAGGTCAATCCATATTTACGGACCTTGGATTACTTCAAATGTTCAAAAAACTTACCTGCAACTTGTTGATATTTATAGTGCTGCAACCTGTCGCATATACACTTTGCAAAACCAATTGATCGAAGTATTCGATAAAAAGTACACTTTTATTGCATTTTCTTTGTCATTTCTCATCCGATTATTGCAAAAATCTTTGAAAAGGTGTATAATAGTATTGTTCATATCCGGTGAGAATTTGAGACCTCTTGAAGAATTTCAACCGTGTTATTCTTATGAAGATTTCTCAAACTTTTCGAGCCTTTTCCGGTATGACAGAAATATGTAGAAAAAGTTTCAAGTCGATAGGTATTTTTTCCTGACCTGTATGCCGCGCACAAAATTACAAACAAACAAACAACCAAAAAAAAGAAAACATAAAAACGGAACCCATTTTTTGGTATGTGAAATGGAATCTTCGCTACGCTCATCCAATCGATTGAACGATAGTAAACGAAGTATGTGCGTTGAATTATGAGTGAGAGTATTGTCTGAAATTTCGAAACGCAGTGCAAATATCTGTTTTGTTAGCACCAGCTGAGAATGAATGAATTATTCATCTGTCAAACAAATTTTTTCGATAATTTCGATGTGAATGTGATCTTAAATGAGTGTATTTCCATCATTCACCTCAAAATTTTCCGAGTTCTTTGAAAATTCGGGTAAATTTGGGTTTTGGTAATTTTTTGTAAATTTGTGGTAAGATCGCCCTTGTGGTGCTCCGTCCGAACAATCTCATCTTTCATCCATAGCTTTAATTGGGTACCAATGATTCTGTATCAAGTTTTGATATTTAAAAAAAAATTGGTATCCTTATCGATTTGTCTTGATTCAGTCTGCGCGCGCATAACGATTTCGTGTTTCCGAAGAATTTTTTCCAATTTTTACCATCTGGGTATATGTGTGTGGACGTTCTCTTGAGATATTTTTCCTCAAAAAACTATTTTTCTCCGTACATTTTATATCTTCCCTATATTTTCCCTGAAATAATCTGAAATTACTCTACGAATGAAAAGTTCTTTCTTAAGATTTCACAAGGGCGATCACATTTTCAAGTATACACATTCAGAGTATACTCTTACACTGTGACTTGCTGCATGTGTGTGCTTATTGTTCGATATTTCCCATAAATTCAAATCTTGTAATAATATAAACCACACATCTATTTCACTCGCATTGCATGTTGTAGCTTTATTAGCAGCGTGACAACGTGACAACGCGACAACGTGTAATAATATTGTTCACCATGAACCGCATTCGCTTCTCACAATACCAACTATCACGTATTAATAAACATAAAAACACCAATGTTTTCTTTCTGAAAGCTATGACCTTTGGCAAGTATACAAAACATAGTATTGTCGTCATATGAGATCTTCTTGTATTTATTTTATAAATCGATATAAATTATCGACTTATCGTGATACTTAATCGCGAGCTATTGACACCGCCATTGTCACGGATAGATTTGTATCCACAATAGGTGCAGGTGCCGCCCTCCGTCTCTCAGGCAACCAAGCCACTGCTTTATGAACTGTTGGGCGTGGGTTTGAGTCCAGCATAAGGCATGGATTTTTTTTCAACGTCGGACTCAACTTCACTTCATCAGACAAGCTTCAGCCAGGATTCAATTTGACATACTGAAAAAATTGGTGTTCGTTTTTATGTTGTTTTTTCATGTTTTTTTGTTGGTTCTACACATGTCAAACGGCTACAGCTATCAACTTCAAACTTTTTTCAATTATGGTTCCTCATCTAACTCAGATCTGTAGAGTTTTGTGGCATTATCAGATGATAACTTTTTTTTATGAATTTTAGAAATTTCAAAAATACCCATTAGAATAACACAGCGGAAAAAAAAACAAAATTATTATTTTCAAAAACAATGAAATTTTGTGTGAAGTTGAGTTACAATCTGATACACATTTCTGAAAACTTTCAGTATGATTGGGTGAGTCATTTTGAAGAAAAACTATAAAGTGTGCCAAATTGGTACCACTCGAAGCAGCTTTTACCCATTTATAACTTAAATGTCACCCAATTGGCGAATCTAGGCAAAAGTTTGGTCAAAAAGTCGACACACTATTACTATCCGCTCGTCTAACAACGCATATATGGCGTTTTCCTAGTATAGTTTCAGTATCACCTGCTCAATCGTACCCCCGCATAATCTAGCTGTTGGTGGGGTCGTTGGGCCAACAAGAATCGTCATCGAGATCTATCTAATCAACAATTATAGGAGTAATTATAAAAATAAAATCACTACAGCTTCAGATATATATTTTGAAGATGTAGATGAATTTCTGATTGAAAATCTCGTTCTGAATAACGATTGACCGTCAAAAGTATCAAAGATGCACAAATATAACTTTATATCAGTATGTATTGTATTGGTAGACAATCTCTGACTCGGTGGATACTGGTGTATTATTACGAAGGAACACTAATGTTCATAATCTAGAACAGTCACTTTGACTGTCCATTTGGCACAGGCATGAATGATAGAGCATTTCGAGGCCGTGAAATACAATCCCGCTTTAGGCATATAGTTTTTGTGAACTTCTTTTCACACAGTTGGTTACTTTTATCATTCAAAAACATATTCTTCGACAAGTGTGAATATATAGTATGTCGTAATATGAGCTCTTCTTATATATTTATATTTCATATCGATATAATTAATCGATGTATCGTGATGTGTAATCGAGCTACTGTCACCGTCACTGAGATCGTGAGATCGTTATTTGCTGTTTATTACCTTCTACTTGGCGCCAATGGTAGTCCGTCGCCATCTTTTCACATCGTGAACTTCGACTAGACGTCGGGATTTTAATCGTGAGTCGGGAATAATCGTCGCGAATACAATTTACATGACATGTTTATCTTGAGAATAATAATTCAAATCTATTCAAACATACTGAAAAGTATTTGAGATGAGAAATGTTTCTCTTGTATAGTATTTTTATTGTGGTTTTGAGAGCATCTGATATTTTTACTACTGCCTGAACTAATGGAAAAAATAATGGATAAAAGGTATAAAAGTGCGGAAAAATAACCTTGTCATTGGCGCTTCGTAAAATTTCAATATTCATTCTCAAGTTCTGTGTAAAGTGGATACGGTATATAAGCGAGATACAGAAAAAGACTTTTGAGAAACATCTTTTTCCGAGGGGTCAGCAACTCCTGAAATCTGGTGTACACTTGTCATGAAATCTACCTGAAATCTCTCAAATCTTCCTGAAATCCCTCGAAATCTTCTTGAAATCTCCCTGAAATCCTGTGAAATCAGAAATCAGGTGTACACCAAATTTACTAGTTGTTTACCCCTCGTCTTTTTCCTATCTAAGAGATTTTGTGGGAATTACCATATTATATCATATCATATTAATATAATATAATATTATATAACATTTTCCGATTGAATAACTTTGTTTCTTATTTTGCTGTTTTTTTTTTGTGTTTTCAATTCTTCATAATTTGAATATACTTTCATGACACCTGTAGAAAATGAAGGAATGAAATGATGATGAACGATACAAATACTTCGAAACCATCATCTGCATACAAACCTCGTTCCCAAAGGGGTAAACAACTGGTACACTTGGTGTACACCTGATTTCAGATTTCAAGGAATTTCAAGAAGATTTTTAGGGATTTCGAGGAATTTCATGACGAGTTTACACCAGATTTCAGGAGTGGTTAACCACTCGCTCGTGCCCATACCAGACTTGAATCCGCGCCCGTTTGGCTTCTGATCTGGAAGCACTGCCTCATAACTGTCTGAGCCGAACGGACGTAAGCTCTACCTCCGTGGTATCAAACAGCCAAAAACAAGAAAACAATTGATTGGATTTCCCCATATATATATATATATATATATATATATATATATATATATATATATATATATATATATATATATATATATATATATATATATATATATATAAATATATATATATATATATATATATATATATATATATATATATATATATATATATATATACATATATATATATATATATATATATATATATATATATATATATATATATAAATATATATATATATATATATATATATATATATATAAATATATATATATATATATATATATATATATATATATATATATATATATGTATATATATATCTATATACCATGAATATATATATATATATATATATATATATGTATATATATATATTTTTTTTTTTTCACAGATAGAGAGAGAGATATATCACACATTTAATCCAGGGTCTATTTTATTCTATCTTTTCATTCCTCTTCGACATTTCAACTCACAAGTCTTTGTCGCCAGACATCTTCAGTCGTAATTCGTTATTTATTTGCTATAAACCATTATTAAAAAGACAGTGATAATAATTAAAGTGAAATCATGAATTGTGTTCCCGAACTGAGTTATGTCCAAGCAAGTGAACTGTTGCCACTTGTCTGGCTCGTGGCTACCGAATGAGATCACCGGCCATCAAGTTGATCAAGTCTACAACTGTTTTAAGGCGTCTCCAGTCTTCACAGGGCCAAAAGTCTCCGTCAGGGTGATTCCATAGATATGAACGTTCATAAAACTCGACCCATGCAAGATGGAAAATCAACAATTACATCATCTGGGGCTGAATTCACAAAAGGTCATAACTCTGATCCGGCTCAAAGTTACGACAATTTCTATAGATAATACCATTTTTGTATACATTATTTTTTCATTTTTTCACCTTATGTTCAGTTAAATCTTTTATTTTCATCAATCTATTATTATTACCTTCGATATAGTATCAAAGTTGATCGGTAGTATCGTTGTAGCAACTTCGATCGGGATCACAGTTGATCGCGATAGCTATGATCTTTTGAGAATTCGGCCCCAGATGCAGACAATTATTTGAGGCGCACTTATGAAGAGCGAACACTGGAATGAAGATACTATACCAATGAGTGAACGTGATCTTGCGTGTTTACTTAGAAAAAAGATGTGTCCATTCGAGGAAGTGATCATAACCTGACCCAAACAACCTAAACCACTGCTCCTCCGTGCTCTAACCAATTCCGAAAATTAAAAGCACCCACGGCATTATTTTCAACACGCCAAGCCCTCCTTCACTCTTTTTTACTTTAGTTATTCCAGTATTTGCTCCAATTATTCCAATTATTCCAATTATTTGTCGAAAATGCTAATGAGATGAATTGTATAGTAAAAAATGTGAAAATATCGCTTGTACTGTGAAAGTGTATATAACTGTATAAGATTCGCCAAAATGATCCACATTATTACAATACATATCATATAAGTCAGATCAGACCGTTTGAAAAGAATAATTTTTTTTCCTTCGTCTCATCATGATTCTTTTTTCTTTTTTTTAATAACACCGAAACTTGATACAAAATCATTGTTCCCCAATTAAGGCTCAGCGCGTTCTTTGAGCTGCTCATCCGATTAGACGCACCTAGTGATGCGTTCCATGCATCCGTTCCATCCAGTACCTAAGTAACTGTGGGGGATTGCATTATGTATGTGAAAGAAATACATGAGCATAAACACCCGTAACTTGAAAAATATATTCTCAGATTATATAGAAATAATAGTTTTGGTCATAATAACGTTTTATATAATGGCATAATGATTTATAACAAAATGGCGAAGAATGAAAATTGTGACAACTTGAACTGGTTTAAAAAGGGATGTGACAAGAATATCAGAGAAAATATCAGTATATTCAAGAATTGATGCATGTATAGTGTTTGAACTGTTATCAATCAAAATTCTGTTTGTATTGTTATTATATAGGTGCATAATATTTTTTCAATAATCTATCGTTATGAGTATTCTTTCATCACTTTTATGACATTATAACATGCACTATGGAGTTACTATTAGCACAAGTCTGCTGAATACATTCAATTTCGATTAAATTTCAATTCAATACTTTATTTGCCAATTTGATTTTCACATTCTATAAATAGGTCATGATGAAGTATAAGGCACGTCAAAAATATTACAAAAATCAACATAATATGAATTAAAACTGAACTATATGTATAAGATATACATATGAAAAAAAAACATTCATACACAACATACTGCACGTTCATACATCCATTCATATATATAATCTTATCATATTCTTCAGTCATTACTTATGCTACTACTTACTACATTCTTCTTGCATGTGTCACGATGAAAAATTTCTTCAATTCGAATTTAAAAAGCATTACATCACAATACATCACATCATTGACAATCTTACGACGCATTTACTGCGTTTTCCCATCAATATATAGTACTTGGTTATTCATGAACGAGCAAATATTATAATCTGTCTTTCCTCTTCGCGGCTCATAGGTGTGTTTCATGGTTAACTAGTTGATATTTTATCTCTTCAATTTATCTCCAAAGTCAAACCGGCTAATCGACACAGGCCTATACTTATAAGAAATCAAACACAGTTTATAATAATGGGATAGATTGTCAAATAAACAATAACAATTAAGCTTCAATGATGCCCTTAAACGAGTAGAGCCAATCGCATGAAAGATAAGGTGGGCGGTTTGACGGTGGGCTGATGAAAGGATTAAATTATTGGATGCATCAGAATGCATCATTTATAGAGTCGTTTAATTCACATCTGGGGCATTTGAATATTCATCGAATAATTAATATTTTGTATCTATTTATTCATTTGTTCTTAATATTTCATTCAGTGAGTAGAAGTTACAAAAAAGTGAATTCCTCAATGAGAAAATATCTTGTGCTGGGAAATGGTTAGAATTGACGAGTTGGATTGAAGTTGAATTGAACGAAAGAGTTGTGGATTACAAGTTTTGATAATTCTAATCAATAAACAAAAATGATAACCAAAAGAATAATGAGCATATATGATTCAATAATTTTGAACAAGAAAAGGCTGAGAGCTGAAACTAAAACCTGATCCATAAATAAAACCATAACTAAAACTAAAAGGAGAATTAAATTTGTATCATGTATTATATTATTATATTCGAGTCAATATATTTTATCCTCATCATTTTAATCAAATTTTTGGATAATTATTTCACATTGGGTTAATGACGCACTGTAATAAAAATTACGATCTATTAGCATCGATGAATGATATATGAGATGGTGAGGTGATGAAATGAAAGTTCATTCCATTACATGTAGGCCTACACAGATAGTGAGACGGAGTCGGTTGTGGCATGTTGTTGAGGAACCATCCCAGTATCATTCATTCATTTATTCGTTCATTTAATCATTCAATTTTCATCCAATGACGACACTAAATTTTCAAAATTTCGTGAATAAACGATGATTCTCAATGTAACATATATAGTCAAAATATACTTTCGTCGCAAAGTCATTTAATAATAATAAATAATAATAATTAGTCTTTATTCATTTTCGAGTAGTTAACAAAAGAAACACAGAAATAACAATTTACATATAAAAATTAAAAATGAGATGATGATTCAACAAAAATGAAATGGCGAGGTTCAGATACATGAGTTTCTGCTCTTCCACCTAACCTTATGAGTATAATGACTGAAATACATATGATGATGTGATAAAAAGAACTATAAATTTACAAATGTAAAAGGAAAAAAAAGAACAGGAAGAGCTGACAGATTAGAACTGAAAAAAACATGATTTTTTAAAACTATCTCTGAATTTTGCTTCACTGAAAGTTGTTTTTTGTATGATAATTTGAATAGACCTAGGGATTTTACTGATTTTAATGATGTTGGCAACTCTTTCCATCTCCTTGGACCACTAATTGAGAATGAAGATGAAGATTTGGAATTATTGTGATGATGATAAACCAAATTGAAGTTTTGACGAACATTATGATCATGAAGCTGTGACGTGAAAGCGATTTTGTTATACAAATATTCTGGAGACTTGTTGTTAATTATTTTATAAATCAAAACTACTGTATAAAAATGTCGGCGATTTTTCATGTTCAACCATCCAAGTTCGATGAGTTTGGGCGAAATTTGCTGTTTGAAGGGTACGTTCAGAACAAATCTCACACATGAGTACTGAACTTTTTGTATCTGTCGTTCAATACTTTTATCAATTCCACTATAAGCATAGTCACAAAAATCGAAGATAGGAAAAACTAATGATACATCAAGAGACACTTTCGGTTTTAAAGGAAGAAGCTTCTTATATTGATAAAGATACCGTAGAATTCCATTTGCTTTATAACAACACTTCGTGACATGTGTAGACAACTTCATATCAGATTGGAACCAAATTCCTAAATTTCTAGCATTAGCTACTGATTTCAGTTCAGTGTTTCCCATTTTCACTTTAAGAGGGCATTCTTCATGAACTTTGATTCCTCTATCACTGCCGAGTGGAAGAACAACTGACTTATTAGGATTGAGAATAAGGCCGTTTTTCTGAGACCAAAGTTGAATTGACATAAGGTCAGAATTTTAGATTTTCAATGCAAGAGTGTAAAAGTATAGGATCAGGGCATGAAATGAAGAGTTGAATATCATCAGCATATTGATTGATTTTACAGTGAGTTTCAGCTGAAGGGATATCATGAACATATAAAAAAATTGAAGATACATATCAGATAAAGTACATAGATGAGACACATATAAAAACACTTCAAAATACATACTTTATAAAACAATATAATTTTAAAACAACATGACATAAAACATGGGGAGGAAATTCATAAGATTCCTTACTCCCACAACGGGAAGAGAAATGAATATTTGTAAGGAAAGAAGACAAAAATGAAATATCGAAAAATTAATCGAAATTTTCTTGAGAAGTAGGCCTAATACCTACAAGATGCAAATTTCTAATGTACTCTTGTTTCATTGTCACAAGAAAATAATTACAAATATATAAACATTCTCAAAAAGAACTACAAAGCCTTTGAAAGGATTGTCTGTAGGATAATAAAATAATACACTGAATTGAACAAACACAAACGACTAGTGGTGAACAATGAATAAAGACAATATATACTACATTTTGTCAACTGACAATTATTAAATGCAAATGATGAAATTAAAATTACACTAACCACAAAAACACAAATGAACCACAATTAAATTACACTGAATTATACTTCCCGTCAATACTTACATGGACGATTGGATAACTAGATATTTGAATATTGCATGAATAATCTTCAAGGAGTGTGTTGGGCGTAAGAAAAATAGTGAAAGTATAAAAAGTAAACAAAAATACAAAGGGAATTGCAAGTGGAAGTATTGAGTTACAGGATGGGTAGGAAGAGACCACGGTGGTACGGACACATGAGGAGGATGGGCGTGACCAAGGCGTGAGTTCGAAAGAGGAACAGTCGGAAGAAATAAGAAACGAGGTTGACCAGCAAGAATAAGATAAGAAGTAGTGTCAAGGTGGGATGTGGAAAGAAGAAGAGAATCGTGAAAGAGAGTGAAGGACGAAGAGTGGTGAGATGATATGGAAAAATAAAGGGAGCTTGTGGAGAGAATGGAACTAGAGGAAGCTGAAGATGGCGATGAGTGTTGTTCTTTTATCATTTTTTTCTATATTGGGTTTCAACGGCGCTCTATCCTGATGTCTGCGATCTATTGGTGTCGGTGGATAATGAATGAGATGAGATGATGAGATGGAAGGTTATTTAATTAGGTGTTTTTGATTGTGGGAAAGAGTCAGTCGTGGCTTGTTGTTAAGGAACCATCCCAGTATCAACCTGAACGACAGAGGGAAACCACGGAAAACCCCTGTCAGGATGGTTTACCATGTGTTGTTCTTGTCGAACACATCACATCAAGAGTGATTTTCTCGCGATTTTTCTCTTTTGTAAATCCCCTATCCGACAATTGTTGAATATAGGGAAGGATTTTATCAATATTATTTGAAGATCGAAGATCCCTCATCATAAACACGAAATATATGTTTCAACTGTCCCTCAACTGCTATTTCATTATTTACAGATATAATTGTAATTCAATTATTTCTTTTGATTTGGCATGATCGACTTTGTGGTGTTCTATCCGGAACGATTACAAATCGTCTTATACCTTCGTCATCTCTAGCCTGAATAGTGGAACAATGACATCATGTGGAGCTTTCGATCTTGATAAAATAATAACATTCTATCACATACTTTTATTATACATACCTCGGTATATCATGATTCTCCCAAAGCAGTGGCCAAAGCATTTGATGAAAACTGCATCTTCTAATCACCGGTTGTTCATGAGTCACTATCGCCTCTGGCAGACTTCTTCCTCAAGTTCTAAATGAAGAACCATATTATAATATAGTTTTATTGACGAGTGATGAAGGCTCGAACCACCCGTGCGCTAGTAGTGTGGGATGGGGGAAACGATCGATCGGAACAATATCGATCGATACAAGAATAACGTTCTATACGAGCCCCTGTCAAAAGCTCGAGCAATTACACCAACAATGAAAGACTTCGGGACGGTCAATCGGTAGTTGTCATTTGTCTATGATTGAACGATCAGTCGTTTCGGAATGACTTCTGTAAAAACTCGATGGTTTTTTTTCAATCATGCTTTAGATACAGTAGACCCCCTACTCGATTAACGATTTGTTTTTCAATCCTCAAGTGTTATGAAAAAACATATCTTATCATTTGAATAGTCTTATTTTTATGATCGCCCGTCTGTGTGTTTGTTGTTTGTATGTGGGCTTTTTCCAAGCCCAAAATCTCGAGAACCTCTGTACGGATCGGAGTGAGACAAACGCCAATATACTTGCCGAAAAAATCGGAGTGTAATTGGAGTGATACCGGAAAGCACTGATGAAAAAGTTGAATTTCAGACCGGATTTAGGTCACCCGTGAAATACTATCGTGTTGCGACACCAGAAAATCGGCACTTGGCCGGTGAAAATTTGAGCCGAAAACTGCGATTTGGATGGAGAAGAGGTAGTTGCGGGGAAGGACGATCTGAGGACAGCGAGATCACATGGTTAACACCACGACTGACTAACTGCGTGAGGAAAACGTGACACGTGACGTAATGATCGCGGCAATGGCATAGTTGGGCGCTTTCATTTCGGCACTGCATTATTATACATATGCATATATTCATTCTATTTTTGCTTTCAATTACGCCTATAACCTTCTGATTTTAATATCAATGTACTTTTTATAGTGAATTTATTTTCATACCCGTCTCATTCCGTTACTTGACTTGGTAGTTGCTAGGTATTTATAAAAATAGCATCTACCATTTATTTCAATTTATATTTATATTATTTTCTTGTTTGTTTGTTGTGTGTGATATATTATCTTTCATTTCATCCTTGACTGCCCGTATCATCAACTCAAAAATGTTACATTTTGAATTGTAATCCACTTGGACTAAATTGAAAATAAATTAATAAGTAAATAAATTAATATTTCGCATTTTCCACCCTCTAAACTGCGACAGTCCGAACTGATCCATACCAACTATCATACCAATATATCTGAAGCACATCTTCCTTATTAGGAAAATTACAACTCACAAGACTGTGAAATTTAAATTTGTTCACAGTTCCTTAAGCTCGCTATATACAGCAACTTTAATGAAGAGACAATTTATTGATTGGATATTCTAATAAAAAGTATGGCCTGTAATTTGTCTTTAATATGCCGCATTGAACGATCTGATAACGTGGCCAATCAAGTATAGTCGCTTACCTATTATATTCATGAGACACCAGTTTAATGGGTAATCAAGTTCTATTCACGTATAGATTTATCATTACAAGTGACTATCGTGTTTGAAGAAATTAAATCGTTATTTTCTATGGTTTCGGTTGTTACTCATCATTATATAATTATATCTACGACCACGATTTGATAAAGAATGTATTGACTTGATTATTGATCGAGGGAAATAGCAAAAAATAGCATTGGTAATCACGGGTAATAAGTTAATAACTACCCAATTCACAAAATAACGAAATACGATAGATATTTCGAGAACTGGTCCTAAATGTGCGTATTGAATGCGCTTCAAGGAAAACCCCCACAGGCGAATCTCATGACAATTTCTCTTTGATTGTTCGTATGTTTGTTTGTTTGTTTGTTTTTTCGTTCTCATATCTGGAACTAGGACTTATCCAACGTAGAGCTGTACCCATTGTGTTCAGTAAAAATCGGTTGAGCCAGTTACGAGGAAAATTAGTTAAAAGTTTTGAAAAATCACACGAAAATAGCTTATGGCTTGAGAAAATGGGGTGAGAATTTTTCCGATAAATATTTACAGTATATAATCTCATCTTTTTTCGAAGACTTTTCTCGCACTTGACAATTTTCTCGCGTCTTTTCTTGATATTGCTCCTCCTATATTTGTCTAATTGTGTTTTTCAAAATTTCCTCAATTTGCCCCTCGACTCTTACCCATCTCTGAATAGTTATAAGCTGTAGAGAAGTCCTACTGTTCTGGTTAGTTCCACATATAATGACAGACAAACTATAAAAATAGAAGCTAGCTAACGCGAATGAAAAAAATATATAAACTCCCACAAAGTCGTACAATAATCAAATAGGTCGTTCAGAAAACGGAAAGTTTTCCTCTTTTTGATTTCCTGTCATGAACTCACTCATCATACAACGCATCATTCAATTTTCCACGGTTTATATTCACAAGATTGTGAGTGTACCTACTTAAAACATGATTATATTATTACTTTTAAATGCCTCGTTGGAGCTAAGGTTCGAACACATCATCGTGGTGGGTCCTCATTGGCTATAAAAACAACAAATCAGCTACCGTTATTGTATAAGGAAACGATCTGGGTTTGGATTAGTTTATTAGTGTGGATATTAGCCCATGGGGTTAACATGATATTATACTTACAGAGTAATCTACAAGCATGCTTCAAGGCTGATTAAATAGAAATCGCATGTTGATAATGCACTTTTTTATATGCACTTCTCTCATAATAATATATATTAAAATCTCAACAACTTAATGCACTAGTTGAGATTTTATTTTCGAATCAATTAGGACATACCATTCGATATTGGGTGAGCGTTATTCATGTTATAAATGTTATTAAAAATTCATATCCTTGATTGTATCATCAATTTCATTCACATGTATTGAATTTAGTGATGACTCTTACGTACGTCAAATGAATGAAAATAATCGACTTCAAAAAAATATATTTATGTATAGTTCGTACATCCAGTATACAGTTGTGAATCTATATGACACTCGAATATCTTACTGTTTCAATTGTATATCTTCCGATAAATGTTTTTGAATGAATATATATGTATATTTATATATATATATATATATATATATATATATATATATATATATATATATATATATATATATATAAATATATATCTATCTATTTATTCATATATATATATATATATATATATATATATATATATATATATATATATATATATATATATATATATATATATATATATAGAGAGAGAGAGATATATATATATATATATATATATATATATATATATATATATATATATATATATATATATATGTATATATATATATATATATATATATATATATGAATATATATATAACTGGTGTATAAGCTTCTCCGAAATAATTACATCACATAATATAATCACATAAATAACTAGAGCACATAATTATCTATCAATTAGAGGGGATTGGCAAAACGATTAAAAAACTTCCCCACTTATCGTTTGTATTCTATACTTGAGAATCCATCCACGAAAAAACATCGTCACTGATTGGAGGCTAAGACAACTCGGAAGCTTGGTGCTATCGAATCATGAAGCTAGTTTTTCCCTCATTTTAAAATAAAACTAGAAATCATAATGCAGTCTCCGCCCCCATGACGTCAGAAATCATACCGTCCAATCAACAGGGCTGAATTGGAACTGTAGTCAAATTCAAATATTCAATCGGGGTATCTTGAAATGACTACAAATTATATGATCCAACTGGCGGACTGGTGAAGCCACGCCTATTTCGAGTCATCAATTTGAGAAATCATAATCAATGTATTTGTCCTCTAGGACCCGGCTCCTTGTCTAAGTTGTGACGTGAGCATTACTCGTTTCTCTTCATCTTTCAATATGGGATCGGGTAATGCTTACGTCATGACTCGAGTAGGCTTATTTGAAAACTAAATGGATTAAAATTTCTGAAATTGAGATGAAGATTTCTAGTATTCTCTGAAATTAGGGAAACAAATAATGTCATTAATTATTCAAATTCAATCCCAGGATTGTGATATCTTTTCCAATATAACGATTTCCAAAACTTTGTATTTGTAGATTACCCACTTCGGCTTTGAACATAACATGTAGTTGTGTTTCACTGACTCACAATACAACAGCAAAATTATTGGATGAATTGGAAGGCTCAATTTCACTATGATCGGAAAAAAGTTTTTTTTTCGCGCTCTACAGGTCAAGCGAAAATTCAAAATCAGTTTAAACTTGGCATATACAAGTGTCCTCATTAAGTTTTCAAAAATCCCATAGGAATAACCCTGAGTAAAAAACTGTGAAAAATATTTCCTTCGAGAGAATTCGAATTCTCGGGAAATTTCAATATAATAAAAATGATACACATTATTCCGAACTTTCACTCAAATTGGATCAGCCGTTCAGATGTGAAAAAATATGTTTTTTTTTAAATCACTCAAAGCTATTACCAATCAAATCCAAGCAACAGGACTGGTGTCACCAATTAATTGGGAACGATTAAAACAAGGCCATCTTTATTAAAATAGAAATCAATGAGTGAATAGAAGGGCAGTGACGTTATTTTATGGATCTCAAAGTGGATATATATAACCAGTCCGAAGATATATGTTGATAAGTTCTAGCTCATCCATCGACGCGGCAACACATAATACGTTTCCTAGTATTATGAATCATTTCCAAGGTAATTAATCAATTTTTTAAGGTTATATATTGAAATGATCAACAGGTTGCAGTCAGTCAGAGCTGTGAAAAATAAATAAAGTCGAAAGCTTCATGAACCTAAATCCGAAACAGAACAAGAGAAGATGGTCATCAACTAAAAACTTGTAAATGCTTTAATCTATCTCATAGAATAACTGGCCGGACTGAACGCTTTTGGACCATTTACTTGCGTATATTGGCGTAATCACTGAACCACCTACTGAAAAATCATAATATTATGAAGCTAGGTTGCCATGACGTTTTTTTTTCACTTCCCGTCCGTCAAAACTTCGGCCGACGGCCACTTTCAACCAATCACGCGCAAGAGGGAACGATTTTTCGCCGTCCAAGTAGAGCCAATTTCAACTTTTGAAGGACGGGACGGGACGATTTGTGGATGTCGTGTAGAGTACCACCAGTCGAATATAGGATCGCATCGTCGCATTTCCGTTTTATTTCAATCTTAGTGTTCCAATCGCGAGCAAAATCACACGCCGTTTTATATTTTGAGGTTATATAAACAATTATTCATTTTTAATGATTAGTTTCGATCCCGAAATGTTCATCGAGGCAATTAGAGAATATACCTGCCTAAGATGGTGTCATGTTGACTCGTTGGTTCTGATGGTTTCCTTCGAAAAGTTCTAGTTTTTATCGATAGAACGCATTACCTTATGACGGGAAAAATGCGGTATGGGAACGTGATCTAATCTATACCAACGAAGCCGTCCGAAGTTTTGACGGACGTCACGTGAAAAAATCGTCATGGGAACCTAGACAGCCTCACAAATATAGCGATGATGTTTGTGTGTGATAATTTGGTAGATGACCTTGTTCTTTCGTGGATGCAATTATAGCATGAGTATGTGCATTAGTTTAAACATTTGCTACAAATATCTCGCTCATCTTACAACCAACGCATATGCTGCGTTTATCCAGTGTTGTAACAATGAACGAACTCGTATGCTGCATACCAGTGATGATAGCTAAATGTCAAACGTTTCAAAGCAATTAATATCGACCTTTACAAAAGATGAACAGTGGTGGACTGCCACAATATTTTATAAACCGTACAGAATGTCACAATTTTCAAGATTGTCTTTACTTTATATATTATGATGTATACATTTCTATTCTATATCACCATTGTTGTCATGATGAAAATTCATGTCAGTTCTTCATTTACGAGAAACACAATTGATTCCTTAAGAATAATTGTATTCATTCAAGATCAGTTTTCTTTAACACTATCATTCTTTATTACAAATTCATTATAATTATCGTATTTGTCACTATTATTAATCAGCCTATAGTCATTTCAGTCGATATAGTTATAGTTTGTATAGTTTTGACAAGTATTTTGTTTGCTTCTTTCATATTAAGACACTACTTTGAATTTAAATAAAATTCGTGTCACAATGAAATTCCAGTAAAAACATGAATTATTGTGACATAAAGCCTTTCTACTACACTCTTATTTCAATTGCACAATTAAAAGAGTCTTTCAACGTTGTGATATGGATCTGTTCTGTGCATGAGTCATTAAGTGGAAATAAAACTGATTATTATTATAATTATTATTGTAATAGCTGTGGGAGATGAAAAAAAATTATTCAAATTGATATTCATTTTTGGACTTTTAATTATGGTCTTTGATCGAGCCTCCTCTTCTGGCCGCAGAAGGTTCGAAAATGATTCCTAATAATTTATAATGTGTTGCGTTATTTCCATTTCTTCTTGTTGGATGATTGAAAGCCGATGGGTTTGGCTGCTGAGAGTGTACTTTGGACAAAATTTCGATTTTTCGAAACAAATTAAGAGTACAAAGTAACTCAATTTTGAGCAGAAGCCTACTTTCATTCATTGCATTTTCAATAGTGAACGTGTTTACGTAATTCTTCGAGAATATATATTCACTCTCATCGGGGTGGCAGTTTCAAAGTATATATCTCAAAAGTATATAATAATTTATATATATCTTTATATATATACATATATATATATATATATATATATATATATATATATATATATATATATATATATATATATATATATATATATATATATATATATCAAAGTCATATAACTGTGACGTAGTTTGAAAATGACGGTCATTTTTTTCTTCGCGGAATTATTATCATAATCATTGAAAATGCAGTGCATGAACGCTTGAGACCCACCCAGGGTTGTGAGAGCCACTCAAGAATAAAAAGTGAATTAACATGGTCTTGTGATTGAAAATAACCAACTCATTCATAGTAACCAAACCAACATATATACTCTCAATACCATATGTTTTGTTCAACAAATCAGAATTTTGATCAAAGTTTGAAACCCCTGGAAACTAAACTCACCAGCTTTCTGAAATCCAACAAGCAAAAAATAATATCGAAAGATCGAAAGAGCGTATAAAAATCTATGATAATTCATTTTCCAATTTTGTGCCATCGAGGGATAGGGGAATTATCTTTACTATCAGCTCATAGTTTATTACTCTCGAATAATGTTTGTATGTCAGCATTTGACATGACTGTGTTTTAATAATATGCTCTCGGAAAAGAAGCTGAGAAATTTAGATCAGTCTATTTCAGCAAATATTTATTATTATATGAGACTAATTTGAAATTCCAATACAAATGGTAATAATGTCATGATATTCAACAGAAATTATACAAAATGTATTTTATAAGCTATAACATTAATTTTTCCATCCCTACTCGGTAAAAAAAAAAGATTTTCTGAAATTGTGATCCATTATTTCACTGTTCATATCTTCTTAAATTTTTCCATTAATAAAAATAATTTGGGATACTTATAAAATTCTTCTTTAATTGCCCATGTTCAAACTCAATCAACGCTGACAATAAGCGCAATAGAAGTATAAAAACGTTATTCAAATGCCTAATATGCTTTTAATAACGCTATATCCGTCTGGAGTATCAATGAAAATGATTAAACTACGCAGCACTCCATTCTGATGTCGAATTAAATCCTCCGCGGCTAAAAGTGATTTATCTGGACATAGTTTCAAGTTGAATGTTGAAGTTGGGACCAGTGGTGTGCGGTCGTATCGAGCACTATCATCACGAAGAAAAAGCAATTTCACACATTTTTTTCTCTGTCCATTTTGTATAATGATGAACTTCACATCTGCTGTTAATGGAAAGAAGTGATCATTGGTCAAGAGACTTACTTCAAAGTGGAAGATATCAACATTCGTGTGTTTTGTATCCGGATACATATCACAGAAACAGTCATAATGTGTTCCGGACGTTCGGAAACTGAAAGACTTTTATCTAATCAAAATGGGGTGGTAAGATTGCCCTTGTGGTGCCCCGTCCAAACGATCCCATCTTTCATCCATAGTCTCAATTAAGGAACAATGATTTTTTATCAAGTTTCGATGTTATGAAAAAAAAAATAAAAAAATCAGATGAACGTACTCAAGATTTCCATTCCACATCCCAAAAAAAAATGGGCTTTGTTCTAATGTTTTGTTTATTTTTGTAATTTTGTGCGCGGTATATACAGGTCATCAGGAGAAACAATCAACTTGAAACTTCTTATGCATATTGGTGTCACATCAGATAAGTTGGGATTGTTTTTCGAAAAAAGTGGTCGAACGATTTTTCCGAAAAAAAATCGGAAAGTTTGGATAATCCTCATATAAGAATAACGCGTAGGAAAATACTTGAATAATGAACATTTTTCAAAACCTTTAAAATTATCACTGTATATGAAGAAAGCTATCATACACATTTCCAGTGATTCACAAAACAATAGGTGAGAAATAACAAAGAAAACGCAATAAAAGTATACGTTTTGTCAAATATCAGGATCAATTGGATTCTCAAAGTACGAACATATGCGATAGGTTCCACTATAGATATCAACAAGTTGCAGATAAGGTTTTCAAACGTTTGGCAATGCAGATTGAGCTGACAATACTCAATATTCCAAATTTCCATACTTGCTCATCCCACAACGCATATACTGCGTTTTCCTGCTATTTTCGATATCTTAGTCTCCCAATCAATGGTGAGGCTGACAAGGTATAAGATCGTTAGAGGATAACCGCCGTCTCACCACCAAAGAAGCTTATTAAAACAACCGTATCATAATTTACTCATTTGACATGATGTTCATTTATTTTATTTTATTATACATCAGCTTTGAACCATTGGTCCGGTGGCGATTGATACTAGATACTAGTCCTCATTGTGATAATTTATATTTCAAGTTGAGAGTAGAATAAAAAATGAGTGAAACAAAAAGTGCAGTGAAGTGTAAATTATTAATGTAATAAGGCCTATACTAATGAGTTCACGGATAAAGTGACAATTCAATCTTCAGTGTTGAGATTGATATTTTAATATTTCTTCTCATCTTGTCAAAAATTGTGGGCCCACTTTTGATTGAACAAAAACCTATCACCTCACTTCCACAATACTTCGAAAAAAATTCGTCCCTACGATTGAAATTGATATGACATTTTCGACTTCAAATTTTTTGATATCATATTTCAGTTCTGTTTTTCAACTTGTAACTTTGTATTTGTTCATATCTGTTTTAATCCGCTTTTTCATATATTTTCCTTCATTTATATTTTTCATTCGTTTAATTTCAAATTTCTTATATTCAATTCCAATTTTTGAATTTATTCCATACAATTTCCAATTTTTGAACTTGAATTTGAAATTTTGAATTCAAAATTTCGGATTTTGTCTCTTGATATTTATTTATTGTCATTCAAGAATCTTTCACTTATAGTATTGTATTAAAATCTACACGTGGAAGAATTCTAATTTGAGAAAACTAGGCAAACGCACCACATTGTTGTGGTATGAGCGAGATGTCTATATATAGAGTATAATCGAAAACTCTACACACCTTGACTCACATAAAATATACTCCATTCGATAAATAGCGAATCTAGAAAGCCGTGAATCTCGGCAACACTTTTCTGCGGTATTATTCCTGTCAATTGACGACTCAAAATGGGTGTGGCTTTACCAGTCGGCCAGTTAGATCTATATCATTTGTGATGATTTGGAGATAACCCGATTGGATATTTGAATTTCACCTCAGTTCTAACAGCCCTGTTGACCGGATGGTATGATTTATGACGTCAAGAGGGCGGAGAATGCGAGTCGTCAATTATTTAATGAAACAAAAAAAACATTCATTAGATTTTTTTCTCAGAAACAGCTGATAATGTGTATCATTCATGTGTTCAGATTCAGTGAGAATTTGATTCTTTTCGGAGAGTTTTTTTTCAAATTTCATAGTCAGGATCTTATATAGTTTTTAGAAACTTTGAGATGATATTATAAAAAATGTTCCAACCGATTTGACCCAATGAATGAATATTAGGGTTTTGAGGCGCATCGACAGCGAGGTCATTTAGCGCATTTTTGACCCAAGAACTGAACATTTTTATTTGGATAAATTCATGTGTACAGAAAAAGTTTCATGTCGATCAACCAAACCGTGCGGCCTATGCAGTGCTTCCAGACGAACAGTAAAACAAACAAAAACTTCGATATCGATCATTCAATGAAGTATAGGGTTGTCTTCACTTTGAATGTGAATTTAAAATTGATATAAACTAGGAAAACGCTATATACGCGTTGTTAGACGTGCGGAAAGTAATAATATGTCGACTTCTTTGCCTAACTTTTACCTACATTCGTCAATTAGGTGACATTTGAGTTAGAAATGGGTAAAAACTGCTTCGAGTGCAACCAATTTAGAACATTTTATGATTTGTCTTTGAAATGGCTCACCCGATCAAGCTAAAACATTTCAGAAATGTGTATCACAATGTAAATCAACTTCACGCGGAATTTCATTTTTTGGGGGGAAAATAAAAAAAAAAAATTTCCGCCGTGTTATTTCAATGAGCATTTTTGAAATGTCTTGAATTCATTAGAAAAAATTTACGATCTGATAATTTCACAAAACTATACAGATCTAAGTTAGATGAGGAACCATTATGAAAAAAAGTTTGAAGTTGATAGCTGTGGCCGTTTGACCTGTGGAGAACCGACAAAAGAACACAAAAAAAAAAAAAAAAATGAAAGCGAACACCAATTTTTTTCAGTATGTCAAATTGAATCCTCGCTAAAGCTCGTCTAACACACAGAAGACGACCAGAATCACAGAATCGAAACATTAGCATCCTGAACCACTGTCACTTACGAACACTTGTCGTCTACGCCACTGTCTCCTCGCTCTAAAATTATAATGTCAATTATGCCATCTGAAAGTTGGTGGGTGTAATAACACTTTTATAACATCAATAAAAAGTATACCCACCTTAATTAAATGAATACAATCTGTTTTTTATTGTCACAACAATTCAATAAAACCAGAGACTCGGGTTTTTGGGGTGCGGTAGCGCTACGTGTAGGTGGTGTTCATGGTTCGAACACCGGTCAAGATATCATTCCCATATTTCTTCAAGGCAAATCAGAGTGTTATATTACGCAATCACACAAACGCATACTAACATCATTCAGATGGCGAAGATTGGTCCAAGATTATAGTATCACATTTTATATAGGCCTATATCATCTGGGTTATTTGACATTTTCCATTTCATTGTTCATCATATCAATCAGATTCGAATTTCATTCATATTATTATCATTATCATCCTCATTTTTCTATGTGACTGATTTAATTGTACGTCTGTAACGAACTGATTCATATCAAGCATAAAAAAAAATATATATATATATATATATATACATATATATATATATATATATATATATATATATATATATATATATATATATATATATATATAAATATATATATATATATATATATATATATATATATATATATATATATTTGTTTTTAATAACATCGGAACTAGATACAAAATCATTGTTCCCCAATTAGGGCTATGGATGAAAAGTTATGGATTATGGATAGGCTATGGATTGTGCATTAATATTGAATAAATACATTTAATAATGAAATCCCAATTTTTAGAAATGAAGAAATATATGCCATTTCATGATTCTACTTTTTACCCATCCAGGAATTGTAATATATCGCACTACTTCAATTTCTCCGTTTTCTCTTATTATTAATTGTTTCAATATGGTTCACTTTATGCTTTTCCCACAGTTATAAGGTTGATGCTACCATTGGTATTCGTGGTTTTCGATCCTAAATTACCTTAATTATCGGTTCATTTCACAATATGATTGAAAAAACAATTTTTTGGTGTGAATATATGACATGTCGTGTTGGCAATGTACACACAGATACACCAATACGAATAACTTGTTGTTCAAACCTTCTCCAACTCGAATTAAAAGAATTAAATGACTATAATTATGAGTAATAACTATGATTTGAATGTCTCAACATTTAATAACGTATTACACATGGTTGTGTTCCTTTAGGCGGGTTTGATACGGCTGGGTGGAGCGGAGTACTGGCTAGAACCGAAGAAAGGAACGGCACCTAACGGTGGCGAACATCAACATATCGTCTACAAGAGGGCAGCGGTTAACGCGCCGGTGAAAAAGAGAAAACGGAAGAAGAAGAAGAAACATGAGAAGAATTGTGGAACAAGAGGTAAACAAAAATCTCTCAATGGAAATGAGTTGATAATCTGAAGTGTCAGAATGAAACATTGTATTGATAAAATTATCAATTATTAATGATAATGATGAATTATATATGATATATTATATTATGAATATATATATATATATATATATGCATATTTAATACGATATATGTACATATCAAAAATCCCTTAACAATTATCGGATGAGCGAAGCGAAGACTCAATTTCACCATACCCGAAAAAAAGTGCACGTTCTTTGTTTGTTTTTTTGTTCGCGCTCCACAGGTCAAACGAGAATTCAAAATCAGTTGGAACTTTGCATACACAAGTTTCCTTATCTAATTCGATACTGTTTAGTTTTGAGTTCTGAGGCACAATCGGTTGAACCACTTCTGAGAAAACTCATTTCAACATTTTCAAAAATCTCGTAAGAATAACTCGGAGTAAAAAATAAGTGAAAAATGTTTCCTTCGAGAGAATTCAGATTCTCAGAGAATTTCAATATAATAATTATACACCTCATTCCGAACTGAGAGTTTAATCAGATCAGTTGTTTTGATGTGGAAAAATGTATAATCCAATTTTTTTCAAGTCACTCAAAGCTATCAAGAAACCGATTAAATCCAAGCAACAGGTGTCACCAATTATTGGAAACGATTAAAACAAAGCCTTCTTGATTCTCATCAAAATTTCTTAGGCAATATAGGATGACAGTGACTCAATTGTTCGGATCTCAAGGTATATATATACATATATATATATATATATATATATATATATATATATATATATATATATATATATATATATATATATATATATATATATATACATATAATGTACATATATATACATATACATACATATAAATATATATACTATTAATGTTATGACTTTTATCATACTGTAAGGTACAGTCGCCGATAATAAAAACAATTATTATTATTATTATTATTATTATAACAGCCAATCCAAAGATAAGTTGATATGTTCCAGCTCATCCATCAACGCGGCAACACATAACGCATTTGCCTAGTGATAATTAATGACAGTGATGTTTTCTTGGATCCAATACCAAAGAAGATCGTCTACCAAAATAACAAACATGAGAGTATCACTATTAAATTGGTATGGCTGTGGTACTTTCATTGTATTTCAATCTCTCATGACGACACACTGTTACACTGAGCGTATGGCAACTGCATCTTTCAAAAGCGTCAAGTACTCGAAGTATGCACTGCCTCGAGATCATTTCAATTATCGAAGTCTTCATAGTTATTATGATGTTAGATGACCTTCTCTCGTGGATGAAAGTAGAAAGTATACCCACATTATTACCTGTCACACATCACTTGACATCCATGCAATATGACAGCAAACTGTTTCAACAATCCGTAATTACTCCATAGCATTTACATTGGTACAACTGTGTTCTAGTTTTCCGTTTAGTTTATTATGAGATCATTATATCTGATCATATAGACTTTATTTTACTCGAAATTGAAGTGTCACACTTATTCTGATCATATGTACAAATTTCGACGTGAAAAATTCAAAATAAATATCTATTGAAAGTCTGCACCTGGTCCGAATACTTTGAAACCCACCATTTTGTTCACGAACTCGTCTTTTTTTTCGTGCAATCCTGTTAAGCGAATAATCAATGCATGAATGAGTATTCTATTAAATTAGTCAATTACTGCGTCCACAAATTATTCAAGTTCAAAAATGTTTTCAAAAATTGTTTCTATCTCCAGAGCCACCTCGCCTGACCGAATCTCGACTCGAATGGAAACACCAGACCGGAATGGTCAAAGTACAAGGTCGCGGTAAGTCGCGTAAGACAAGATGGCGGCGATCTGTGTCGCGAGAACGCCACGTGGAAGCGTTAGTCGTCGCCGACACGACGATGATGGCGTTCCACCAAGATGGCGACGTGGAGACGTATCTGTTGACGATCATGAATCTCGTTTCGTCGCTGTATCGTGACCCGAGTATTGGACATCCAGTTAATGTGGTGGTCGTGCGCATTGTACTGCTTGAAGACGAAGTGGCTGAGGTGAGAATGTTCAGATATTTATTTCTTTATTCGAGTAATATCCACTCGCGAAAACACGAAAGTGCGATAGTGAGGCTTTGCCAAGTACAACATTTACGGCATCAAGCTACTAAACTATAATACTCTACAAACAAAATTAATAGAAGCCAAAAAGAATCGGCCACATCAAACTATCTTCAAACTCGAGCGCTTAAATACATACATGCTTGCGCAATATGTCTCAAACCATTCCAAACCCCACTTGTTTGAAGTAAAAACAAACAAGAAACTAAAGCCTGATTTACACGGGTCAAGGTTTCGATCAAGGGCTTGAGCTCAATGGGTTGATGTCAAGCCCTTGATCAAAACCTTGACCCCGGTAAATCAGGCTTAAGAGAGAAGGATATCGAGGGGCCACAACCCAATGGATATAGTTTGAATACCCATATCTGAGTCGATAAAGCAATTCTCTGCTACTTTATCGACTCTGCCTATATATTAAAACTTGATATAACTTTATATATTATTATTAAAATTGGCTTTATTTTGGGATCACAATAACATCTGCAACTATATACAATGAAGATGAAGATGAATAATAATAATAATGATTTTAGCAATCGCAAAAAAAAGCGATATTCAGAATGGGATGAGATTTCCTAGGGACTGCTCTACCATATTATCTTGCCAAAAAAAAAATGACGCATTGAATACTGAACAAGATCTGAATTTTATCAAACTATTGAAGATACAGAAACAACCATATACACTATATGAACAAAATCAATAAAAGCCAACAAGAACCTAGTATTGTAGTTAGATTAGGATCCAAAGTTGAACTATTCGATAAGAAAACAAAAAAAAATATATATATACAATTACAAGGTGAGATCTAATTAAGGTAATGTCTTTATTGATGAGCGTAGCGAAGTCTCCATCCCACTCTTATAGGGCTTTGTCTGTGTGTTTTTTTTTTTGTTTTTTTTTTTTTTGTAAGCACTCCACAGGTCGCAAGGGTTGACTGATCAACACGAAACTTTTTTCGTACACGCAAACTTATCCAACTTAGAACTGTATGGTTTTTGGAATGAATCGATCGGACCGATTTTGAGAAAAATCATCTCAAAGTTTCTAAAAACCTCATAAGATTTGGCTGGGCGGAAAATGTAGAAAAATAAAATCTCTCTAAATGGGATGAAATTTTCTCTAAATGTGTATACATAGATTTTACACATTTTCACGATTTGTATGCAATTCCAATCAGCCATTTTGAAGAAAAAAATAAAATAACTGAAAATATTTATCAAATATATCATACAAATTGTGAGAGAATTAAATTGTCGAGATTCACTGCTTTCTAGATTCAAGAGTTGACCAACAATGAAGTATTTTTTATATACATCAAAGTAAGTAGAATACCAGAGTCGATAAAGTAGCAAGGGTAGAACTACTTCAAGGACTTTTATGCCTTATTCGGATATCTCGCTCATCTTACAACGCATATTTCGCGTTTGACTAGTAAGTTATGCCAGAAAATGAGCAGTAGGCAAATTACCCATCTCCCTCTTGTGTATAGTCTCCTCGTGGCGATTCTTTCTCCTATTTTTTTAGATGAGCGTAGCGAAGATTTCATCCCACTCTTATGGAGCTTTGTCTGTGTGTTTTTTTTGTGTTTTTTTTTGTTTGTTTGTAAGCACTGCACAGATCACATGGGTAGACTGATCAACATGAAACTTTTTTTGTACGGGCCAACTTTTACAACTTAGAACTGTATAGTTTTTGGAATTTATTGGTTTGATAGATTTTGAGAATGTCATGTCAAAATTTAAAAAAAAAACATAAGATTAGGCTAGGTAAGAAAATGCGAAAAAATGAAACCTCTCCGAAAAAAATGAAAATTCAACATGAATGTTCAAACATGAATGATACACATAATCATCATTTTGTAAGCAATTCGAACCAGTCGTTTCGAAGAAAAAAATTCAAATATCTGTTTGTATACATCAAATATAAGAGGAAATGAGCCAAGTTTCACTGCTTCCTAGATTCGATATTTGCCCAAGAATTACCTATTCTTTTTATTCGTCAAGGTGTGTAGAATACCAGAAAAGATAAAGTAGCAATCAAATAAAGGACAGAGTGTGTAGAATATTAGAGTCGATAAAGTAGCAAATGTAGGACTGTTATTATACCTTATTCAGATATCTCGCTCATCTTACAACTCATATTTCGCGTTTGCCTAGTTATTCCCAACACGATCTTCATAATATACTTCGATATTGACACGACAGTTTCGACCATATCAGTGGATATCAGTATTAGAATCTCAGTCAGATCCACCAATCATGAGTAATCGACGAAAATTTAATTCACTAAATGTCACAGTGAGATCACTGGATCTCCTCATCAGTGACGTGATCTGAAACCGACAAGAAGAGACAGGATGTGAACCTAAAAATATTATAAATAATGAAATAATAAATTGTTTACTTGAAGTTTGTATAAAATATTAATTATTTCGCTGAAATGATCACAGCTGATGGATGACCCATTGCTATCTTGGGAACGTAAGGTTGCGGTCACATAAAGTGGTCTATTAAACTACATTGAAATACATTCATATACAAGGCTTCTGTCACGTAACAAATGACAAACAATAGTTACCATAGCAATACGGCGAAATGGTGGACTACCGAACATTCTGATTGGTCAATTCCAACTGATGGATATTATTGTCTGTCAATTATTTATAATTTTTATAATTCCTATATTCATATATTTATGATAAATAATCATTAGATGAGTGTAGCGAAGATTCCATTCCACTCTTATAGAGCTTCGTCTGTGTGTGTGTGTTTTTTTTTTTTTTTTCTTTTTGTTTTTTTTGTAAGCACTGCACAGGTCACATGGGTAGATTGATCAACACGAAACTTTTTTGTACGGGCCAACTTTTACAACTTAGAACTGTATAGTTTTTGGAATGAATCGGTTGGATAGATTTTCAGAAATGTCATGTCAAAGTTTTTAAACACCCCGCTGGGTAAGAAAATTCGAAAAAATGAAACCTCTCCGAAAAAAATAAAATTTTCTCCGAGTGTTTAAATATGAATGAATGATACACATAACCACCATTTTGTAAGCAATTCGAACCAGTCGTTTCGAAGAAAAAAATTCAAATAACTATTTTCATTCATCAAATATATGGAAGTGAGCCTAGATTCACTGCTTCCTAGATTCAATATCTGCCCAAGAATTCAAATTCATATTCATTATTCATATTCATTTCTTCATATTCGTCAAGGTGTGTAGAATATCAGAGAAGATAAAGTAACAATTAAATGAAGGACGAAGTGTGTAGAATACCAGAGTCGATAAAGTAGCAAATGTATGTTATTATACCTCATTCAGATATCTCGCTCATCTTACAACGCATATTTCGCGTTTGCCTGGTAATTAATCATTAAAATAATAGAATAGTGTCAATATTTTGTTTGGATAGTCAACTTCTATATAATACGCAGTTTATGTAACGTTCAAAAGGAACCCACCCTCAGCGTAACATTTTCAGTTACAACGTAACATATAAACGATCACAGCGACTTTCCGAATGAACATCTTATATATTGAAACTGCTACACACCATGCAGGGTATCTTTTATAATCTATTATATAAAATATAAAAATAAAAAAATTAAAAAAATATAAAAATATAAAATATATTTTTAGTATCTTTTGAAATACGGTCGATCCATGATCAACATTCACAAATCACAATATGTTCCGTGTTATTTGTATCGAACGGTACGGGCAAAAATATCGAATGTTGCTGTTACATACAACTGATCATTTCACCTTTGTTATTATATAAAATTTGTCGTATTAGAATTTCCGAACAATATCGTTTATATTTAATTTGTTATCTTTCACGGTTCAAGTTTCAATGATCATACATCTGTGGAATCCCCCTAGCGGGAACTTTTTTTGCCCTAGACCATGGATGCGTTAATCATGCATTTTGATGGTAATGTTTGGTTTAGATAGAGAGTTTCCCGGATGGGCAATTCATACTGCCCAAATGAAACATTTAATTCAAATTTCTCGAAGACATTGAACTGTTAGTTTAGTAATGATCATAATTATTTATTCCTTAAAATCAAATAAATTTGACATTAAAATACTGTATCTCCTTTCGTAATGATGAGAAATTAATTGGTAGTTCAAATAAACATTGTCAGTTAGACATGATAATGTCAGTAAAAACATTGTCAGTATACATAATGATACAGATTTGTATCCACAGAATAAAAATTAAATATAACAGTCAATCAAAAAGACCCCTTGTATGTGGCAAGGAACTGTATACATTCTTCTGTAGAATAAAAGGCATTCATGATGACAGAATGATGACTTCGATGGGTGAGTAGTTGTAGCATGGTAGCATTCAGCCTCCTCATCTGAACAATCACCATGATCAAAACAATGAACCTGATGTTGTGCCTCGATTTAACTTCAAATTTCATGGTTCTGTTTTATTCATTCATTTTTCGTGGTTCACGTTCGCCAGTGTTATTATTTCTAATAATGAGAGTTGTTTCATTCGAATAATATGCGTGTCAATTGACCAATGTAGATGGGCGTGACTTATATGAAGCAGGGGAAATTTTAGATACCTTGATTGGTTATTTCCCTATTTTCCCTGCTTCGCTGTCCACTTGATTGGTTTTCATATTTTGTGACATCACGAGGGTGGACGATCTACATCGGTCAATTCGAACTTCAAACTACCAAAGGATGAAGGATGCACTATTTTCATTTAATTATTGTGTGAAAAATGTGCTGTGGGTTTTCATATATGTCATCAAAACAATGAAGCTATCATCATAAAACTCATAACGAAACTAACCTAGAGTTGAACTAAATTAGAGGAGTGATATACAAAATTCAATCAATATGGAGGGTGATTATATGACAATTATAGATGATAATAATGGCTCAAGATACGAATAAATCGAGTCAATTATTGAATACAAACACATGCCATACTGTGCTACATAACTGACTGTTGGTGGAGGTGCCGTCATTTTATAGACCACTGACTGTGCAAAGATTGCTGCGAAAGAATATATAGTCATTTACAACAAAGTATCATCAAATGTTTAATTGAGAAATGAAAATAGGTTAATCTGGAATCCACTTTTTCAATCATCTATCAAATAGCCTGAAATACATTCTCATTCATGGAGAATTAAACATCTAGGTGTGAATAGTGTCAATTATTTTAATAAAAACAAAATTCTTTTTCAAAGATTAATTCAATAAAATAAGTTTTTATTTCGTCTGACTCAATCAGTTAAGTCACTGCTTCAAAAACGACGGAGTCAAGTTGGGCGTGGGTTCGAGTTCCACTCAAGACATGAGTTTTTTTTTTTATGAAACATCATTTATCTATATCGCACACTCATTTGTATCCCAAATCGCTGTTGGCAAACAACAACGACAACAACAACAACAACAACAAAAACAACAACAACAACAAGAAGAAAACAACAATCAGCATCAATCACAGAGTAAAATGTATTAATTTGATTTAATTGTTGCAGCAAGGTTTAAACGTAACAGTGAATGCGGGCGATACATTAACAAGCTTCTGCAACTGGCAGTCGACTTTCAACTCTGCTAATGATTCAGACCCAAGTCATCACGACGTTGCCATTTTAGTCACAAGGTAAGCAATTGGCAACACGTCATTTCATCGAAATCCCATTTTTCGAAAAGATCGAATGTTCAACAAGCCAAATGATCTAACTGTCAAAAAGACGACAGTTTCAACAGATGAGATTTCGATGGAATGAAGTGTCGAAAAAACGAACTATCGAACAGATGAACTATCAAACCATTGTGACTTCGATGAGACGATCTGTCTAGCAAATGGTATGTTTATTAATTTGACGCTCACCCGTTGGGGCTACATTTTGTTAATAGACACAATATATTGTAACCAATTCCACTTGTGAGATGGTGATACTAACACGCCCATCTAATCATCTCATTAATCGTTCATTCGACGCCAATAGATCATTACAGTGTGCCACTAAAACACAATATGAATGAATATATTATTAGAATGAGGCATTTTAGCAAAGATCAATGAAAAATAATAATGTCATCCTAATTTTGAAAATTAGAAAAATGTTTATAATTAAACATACTATGTTTAAAAATAATCATGTCATCCTAATTTTGAAAATTAGGGAAATGTTTATAGTTAAACATACTATGTTTGTGTAGGGAAAATTGAAAAATCCTTCGAAAGTTTAAATTGCATTGTTTCCCATCCAAGGCTGAATATGACAAGATCAAGTTTGTACCATTTGGATGAGTTACAACACAGCTGGGATCCTAAACCAAACAAGAGAATATATTCAAGTAATGTTTGTGTAATATGATATCAATAATATGTGATATTATAGTTTAGTATATATCCTGACTTGGTTTTTCGTGGTTTCCCACAGTCCTCGAAGCAAATGCTTGGATGAAGTACTAATTGGCCACGACCATTAATTAGTAGAGCGATAGGCCTAATTATAACATTATAGGCCTATCACTATTTTAATTTGTGCATTTTTTATAATGATCAAATTTACATCTGCTGTCAAGGGAAAGAAGTGATCACTGCCCAAGACACTTGGTTCAAAGTGGAAGATATCAAGATTCGTGTGTTTATACTGAAAGACTTTTATCTACGGCGAAAAATTATGGTCACAGACAGCGCAGTCCTGGTGTTGAAGATCATTAGTTTTAAATAATCAAAATGGGGTGGTAAGATCGCCCTTGTGGTGCCCCGTCCAAACAATCATATCTTTCATCCATAGCCTTAATTGGGGAACAATGATTTTGTATCAAGTTTCGATGTTATAAAAAAAAAAAAAAAAGTATATATAGTATGGTATAGTATATATAGTATAGTATAGTATATATGGTATGGTATAGTATATTATAGATATTTAATTCATCAATATTTTATTCAGCATATGAATCCAAAGTACTTGCAATTTACCAGTGGTTCAAAGAATCTGCTCAATTCTGTGGCAGCTGCTCATTCCACTCTCTGATGGTTCTCCCTAAGAAGGAGTAGCGCCCAATATATGTTCTATATCCTGGAAGTCTCATTTTATACTCGTGCTCATTTCATCTCATGAATGTTGGTGACAGGTGAATTCTACCAGGGTAATTTCTATATTATCAATTGATATTGGTTGATATTGATTGATGCTGCTTTCAGAGAAGATATCTGTGCGCGCGCCAACGAGCCGTGCAACACGCTAGGGGTGGCTCACGTGGCTGGCATGTGTCGTCCCACGAAGAGCTGCAACGTCAACGAAGATAACGGCATCACTTTGGCTCATACCATCACTCATGAGCTTGGGCATAAGTAGGTACTTGTGAGCTAGATTTAACTTATTATATATTAATAGGCTAACGCGTTATGTGTTTCCGCGTTGATGGGTAAGCTGGAACAATATATCAATGTATCTTTGGATTGGTTATTTATATATCCACCTTGAGATCCAAACAATTACATCACTGCCCTCCCATTTCCCAGTTGATTTGTATGATGATGAAGAAGGCTATGTTTCAAACGTTCTCAATTAAATGGTGACACGTGTTGATTGGATTTAAATGGTGTCTTAATAGCTTTGTGATTTTAAAAAATTGGATTAGATATTTTTTCACACCTGAACGGCTGATCGGATTCGACTGACAGTTTGGAATAATGATCAAAATTCCCTGAGAATTTAAATTCTCTCGAAGAAAATATTTCACAGATTTTTTCCTCTGGGTTATTCTTATGGGATTTTAGTAGGTACTTGTAAGCTATACTTCACTCATTATATATTGTACAATAATTAATAAGAAAAAAACATTAGAGATGCCGCCAATAAATTGGGTAAGACATGTACCTGCGACTACTGTGTTCAGCACTTTAGTATTTGAGCATATGGAAACTATCAGGAAAGCTAGATATTATCTTATTATTATTACATGTACAATCTCATTAGTCTAACAATTTGAACTTTTTATGTTAAAACAAACAAAAACAAAATAATAACCCTGTTATCATAATGACATATATTCAAATAATACTAATTCCTATTATATTATATTTTATGTATCTTCAGATAAATTCATTCAATCATTAATTCATTCACTTAAATTCTTTTTCATTTTAAAATAAACGTATTTCCAACCTTGTTAGGCACCCAGCCCATACACATAAATGAATGACTATGTTATTACCATGTAATGTATTTACTTATGAAATAAAACGTTACTTGACTTGACTTGACTTGAAGAACCGATATATCAGAAATGAAATAAGTTGAATTACAGAAATGAATAACCTTGAGTTTAAGAGTGAACATGTTGCACAACATCATAGTCAAAATGATTTCTTGGTGAGCAAGATCTGCCCGTAGGCCTACGCATATAACAGCGTTGAGCGGTAGTAGCATGGCGTAATCATGTACCCACCCTGGCTTCGGCCCGCTGAGTACTGGGATAGCCGGCGTGGTTTTAAAGCGTAGATTTGAAATAAATCAGATGAATAATAATTTGGATGAAATAAGTTGAATAACAGAAATGATTAGCTTTGAGCTAAACTAAAACGAACACGATTTTTTCAACAACAGTGAAACGAAAGTCTTCGCTATTTATATACTCATCCATTTCTATGCTCATCTAGTCACAACGATCACAATTGTACTCGACATTATGTATGTACTTGTACTAATTTGATTTCAAATTGTTTGCATAGCTACTTTGACTCTAATTTCAACTTTTATTTCACTTCATTGACATGTCTCACTCTGTGGTGTACAATCAGTAATATTATTGAATGAATACAAATACAGATACAATTTATAATAAAAACTCTCATACAATAATGATAAATAGCATACGAATTCATTTCTTTTTCAGTTTCGGAATGTACCATGACACAGAGAAGATTGGCTGCAGCCGACGTCGAGGAGCAACGCTTCACGTTATGACTCCCAGCTTTGAAGCCGACACGGTAGACTTCGCTTGGTCATCGTGCAGTAGACGAGACATCACAAACTTCCTAGAGTAAGAATTACTATTTTATAGGGAAGTTGCCATTTATAGATTGAACAATCAATTATCAACAATCAGACATTCGAATACTAATCGATATGCATGAGTCAATGATTTCGAAAAATTATTGATCAACTATTAATATATTCATTTGATTATTTATTTATGTTCATGAAACTCTGTTTAGAAGTTTGTGCTGTGCTACCAAGATGGTAGGTTCAGTGTTGTAGGGAAGTATTCTTTGAAGTTGATGGTTTTTGCCAAATAATGTTTTTACCAATTATGTTTTTTTTTGTTCTTTCTTCGTTTTTTTCATCCTCTCTTTGTCTTCACCTTCTATACTACTCAATCAAAGGAAAAATTATCTTGCTCTACCATTCCATCAGAATCTTGATTACTCGTTCCAATTCTCCTCCTTTTCGAATTTAATTGGATCTTCTTCGGAGCATGCACAAAAAAAATCACCCAAACAAAGCAAATTTTTTGCCAGTATTTGAAACGAACTCTATTGCTACTGCTCATTCAATAAAGAATAATAATAATATTAATAATAATAATTCTTTTTATTCTGTGGAACATAGTAGGCCTACAATATGTTATAGAATATGTCAGTTAAAATATAATAAAGTATTGTAAACAGGAAAGTCACATAATTAATAGTCAGAACCTCAGAAGATACTCATAAACTGAGTATGGCGTCATATCTATAAGATGTCTTCTTACTTCTTTTTTGAATTGTGTAGTACTTCTTTTCTCTTTTATGTGTTGCGGTAGAGAGTTGAAAAGAGCTGCTCCTTGATATGTCGGGTTTCTGTTAGTGAGTAAAAGATTTTGTGAATGTATGTGTAGATGGAGTTAAAGTTTCCAATCAACCCATGGAATCATATTAACTGGATTTTATGAAGTGGATTGGGATCAATACTCGGAGATGAACTGATAATCATAGCCGTATGCAGTACACTATTCATACTGGATACGGTTAGAACTTCTCCAATCAGAATTAATTCCACGGAAAAGTAAAAACTGATAATAAACAAGCAATTTTTCTTCCACAGTCGTGGTCTAGGGAGTTGCTTAGAAGATGAACCTGGTCCTCAAGACTTTAGTTACCCTGACTTGCCACCAGGGGCCATGTATAATGCCGAGCATCAATGCCAACTCCAGTTCGGCGATAAGAAAGCCAACGTTTGCACTCAACTAGAGGAGGTAACACATTAACAAATTGGGAACCGTCATTTTACTTTCATTTCAAAATATTGAAAACTGATTTGAGACACGATTTGTGTAATTATCGAACTGTTTAATTCAATTACAGGCCTAATTACCAGTGAAAAATTAAGGATCATCTCTCTCACTAGGAGGAGTAGTATAGTAAATATTTATTTTAACAATAAATGCTATTTCACATAAAGTTACATTTTTTTCATTGAATAATACAAAGTAATACAGGTACAATAACAATCAAATTCACAATGAAAGAATGAAACAAAGATAAAATGTTGTATATGAGAGTATTTTTGAGAGAATTTTTGAGAATACTCGAGAGTATTATTTGGTATCAACTAAATCATTGGAATTCTTTGAATTCGTTGATGATATATTTAGGCCTAAGTTGCTCATTCGAGCTGCTTTTCCGGTTCAGTCAGCTAATGTTCTGCATTAAAAACGGGAGTTAATTAAGTCGGAGGGGAGTTGAAGTCCCAAATGAGCCATGTGTTTTGTGAATGTCACTCATGTTTCACTCATTCATTTGTACCCACAAATTACCCAGCCAGAAGTAATCATTCAATCAATACCTATACAATTATGGCATCATTTACATATATTATACGTTATTATTTTCACTATATAAATATTTGATCATCAGGCCTACTTCTACGTATATTTCTTCCCGATAATTTTGCGTTTGATCGGTACATTTGTGTTTTGCAAAGTAACTTATGCTTCGATTTTTTTTTCATTCAATTGGAATATCATCGTTTTTTATTTTTATTTCAGATTTGCTTCCGCCTGTGGTGCGGAGTGAATGATACATGTACTACAATGTTGCGACCAGCCGCGGCCGGAACGCACTGCGGAAAACACAAGGTACATCGAACATTATCTCATCGTCTTTTCCAAATTATTTCATCACTAGGAAACGCAGCGTATGCATTGTAGGATGAGCGAAATATGTATGTAGAATATATTCGAAAGTTTATATATGAACTTTTGAGTACATTAAAAAAAAGTACTAAAGTACTTGAAGTACTTTTGAGTGTATACATAATACACACATTGATTTTTTAAGATTATTATTATCCTTCCTCACTCATTCATTTATTCATATAATTTCATTCTCATAACACTCATTCATTGACAACCTTAACAACATCCATTAATATTGATCTTCATTGACAGAGTTGACAAATTCTGTTGAAAACTCGACTCATCTTTGCTTTAGTTATCTTTGTTCTTTATTTCCATCTGTTTCCAATGTGTACAGTGCAAATTATTTGCCATTTCTTGTTGTATTACCCACTATATTACTAAAAATGTTGTTGATGTGATCAACCAATGACGACAATAAACCATTATTATTATTAATACTACATTCAAACTCTTCAATTAACACCATCATAACTTTGAACGAATCATAGGTTTACATAAATCAGACCAATTTTGTTCTAAGGAAAAGTAAATGAGTAGTGAATTGGGAATAGTGAATGGTAAAATTTTGAAAAGCATCAGTTGTTCGTTCATCTGTGGAGCACACACAGAAACTTCCACTGATCCCGTATATGGTATGGTGGATTCTCAGCTGTAGCTCGTCGATTGAAATATTCAAAATGTTAATTATTTTATGTTTGCTATAAATGTTCACAGTGGTGTTTAAATCAAGAATGCGTGAGTATTGGAGAACGTCCGGATCCAATACCCGGAGGATGGGGATCGTGGGGAGCGTGGAGCGAATGTTCTCGGACTTGCGGAGCAGGCGTTTCGATCAAGGAACGACACTGCGACAATCCCGTTCCGGCGTTCGGCGGGAAGTTCTGCCTCGGAGAGTGGCGACGTTACAAAGTGTGCAACGTGGAAGCTTGCGATGAAGGGGAGCCGAGCTTCCGAGCAGTGCAGTGTTCTGAGTACAATGATTCACCGTACCAAGGAAAGAAGGAGATGTGGCTGCCCTACTTTGATAAATGTAAGCCAATAACAATAATATTCTCTTCATTAACAGTTATTATTAGTCAACGTCTCATTACACTAACATGAGCGCCACATTTCCGAAAAATAATTGTTTGAAATTTTGAATGATTCATTTATATATTCCTCATGTATGATAGTGTAACCTCTAATAAGTTGTGGTTATCAAGTAGGCCCCATTAATTCCTAGCGTTCAATTTATGGACATTAATATTTATTTTTCACTGTTACCAGTAAAGAATAGCACTGAAAAGACAGACTTTTGTGAACATCATTCATCCTTCATGTGCTACTCCCCAATAACCCAGCTGTTGGTGGGGTCGTTAAGCAAAGCATGATCATCAATGTGTCACACACTAATGTAGGTAATCTCTGTTGGTATTATGTGAGATTGAATAAGCATTCAATAAATTATAAAAACATTTTAGTTTGTTCAAATCGTACTAAATACTGTATGCTCAACAGATTGATAAATAATATGTATGTATCAATATATTTTGTAATGTCTTCTTCACAGACGATCCGTGCGAACTGTACTGCGTTAACGCTGATGACACGTTGATCGTGCCGTGGGGCGATAGTGCGCTAGACGGCACGCCTTGTAATGTCGGCACGCAAGACATGTGCATCTCCGGCATATGCAAACGTGTCGGCTGCGATTGGGTGGTCGGATCGGAGGCTAAAGAAGACGAGTGTGGAGTGTGTCGCGGTGATGGAAGTCAGTGTCAGACGATCAAGGGAGTGTATTCGAGGAAAGATGGTTCTGGTAAGTTTTAGTATGAAATGCCTTGGTATTGCGATGAGACTGGTCACTTGGTATTGTATTATACAAGGTTGCCTTTTAACGTGAAAGTCTCTACAGATAACCTGATTTGCAATGACTGAGGGAAACCACAAAAAAAAACTCAGTCAGGATCATTCATTATAATGTGAATCAAACCCCTGTTGCCTGAACTTTTCATTTCACTGGTGGTCGATCTTCTCATCTCAATTACTCAGTTTTGAAACTATGCGGACGAAACAATTCGTTTTGAAAGTTTGGACATTTTTTTCACTGTTATCTATTTCACGAATAACATGATGCATTTCGCAGCAAGTAATGTTGCCCTTTCTGTATTCATTCCAGGATATCGAGAAGTCGTTCTTGTTCCCGCAGGTTCCAGAAACATCAAAGTAGAAGAAGTCGGAAACTCCAGGAATTATATCGGGATTGGTAGCGCATCTTCAAGAAAATTCTTCTTGAATGGCAAAAGGTGATACTTGGTGTATTCTTCAAATATTATTGGAATATAGTCAAATGCAGATAATTCGTTCTCAAAAAACTTTTCCAGAAGTTTCAGACACTGTATTTTCAATACCAATCTGTTAAATGATGGAAGGACAACAAGTATATCCTTCCACTCTTGCTTGCTCGAAATAGTTTGAGACCTGAAAGTATTTCAAGACTTGAAATTTCAATCTGAGAAAAGATATTTTCAATCAAGAGCAAGTCTTCACCTCCAATATATTCCGGTCGAAAATTTTGTCTCGCACAGCCCAATTACTTCTAGCAAACTGATTGAGAAAAGTGCGTATTGAATTTTTTTTTCAAAACGGCCAGTCCGATCTCAGTCAAAATGTGTAATACGGTAATGTGTAGGCCTACCATTTGAGCATTCACAATTATTAACAATTCAAATTTTTCTGAAGATAATTCGAATTGAAGTTTTTTCAACCAGCTGTGCGATTCTGAGTGTCAAAACAAGCTGTACCAAATTTGTCAACTACTTTTTTGTTCGTTTCCTCACGAAATTAAAAAAATACTCGGAAAGTTAACCGGACTTCAAGACCCATTTCGTTATGATCTTCAATAACTATATCAAATTGGTGGACACCACTCAATACAATGATAATGAATGTGTAAAATGGCATCTCACCTTGGTTAAGCAAAGTTCTTTCATTGCGTAAATTATTGAACGATACAATTAATTCTTGGAAATATTTTCTATTTATATCAATCTGCACAAATCAACGTTATTTTTCACTTTGACTGTATTTTGATTTTTTTTTTAATCAAGAGTGAGTTCTTAGTGGGCTTCCAACTGGTAGACAATTTCAACGTTAGTTTGAAACAAACTTGCTTCGCCACTTTTTTTATAATTGTTTTTTTTTCTTGCATGTGAAGTCTTTTCACTACAAAAATTATCCAACATCAGAAATCAAAATTATGGTTGCTGATCAATCAGTATTGAAATTGAGAACAATATGGAGAGTCCAATATTGGAATTGAAGCAAAATATTTAGGCAATTCAATTCTCAATCAGTATTGAATCGATAAAATCTAAGATTAGAAGGCATGAATCTCAATTATTGTGTCATCGTTTTCAGTTCAGTTCATTTCTATCCATTTTATGATAATGTTCAAAATTATATTTTTCCCCTAAGATTGTCAACTCTAGTCTCAAGTGAGAAAGTAATTGACAATCTGGTAGTTAACCTGAAAACAATCTTATACTGGTAGTTACAAGTACAGTACACGCCATGAGCACAGATAAGCTTATTCCCCTACATGCAAATGAACACTCAGCATTTACACCATATCTATTGACACTAAGATGAAACCAGGTGTATATTATTTATTCTATCATTATTGCGTTATTGTCACAAAATGACCTTGCGGTCGACGCGCCTCTAAATCCTAACATTCATTCATTAACCAAGTTAAATATTCATCATATTTTAGCTATTCACAATTTTTCAATTCAATATTGAATATTCCAATCCGATATCAAATCAAAGTCTCAAAATATTGACTCGATAAAAAATATCAATACGGTGGAACCCCTCTTATACGTTTTTCAGGAGACCAGACTAAAAAAATGTATTAACGTGAAAAACTTATCAATGAAACTATTTAACATGTGGAGCATATGGGTTGGATCAAGAAATAGAACTCATGACTGTAATAAATGTATCGAAAAGAAACTTTTAACGGAGGTTCTACTGTATCAGGCCATCGTGCACCTTAATTAGAAAACAGATGATTTTTACACCAACACTTATTTTCATTTCCTTTAATTCTTCTTGAATTCTCATGTTTTCCAAGTTGTTATTTCCATTGTTCTTTACTTCATTGAATTATCATTGTTTATTGTATTTTCACAGACAAATCACTCTTGCTGGAGAATATCAAATAGCCGGCACGCCTGCTCTGTACGAGAGGGAGAGAGATAATGAGAAAGTACACATACCAGGGCCTATCAAGGAGGATATTATGATTTACGTGAGTAAATTTTACAAATACCAAAATATTGATTATCAATTCAATGGCAACATGGTTAATTATTGTAATTGTAGAGATGGGGAAACCAGCAGCTTACCTCAATTTCTTTGCAGTTGATATACCGAGGGCGTTACCGTAACTTTGGACTGCGCTACGAGTACACGGTGCACAAGTTAGAGTCTCACCAGCGTCCTGATTATCAGTGGGAGTTTTCTGACTGGTCCCCGTGTTCAGCTACGTGCGGCGGGGGCAACCAGTCGTCGAGACCTGTCTGTCGCGAGAAGGACGCGGGATTGGTCGACGACAGGAAATGTGAAGCAAGCGAAGAGAAGTCTAGCCATAGAGTGCGAGTGTGTAACATACACCCATGTCCTGCAAGGTAAATGATGGTTTTCTGAACCTGAAACTTGATTGAAACTGGTTTATTTTATAGTGTACACTTTTTAAAGAACTATTTGTTTGTCAGAGATTTGCCAAGCCGGTGAAATATGCAGTATTTGGATATTTTGTATTTATTTGCACTGGTCACATGACATACATGACAGTAAGATAGCAAGTGGGTATGTATCTTATTCTGGCTGAGCCAGAACATTCGGCTCATTTTTACTGAGTACTCATTCATATGTTGTGAGTATGAGGCAACTGAGTCCTAGGTTTTCCTTTCTTGTCCTTATAATACCAGCACTAAACAATGAAAAATTCCTTGCAGGATTCCTCCACAAGATTTCCCTACAAGATTAGTAGAGGAATTGCAGAGAGAAATCCCCTACAGGGTCATTAACAACTTGACGGCCACAGAGGCTTATGCGTCCTTGCTCTCACTGAGAGGCCATGGAAGCATATATGCATGTCTACACGTCTCAATAGGTTGCATTTATATCGCCACAGCATTACGTCATATTGACATGGGACTTGTACTGACATCCAGGGGATGGATTGAGAAAATGTTATTTTGGGGGCTCTGATGTATTGAAAAATGATATGATAAGGTCAGCTGTTATTCCAAAACCTTGTTCTAGGCTTCATGTGTCAAATTGACAAGCCTCTGAATGCTGAATATCAGTGATATCGGCGAATTCATTGTCGCACATATTGAATACAACAATATATTGATTATTGATCGATTATTGTTTGCTTAACGACCCCACCAACAGCTAGGTTATACGGGGGTGCGAATGAGCAGGTGATTATGAAACTATGAAGTGATGATTAGTTATAGGACATTTACAATAACCCATGCCTTATGCCGGATTCGAACCCACGCCCAGCGGTGACTTCTGTTTCTGAAGCGGTGCCTCAGCTGACTGAGCTACCAAGGGTGGCAACAATATATCAACCCAATTGAAAAAAAAAAAAATTGCTATGGATGTTCTGAAATGCTTTCTAAACTTTAGTCAAACGCGAAATATGCATTGTAAGATGAGCGAGATATCTCAATAAGGTATAGAAGTCCTCAAAGTAGTTCTACCCTTGCTACTTTATCGACTCTGGTATTCTACACACCTTGATATCTGAATAAGCTATTCAAGTCGTTAAAGTAGTTCTACTCTTGCCACTTCATTGACTCTGGTGTTCTACACACCTTGACGCATATAAAAAATACTTCATTGTTGGTCAACTCTTGAATCTAAAAAGCAGTGAATCTCGACAACTTAATTCTGTCACAATTTTTATGATTATATTTTATGAATATTATCAGTCATTTTATTTTTTTTCTCCAAAACGACTGATCAGAATTGCTTAAAAAATCGTAATAATGTGTAAAATCCATGTATACACATTCAGAGAGAATTTCATTCCATTTGGAGAGATTTTATTTTTCAACATTTTCTGCCCAGCCAAATCTTATGGGGTTTTTAGAAACTTTGAGATGATGATTCTCAAAATCGGTCCGACCGATTCATCCCAAAAACTATACAGTTCTAAGTTGGATGAGTTTGCGTGTACGAAAAAAGTTTCATGTTGATCAGTCAACCCTTGCGACCTGTGGAGTGCTTACATACAAAAAAACAAACAAAAAAAACAACAAAAATACACACAGACAAAGCCCTATAAGAGTGGGATGGAGACTTCGCTACGCTCATCAACAATTACCTATATGTGCGATGTAACCGAAAAATAGCTTGGCATGGGAGATAGGGTGGTGATTTCATAATTTGACTGTCAAGTGATTGATCAAACAATAATCATCATCTTTAATGATTGTCTCAGATGGTGGATCGGTCCTTGGCACTTGTGTCCGTCGAGTTGTACAGGAGAAACTTCGTTGGCGATGCGTAAACGTAGCGTCATGTGCGTTGGCGAGAACGAGATGGCGCTCTCCGACGTTGATTGCGAAGGTTCCGGACGTCCGATCGAACAGGAACCGTGTCCCGACTTGCCGCCGTGTTCGACAAACACTCCGCCAACTGAAGATACAGAAGATACACCCACTTCGACGATCAGTAGTAGTTCCACAAACGAATACTCAACGACAACTTCAGTAGAAAAGACAGTAAACAGTATTAAAACCAGTAGGAAACAGGAAGTCGTTCTGCAATATGAAACGATACAGCACGAGAAAGACGGTTGGACGGTTGGAAGCTGGGGAGATTGTTCCTCGACTTGTGGTGGAGGTTATAAAAGGAGATGGGTGGAATGTGTCAGAAGTTTTTGTGATGCGAAAATGAGACCAAGCGGGGTAGAGTATTGCCGTCTTCATCGGCACTGCCGTCAGCCATCGCGGCACGGTAACTTACGCTAGAGGTTTTTCAGATATATCTGCCGTTAATTTATTTTAGTTCAATTAGGCAACTTATTGAACAATTATGCTGGGTAGTGTCAACTACATGAACTTGAATAACCTAGACAACGATATTTTTGCAGATTGAACATAGCGAAGTAACGTTGATTTTTTCATATATTCTCATGTAGGCCTAATTGACTTCAGCCAGTGTAAAATTTCAATATATTGCTTTTTAAATATAATGAATATATTTTCCTATCACATGATCTTTTCACATTATTTCACTCTTTCAGCTGTTCGAATCATCTATAGTTCACGAACAAACTGATAGTCGCTTATTAATGAAAGTTCTATTGTGAATAATTTTGTCTCCACTGAAATAAATTAGTCGACATACCAAAATCAAAGACCACAATTACGATATTTGATTCTTGTATTTCAAACGCGTTACCTATTAGCCTATATTTGTTACCTAAATAGGTGTATTTAGTGATGAAGACTCACATAGGTTATTCGAGTCAACTCGAAGTGTATCCAGTTTGATTCAACTAACATATTATGTTGATACAACTGAAATGCTGACTATCGAATTTGACAGTACCATAACTGAGTGAAATGCGTAGATAGAAGTGATGCCTTTGGGTAACAAATTAGGAACCAGGTACCTGTCGAAACTACCCGAGTAATATCCAGGTGATTTCGAGAGTGAAACAAGTTACAATATTATCGTACTTACATCAGGAAGAATGAAAATGAAAAATTGAGAATCGTTTCACCCTTTCTTCTATATTTATATCATACTGTTCAATTCCTGCTTTTCTGTCTTGATATCTTTCCTCTGTGCCACTGGCATTGAAGAGTGGGGTGGAAGGGTTGCTTGGATTTTCAAAGAAAATGTGTTGGAAAACATATGAAAATGATAATCTTTCAACTTTTCAGTTCATAGTAAAGGGTTGAACATCGAGTATAACGATAGGAGGATTGTATCAACTGCCTGCTTTATTATTAATCCTAATGATCGGATGTGTCCATCCCCCCAAAATAACCTGGATCAATACTTAGGAGTAGCTTACAAATATTTACATTCAGTATTCAGCACAGCAAGTAAAGAGCGGATGGCACGAGAAAGTCTTCTCCAATACGTTCAATTGTGAAAAAGTAAAAATAACAATAATGGTTGTCAGAGCGGCTCTCGTTTGCCCGATTCTTACACCCTGTTCCACATATTGCTGGTACCTGGGTGACAGGATGATATCCAGGTGATGCATTTCATACCCAACCACCCGACCACCCAACCTGGATACCCAAAGGCATCACAAGTCGATGGGCCTATGAACAGAGACGAGCATTTGTGGTTTTAGCGATAAACGAGAATTGTTTGTCAAGTGTTTTTTTTCTTCAATATGTTAACGTCTCAAGTCTTCCTGAGCTCAAAAAACCCATTGTTATTTACACGAATTTTTGCAAAAATGATGTTTTCTGCTATTTTCCGCGATTATGTCTTTTTGGTCACAAATATTGTATGAATGACAATTTTTTTCTTTTCTTTTAAAGCAATAATTTGAAATAACAATAATTTTGGTGATTATTTACCATCAAATCCTATCCACATGAAAAGAATGAAAATGTCCGTCATCCAAAATCCTTGAAGATTCACCAAAACGGTGAAAAAACTCCAGACATGCTATTCCACCACTGAAACGATTTTTGTAAAAATAGTCAACACCAATCCACCACTCTTGGCTATTTAAAAACAAAAATTGGGTTTTCAATTCACTCCAAATGCTTGCCTCTGCCTATAAATGGTCCAGGCCTAGAATAATGAAATGATTACCAAAATATATAATAGAAATCGACCTTCAAAACTTCATAGGAAGGACAGAAAAATAGAGAAAATGATGTTAGATGATGATCTTTAAACTGACCACTGAGGCAGTGTGTCTGAAAACTTCACACTATTTCCTGAGATCGTTTCTTTTCTCAAGAATTATATAATTCGAAAATCATACTTTTATTTAATTACTAATTATGTATCATAAGTCAAAACATGTTAATTTTAACCAATATAATTCAAAACCAGTGTTATTATCTGATTGAGTTCATAGTGCTAGAGTGCACTTTTGATTATCGATCTGGTTTTCATTTTGTTATGCGATCTTTCAGACATTACTGTTGATGTCAAGAATGATCAATGATATCAAAAAGAGAATCAGAACAAACCTTGCAATGTTAATCATAGCATTCAGACACGTTCTCAGATCCAAGTGAATAATTTGTTTGTTAATATCATATACTGTAATGATAATTGTACAATAATTTTATAATCATTAAATTATTACATTGATATTCATTTTGTATTATACCTACACAACAAATTAACAATTCATTAAAACAACCTAATGATAACAAAGTTTATTTTATAGTACCGTAGGTACTGAAAGGCCCATGCCAATATTTTTTAGGTTGAAGAGTATAACTAAGTAAACAAGCCAACTCCACTGTTTTCAAAACTAGAAAAAACGAGCAATTACATATTATTATATAATTGAAGAATATACTTTTGTGATTGATGATATGAGAGATGAATGACAGATGATTACATGATAGATGTCAGATAATATATATTTAGTAACTGAAGATAAATTGAATAAAACTTGAAATATTTTCCGTTCTGTCAATTGATGTTCACCGCCAAAATTGGTGATGCCAACCGAAATTAAACTTACACATCTTGTTTGAACCGTAAAATAACAGTCTTGTCCGATACAATCCTTGCCTACTGAGTAATAATTATGGTTAGGTGCTGACTGGGATTGTGTAGAAGGAAGAACTCTTCTTTATGTGAGGCTATTTTGTGAAGATTACCAAAGAGTTGGCACAAGACAGTGAAGAAAAAACACGGCAAACATGTGTGAACTTTGCCAGCATGTCATGATATGAATTATTGACAAAAACAGAAATGAGCGGAAAAGCAAGCAAAAACTAGTATTGATTCAATGAATGTAGAGTAAAGAGGTGATTTAATATCTCAGCCTATTCACATTCATTTCTGCCCCGATAAGATCACTACGGTCACTACAAATTCTTGAAAATAAATGTGAGTTAACAATATTTGATATTAATATCATGATTTCCAGTGATGAATACTTTAAATGAAAATGAATCGAACCGCAGGCCCTATCAATGTATTGATTATGAATCGTCAAACCTAATCACTGTGATTAGATATAAAAAGTATTGCATGTGCAATAAAATTAGTAGTGGTGAGCAAAATTTCTCGTGAATAATAGAAATTCATTTCATGTAACTATTTTAGCATGTCACCAGCGTACACATACAGTGAAACCTCTATGCATCGTTCCCGGATCCATCGTTTTCCTGCTAGTATCATTCATTTTTTCGCACACCACTCCCATATAACCAATGTCAAATTTTTATGGATGGATCGTTTTCCTGCAAGGATGCTTTTATTCTCCTGGTCACCTGAAAAATGATGGATGGAGTACTCTGTAGTTCTTTTCTGGAAAACAATTTTTCAGAAGTTTGTGAGCATACATCGCATACTGGTAGCTTACCGACACTTGTTGTTCCATTGCATTTGATTTTCTGCTCTTTGTTTGGCCATAGATAGTTTGACTCCATTCTTATTATTTTAAAACTATCAGAATGCTAGAAAAACATATTGGGATTGTTATGATATTGATCAATTCAAATGTCAAATAATAATGTAAAATAGAGTTGCTCAATGATCACTGTAAAAAAACTCTGTATAAAGCTAGATATAATAACATTATCCTCTCAACCACACTAATAAAATTCCAAATCTCTCTTCAATTTTGCCTATGTGTAACATTTTTTTATTGTTTCATGGTTTTTCATGCTCGTCCTTGTTCGTCCTTTCATGTTCGTCCTTCTTCTGTGCATTTCAGAGATTTTTTAATCTTGTTTTTCTCCAAAATAGTCAAAATGCTTATGCCGAACAACATATAGAATATTGATTGAATATTCTGAAGTAATGTTGAAAATATAAAATACTCTAGAAAATTAATTGCTACTCTTTTGAAATATCATAAAAAAGACCATGGTCTGGGTTGGAATTTTTTTCATCGTATTGCAATGAAATTGTTTTTCACATCTGTTGTTTTTCTATTCAATTCAATCAATAATGTTATCCGGCTCGGGTTTAGTCTTTTTGATTATCATAGAAAGGTACCACAATATATTATGTATTTGAACTATCAACATATGCATATATATATAAATATATATATATATATATATATATATATATATATATATATATATATTTATATATATATATTTGTATTTGTATTTTGTATTTATATTTATTTACGATTTAATGAAAACATGATTACATGTATGAACCAAGTCAAAATTGAGAATAGGTAGTTTACAAATAGTTAAAATGCAATGTAATGAGACAAATAAAATGAAACTGTTGTAAGATTGTTTGACCAGGTATTCAATGAGCTTGCCATTAAAAATAAATATATATATGAATATATATATATATATATATATATATATATATATATATATATATATATATATATATATATATACATATATATATATATATATATATATATATATATATATATATATATATATATATATATATATATATATATATATATATATGTATATATATATATATATACATATATATATATATATATATATATATATATATATATATATATATATATAAATATATATATATATATATATATATATATATATATATATATATATATATATATATATATATATATATATATATATATATATATATATATATATATATATATATATATATATATATATATATATATATATATATATATATATATATATATATATATATATATATATATATATATATATGTATATATATATATATATATATATATATATATATATATATATATATATATATATATATATATATATATATATATATATATATATATATATATATATATATATATATATATATATGTATATGTATATATATATATATATATATATATATATATATATATATATATATATATATATATATATGGTATATATATATATATATATATATATATATATGGTATATATATATATATATATATATATATATATATATATATATATATATATATATATATATATATATATGTATATATATATATATATATATATATATATATATATATATATATATATATATATATATATATATTTATATATATATATATATTTATATATACATATATATATATATATATATATATATATATATATATATATATATATAATATATATGTAGAGAGAGAGAGAGAGAGAGAGATTTTTATATAGAAATTCATGATTGATGAGCGTAGCGAAGTCTCCATCCCACTCTTATAGGGCTTTGTCTGTGTGTTTTTTTTTTGTTTGTTTTTTTGTTTGTTTGTAAGCACTCCACAGGTCGCAAGGGTTGACTGATCAACCTGAAACTTTTTTTTTTTACACGCAAACTCATCCAACTTAGAACTGTATAGTTCTTGGGATGAATCGGTCGGACCGATTTTGAGAATCATCATCTCAAAGTTTCTAAAAACCCCATAAGATTTGGCTGGGCAGAAAATGTTGAAAAATAAAATCTCTCCAAATGGAATGAAATTCTCTCTGAATGTGTATACATGGATTTTACACATTATTACGATTTTTTAAGCAATTCCGATCAGTCGTTTTGAAGAAAAAAAATAAAATGACTGATAATATTCATAAAATCTATGACTATATAAAATATATCATACAAATTGTGACAGAATTAAGTTGTCGAGATTCACTGCTTTCTAGATTCAAGAGTTGACCAACAATGAAGTATTTTTTATATGCGTCAAGGTGTGTAGAGCACCAGAGTCAATGAAGTGGCAAGAGTAGAACTACTTTAACGACTTTAATAGCTTATTCAGATATCAAGGTGTGTAGAATACCAGAGTCGATAAAGTAGCAAGGGTAGAACTACTTTAAGCACTTTTATACCTTATTGAGATATCTCGCTCATCTTACAACGCATATTTCGCGTTTGACTAGTTATTAATAATAGAAAATCATAAAACATATTTCTAGAACGGTCCAATGTTGAAAGGATAGGACCAAGATGCATTGGGGGTTGCGTTTGCCCGTTCCGGCCGCAAACAAACCCTCTATGCATCTTGCTTTCAGCCAAACGTTGTAGGAACTGAGTTACTCATTTCTCTTTTTTTTTGCTGCTTAGTTCACGCTGATGTAGGTTGTAAAGGTTGGTAGTGGTAGTGAGTAGAAATTTTGGGTCCGACGACAGTTCTTTTGATCCTGTATTGACTGCCCGAATAAAGATTTGAGTTGTTCTTTAGCTTTGGTATGATATTGTAAGTTCGATAACTTTTTATTTTAGCTCCTTAAAATTGGTTGATGCTATATCTAGGCCTACTTCTGTGTGCCGAATAGGCCCTGGTTAGGCCTTAGTCCTGTTGCTACTTACAGGTTATAATGCCAAAGAAAGGTTCACCGTGTAGGGAATGTTAGGGCAATATGTCTAGGGCCTACAGAAGGCCTAGGCCTGGGATTAAGGCTCAGGCCTAGATGAGCCTAGTGATGTCTCAACCTAATGTATTGAATTCAACTGTAACAAGATTGTAGTGCATAGGTCTAGACCAGACCTAGGCCCAAGACCTCTAGGCCTACCATTGATTTTGTACGGGTAGGACCTACTGCCCTATTAGGGCCTAGCTGCTATAAAGCGGTATATAGTGAGATTAAAAATTGTTGGTGAAATTATAGTATGCATGTCAGGTCTATTTAGTGGTTAGTCTCCAGGGTGTTATTGAGTCCTGTTAGTATAACAGAGTGGCACTTTCTCACGTTGGTATTAGGCCTACCACGTTTTTCTCGTGATTAATACCGGTACGTCAGTTTTAACTAACTTGTCCATGTATTTATCATATTTATAGATTTCTTGTGAAGATCAGGTACAATGAATGTGTTCCAAAGCTGCAGCGATACAAAGGATGCAGTCGAGCTGTACCGTCCGCAGGGTCTTTACTTGAAACCGGCGGCGATAGTCAACATTTCTGTGCAACTGCCTGTAACGAAGCGTCCTGGAAAAAGCATCTCCAACTGGGAGGTCATGGAGAAGCTGAAACAAATGATCAAACCTGACGAATTTGGGGTGTTAAAAGTATCAAAGAGTACAATAGAATTCATTAGATTCGAAGGGGAAATTGAAAACAGGTCAAAATTACCAGAGGTTTTAAAAAAACTCGATTTAAGAACTTTGAAGCTTCCGGGTTTTTCCGAATTGTTAAAAATTCGTGCTGCAGAAGCTAAAATAGATTTCCCTACTCGCCACGCTTGGGATTCATTCTTTCGTGATGCTAAAAACATGAACGAAATGAAACCCGGCGAACGGCCAGATACGCTGCATATCAGTAATCTGCCGTGTAAATGGTTTTCCCCCAGAAGTAGGAAAGATAGTGATAGTAATAATGCAGATAAACCCGACGAATATATTTTCAGGAAAGTGTTTGAAAAGTTTGGAGAAATACGATATGTTGATGTGCCGATGTGCGATCCATATCGAAACATGATGAAAGCTCATATATCTGGAGTCAAAATGTTTTCTTTCGGTCAAGACCACCTATTCGAAGGTTATGTTCAATTCCAAGAATATATGGGATTTGTTCGAGCCATGGATTCACTGAGGGGTATGAAATTACTGCAAAAGGACGGAGACAAGAAATTCACGGCAACTTTCAAAGTAAGCGACATTACTGAAGTACGTCAACAAAGCAGGTTAGAAATATGGTATTTTTGTGACACTCCCTTTACCGAGTTTTAAATTTCAGGTTGAATTTGACACAACGAAACATCTGAGCGATGCATCGATCCGTCGTAGGAAAACGGAACGCGACAAATTGATGAGTGTCGAACGTGACCGAGATGAGAAAGACAGGCTCAAAAAAGAATTGCAAGAAAAACAAAAAGAAGATGAAAGGTGTGATGATCATGTATACTTTCTTGCAATAATTTCTCAATTCTTTAGCTTTTATTCTTTTCCTGGACTCGAAAGTGAAATGTTTTTCCATTTTGATTCCACTTCCAACTTCCATTCATAAGATGTTCGATTGTGATCTCTTGAAATTAATAATTTCGATTCAGATTCCAATATTCAGCACAATTTCAATTCCATTTTTCATCAAAGCAATTTCAATTTTATCAAACAATATTCTATTTAAGCATTCACCTTGATTATTCACACGTCTTGAGAAATTAGCCAGATCTATCTGATATTCACACAAATGTAAATTATAGGCCTACTGTAGTCGAGAAAGTAGAAAGAGTACCGGTATTTCTTTTTCCACTTAGATTCAATCCGTAGTTATAATCGAATAGCAATCCATCCCTTCTTCGGTGGGTCATGACAATTACGGTAGTATTTTCTACAAAATTCTCTGAACATCGAGTGAAAAGTAATAACTGCATTGTACCATGTATTCCGTCTGGCATGCACCCTATCGGGAGTTATACATATAAAATGAAAGCTATTTTTACAAGAAGATGTCTACAGTCTACCCTGATTGGCTAATATCCCAATATGGCTGATCCGTGCACATTCCGTGTCTTGTAAAGCATGTTATAAATATAAAAACAGTTGTAAAAATTAAAATAGGGGTAAAGACCACATAGTGAATATCATTGTAAAGTAGACTTATAAAGATGGGCCCACCAGTAATGAGACTTTTTCAAGAATGAAAAGATTTAATAATTCAATAATGATGCATAATAATATTTTCTGGTACTTTTCCATTTTCTTTGAGATACTTTTTTTCTTCGAACTGTTTATCGTAGATTCTTTACACTTTTGCCTCGATAATCATCCTCTTCACAAAAACAAGAGTTCTCTGTAGGTAAAAAAATCTTTGTTACTTATACTAACACCATTGCTATCCTCGATCTAATTCTGAAGTTGCGTTGAAGGCTTCATTTGCTATTGAGCACAATCTACACAATCTAATTGTTTTGCAGACTGGCAATGGAAGAAGCGATAAAAAACAAATCGGAAAGAAGAAGAATGCGAGAGGAGAAACGCAAAAAGAAACAATTGAAAAAGTTGCATGAAAAAGAAGCCGAGTTGATGAATAAAAAGATTGCCACGGAAGAACGTAAACTCTTACTAGCTCAACGCCAATTGGAGTCAATAAGACTGTTGGACTACCTGTTTGAGAGAGTGAAGGTAGGTGAAAGGTTTAGGGCTCTGTGATTGGGTATACAGTGAAACCTCTATCCATCGTTTTTCAAGGGACCAGGAAAATAAAACTATCCATCCAGGAAAATTTAACATTGGTTATATGGGACTGGGATGAGAAAAAATGAATGATACATACAGGAAAACGATGGATCCCCGGGAACGGTGAATAGAGGTTTCACTGTACACCTATAACAAATAACAATAATATTTATTAAAGGACATCAGACCCCTGAAACTAGATTTCAATGAATAATGATGAATTGATGATACTATTTGTTCCCATATTTTCAGAGAAAACTAGAAATCATCTTCTCAATTCCAGAAATTATATTTTTTGTCATCCAGAGACTTTGAGTAATTTTCTATTTTCTATTGGGTTTTAACGACGCACTATACTGATGGCTACGATCTATTGGCATCGGTGGATGATGAATGAGATGATTTGATGATAAGATGAAAGGTTATTTTATTAGGTGTTTTTAGATGGTGGGAAGGAGTCGGTCGTGGCCTGTTGTTAAGGAACCATCCCAGTATCAACCTGAACGACAGAGGAAAACCACGAAAAACCCCTGTCAGGATGGTCGACCATGGCGGGAATCGAACCCCGGTCTCTAGAATGACGGTTCAGTGTGTTACCACTTGGCCACGCACCTCGGTTTGAGTCATTTTGTAGGAATTACTGATTCTGTATCTAGAAACATAAACGAAATTGAGTAATTTCTACGTTGCAACTCAAAAAAGCCCAGACACTGGAAGACAAATCAATTACTAGTACAGTACAAGTATTTCAATTTCTGAAATTGATATGATAAAAAAAATCTGTTTTTCTTTCAAATTAATGAGATAAATATTGTGATTATCTGTTTAAATCTAGTTTCAGGCTTGTGATGTCCTTCGAGTTAAAGAGCAAAACGCAGTGCTGTGAAAATACGTTTGCCTGCGTGCTAAACTCATTAGACCGGGGTTCGATTCCCACCTTTGTCGACCATCCTGACGAAAGTTTCTCATGATTTCCCTCTATCACACAAGTGAATATAATGAATATGAATACTATATTGAGAGCAGGCCATTTATCGTTTCTTTCCCACGCTCCAAAACACCTCTCAAAATAGCCTCTTATCTCATCTTCCCGCCATCTCATTTATCATTCACTGGCTCAATGGCGAACGAAATAGGGCAATATATAGAACTTGCTTACCGTATATTCTTTGTGTACATTGTTGGCGCAATAGAGGCCTAAATGCTAGAAGAACTTGGGATGAATAAAGATACATAGATTGATTGATATTTGACTATTTGCATAAATATTCAAGTAGGCTTAGGCAATGAATATTTTAAAAAATAACTCATTTATAATTAAAATGATACTTGTAGGAAAAGAAACAGAAAGAAATTGTGAAGAAAAAGGAGGACGCAATTGACAAAAAACTTTCAAAAATAAATAAGCGTAAGGAAAAGAAGCTCAAGAAGAAAGAGTTGAAAGCCCAATCGAAGAAGGTGAAACTTGAAGCCAAGGAGAAAAAATTACGCAGCAAATTGGTCAAAAAGTTTGAAACGGTTCAAGAGTCAGAAATGGAGGAACAAAGAGAGAAATTACGAAAAACAATCGAGGGCAAGAACAAGTTGAAAAGCGTATTGGCGGCTACCAGCGCCAAATTGTCCAAGTCTGATAAGAAAGGTGGAAATACTTCGAACGAAGTTATTCAGCCGTCATGTGTATCTGCGACTGTAGTCAACCCGCTGTATCAAGGTAAGGGCTGGCATTCAATATGACCGAGGTGGTACATTTTATTCATTTTTCTATTTGAAAACTCTTACGATTGCACATAAATGCGCGATAGCAAGTTCCCTAACTATCCCTATCCCACTACCTCCCTAATCCTCTGACGGAATAACTTTAACCCTATTTCATCCCCCTCAAAAACACTTCTACTGAGCCCATTCCAGTCCATGCCTGTCCTATTCAAGAAAGAGAATTTACCGACGTCTAATCTAGCCCCCTTTATACCTACCGCTCTATCATGACCTCGCCTACCTCCATACTTTAATTCTTTTCTTTCTATCAACTCATGCAGATCCCGCCATCCCCTCTCTCCCTCTATTACCCTGAAGAAATTACATAGACGATCCTCCTTTCTCCGTATATTTCCAGTTCCTGCCAGCCCAAGTCTCGCATCATCTCAGATGGACTCTCTCATCAGTCAGTAGCGCGATAAACCGTTGATAGTGTGCCCTGGGTTCGTTTCGCACAATGGTCGCTCATCCTGGCAAAGCTTTTTCATGGTTTCCCGTAATATTTGAAGTGAATACTGGAGGAAACAGACTGCGACCGCTTCTCTCCTTTTGTCCGAAAATCAAAACTAATTAAATAACCTGTCATCTCATCACCTCATACGTCATTCACCTATGCCAATAGGTCTCGGTCATCATTTCAGTATGACATTAAACCCAATATAAGAGATTTAATTAAATGAATACCGGTATGTAATATATCCGAGAATATCCCTAAAACCCTTATTACAAGAACCACATAATCCAACATCTAATGCCTCTCCACTTTCAAAGCCCAAAGAAAACCAGGTAACAATTTTCGTGGAAAATAAGTTGGTTAATCCAAATTTTTAAAATTCAAAATATTTGGGGTGTCTCTTACATTTGCATTCTGGATTAACGAGGGTTTACTCACTTTACTGTATAGTCAATATCTTCTGTTTCTATATTTCTATAGTAACTACTACTACAACTTACTACTACTACTTACACACTAGTAACACTTACTAGTGTAAGTGAAACAAATGGGGAAATATGAAGAGATCAATACAGTGGATAGAATTCCTTCATGAATTGTATTACAGTCATGTAAACCTTATACTACCACTAACTACTAGTTCAGTTCACCAAGTTTATCACCGTTTGTGCGAGTAAAAGTAAGTAAAGAACAATACGTACTGTACTTATTTTTTGGCCCTCTTTTCAGAAGGCGCTGGTTTCAGCGGCATGAGTTACCCTGGTGGTCCTCAGTGGTATCCACCGCCCAACGCACCCTACGGATACTTCGAAAACATGCAGGGTTTCCAGCCGCAACCGTTCAACTACACCTTTCCGAATCCAGCGTACCAACCTCGCGGTGGTTTCTTCCCACGGAGACAGCGGGGGTCGTGGGGCCCGCGTCGTCCCAGAGGTTTCCGTCGAGGTGGCGCCTGGAATCCTCCCAATTATTACCAGGATGCAGATAACCAGGATTATTATAAATATTTCAAGAAGTTAACAAAAGGTGATGATAAAGACAGCAGGTCACGTTCTCGATCCAGATCGAGGAGGTCGAGGTCTAGGTCGCGTTCCAGGTCACGTTCTAGGTCTCGCTCTAGGCGGCGGTCCTACTCTCGAAGAAGTTACTCAAGATCCCGGTCCCATTCGAGAAGACGTTCACGTTCAAGTTCTAGGTCTAGGTCGAGAAACCGTTCCCGATCAAGATCTCACTCTAGAAAGCGTTCGCGGTCGAGAAGTAGTTCTCGGAACGGCAGGAGACATACTCGCACCAGGTCTAAATCGCCGGCGACGAAACGTACACCAGAAAACAAACGCTCCCATTCGAAATCTCGTTCTAGGGGCCGTTCGAAAGATGGAAAACACGAATCTCGATCGAATTCGAACAGTAAGAAGTTTACGAAAGATGGAAAAGTTTTGAGTCCGTTGTGCGCTTCCAAGTCACATTCGACGAAGCCGCCGGACGAAACGGTATTGAACTCTCGAACTAAATCGAAACACCAGTTGGACAGAAGTAAACGTTCCGGTTCACGTTCGCGAGCGTGGTCTGATGGTCAGAAATCACGTTCGCGGTCCAAATCGTGGTCACAGAGACAATCTAGGTCGCCATCTTTGTCTAAGATCAGTTCGTGTTCTCTTTCCAACGAAGAATCTCCTGAAGCTGCAGCGAACGGCCACAAAGTTTTGGATCAATAGCTTCATCTCACATAGATCATTCAATTTTAGAGGGTTTATTCAACCAATCAAGTTAATCTTTCTGACATTGGTGTATGAAAAATCAACCGTGGGCCCACTTTTTCGTATTGTCAAACTAAGACTAAATAGATTATAAATGTTCCATTAACATTTTGAGGATTTATAATTTGTATTTGGATAGGAAGCTCCTCATTATTTGTCATTGGAGTATCCACCATGTATATATACCGTACATTTGTTTAGCCTTGTTGGCAATACCTACATAGTGTTGATACGTTGGACCGTCATTTCTCATTTGATATTTATAAACATTCTTAGGGTACAGGGAACCCTAGTTGATCCGAAATGCAAGGGATGTCAAAAAAATGTTTTCTGTATTATGAAAGATCGGATTAACCAAAAAACTCTTTCTCTACGAAAATCATCACAATTTACCGGTTATAACTGAACTGGTTATAACTTAGCCACTTCACTCATCACGGGTTTTTGGCTGGCCGACAACGCACGATTATATATCCCGCTCAAGCACTCATAAAAGCGCTTGACCGTCCCGAGTCTGACTGACGAACGATTGTTCCAAGTTACCATTAATCTCGTGCTCCATACTCGTCAAGGACTGAGCACACTCGAATGTCGCACTCTAAGCAGCGAGCATCTGAGCTGGCTCTGGCTTATTGTTACACATTGAATAAAAAGGATGTAAATTGGGAAGAAAAATAATAAACTCAAGGAAATCACTCCAACTATTTCGAATTATCCATCCGAAAACTGTGCTATAGCAATTGAAGGGCCAGCATATGAGTTCCAATTATAGATTAGCTGGAATTTGGATCAACCATATTAATTAACATCGAAATGCCTTCAGCTGGGGACTGACTTCAAATTTGGAGTATGTCAACTTTCGGATCAACAGAGTTTGGGTTAACGAGGGTGTGCTGTATATCCAGAATAACTATGGTATAGTAAACCCTCGTTAAATCAAACTCCCATAATACAAATTTTGCTATAATTCAAAAGTGGTTCTCAATGTTGAATGTACTGGTATTTACCTTTGAGGTTGATTGAACTTTGGTTGACTGTTCTTCAATTTATTTTCAAGTCGATAATGACATAATCAAAGAATTTCCATGAATAATGATGAGATTGAATATGGCTGTCATGTAGAGCAAGTAGGCAATCAAGTTGTAGGCCCACTCGTCGATTGTGTGCTTGGTCAATCATGCATTGCGTTCATTATGTGTACTTGATCAGTATTGCAATTAGCCTGAACCTAAATTATTCCTATTCAATTTGTTACAAAATGATACAAAAATCAAGTTGCCATTTCATAAACTGCAGTTGTGAAAATTAACGGCTTGAAGGCTTGCATTTTCGATGTTTCAATCTTGAAGCAAACAAAATGAAATCAGTTATTTCTGTGGGCTACAATCGTGTACTGAGTATGTGTATTCTATCGAAATTTTGTATTGGTAAAACCTAACAATTCTCTTTATTAACAAAATTTAAAAAATATTTGGATAGCATGAGCATCCACTTTGTAATCTCTCGCCCACATGGTTACATACATACGGTACTTTTGAAAAACCTACTCACCGGTATCTCTTTTTCTAGCAACAAAGGACACAGGAGTTGTTAATATTGTTCATACTGCGATTTATCTACCGTCTTCATTTTATGTTGTTCACCACTATGTATTAGAGATGTTTCAAGTTTCAGTTGCTTACCCATTCTTTGAAATGTTTCTTATGTAGAGGTTGCTACACCTTCTTTTGTAGGTTCCTAATACAGTAATACGAGAGCTAAATTATATTCAATATAATCTCAAAATCACCCGTAATGGTGACTTGATAGACATGCCACAAATTAGCTAATTTGAATAATCGCTTGTCAGTCATACGATTACTAATCAATCCACATTTTAATCGATTAAAATTGATCGATCAACGATCATTATTCATTGGATTATTTATTGATGTTTTGGAATGCTGTTCAAAAGCTTGTGCTGTGCTTCCAACATGTATGATTGTGAATTGGTATCAATGTAGCACAGCTACGTGCGTAGATGCCTACCTTTTTTCCATTTTCATCTATTTGTTCAGACATGTATTGTGAATTATATTCATTTAATTATGTTTTTGTTGATAATTTGGCAATTTATTTCTTCCAAGTATCAAATGATTACTCATCAATCGATTATTTATCAGTCATAAAATTATCGGTCGATTGATCATCATAACAAGTTTGGTCAATCATAGAACAACAACTTCCAAGTTCTAAGCATTCATATTGCCGCCTAGAAATGTCTAATGTGCAAACAGTTACTATTAGAATACTTTTAATGATATGAGAGTAGGTCAGTCCACATCAAACATCATGTTCTGAGAGACTGGGAATATATATTTTTGAAATATTCTTCACAGACTTGTAATTATCACACTGGTAAAATGTGATACACATTTTGGTTTCATATTGCGTAGTCATTAAAGTGAAGCCAATGTCAGAATGAAATCAGTGTCATAGTTAATCGTAACTCACTTGAACTGGATTGGAAAATAAAGACACTGCTTTGCCTGTTGTGCAGTATTTATTTTTTTGGAATCAATAATTGTAAAGAATTTTATGATTTTGAACATGAATAACCGTCTGCTGTAACCTGGTAAAGTGTTCATTTTAACGACCAAACCATTCTAGAATGTACACAAAAATCAGGCCAAGTAAACCCCTAGACCTTGATTGTTTTGTATTTTTTTACGTCAGATTTTCAATATTGCGGTAGAACTACCTTTTCCTTGGAACGGAAAAATGACTTTGTAAATGAATATCTTTGATTTTGAAAAATGCACAGCAATGCATTTATTTTAGTGACATATTGTCTGTAGGCCTACTACTTTTCTTGTGCATCCAATATTGTTTTGAAAATGTGAAATATTTTGCTTGAGCTGTAGTTCTGACAACGTGTGGCTGAAAACGCAAACAAAAAACGCATGTGATTGAAATTGGTGGACACACATCGTCGGAAATGCAATTCCAAGCATGTTCCCTGAATATTACATTCGTCGTACAACAATGTATTAAGTTACTTATGGACTGTTCACATAGGGCATTTCAATTTCTCTACAGTGTTGTAATACTGATATTATCTACTTCACATGTTGACATTCAGGATTGACATCGTGACATTGCAGTGTTGTAAATCATTACATATTCAATCATTCACTTCATTAAATTGGTGTATTTTGTGAGAATTTTTTATTACATTTTTTAAGTTGTCTGTTGCAGAAAGTAGAGTAATTCTTTCGAACAAATTATCACTTTTTGCTTGAAGTTGATTAGATTCATTTTCAATTTGGAAGAGTGAATACATTTTTTAGTTATAACCGAGATGCCTACAAGTACAAGCATGTGCCATATGCCCTTCAAGTTCCAATTTTTTATGTTGGATATATAGCAATAAGGCAGCCATGCTTTATTGATCTACTGTTCTATCGGTCATTCATCTAGTATTCAAAATTGTGATAGTGAAATTTAAAATTTAGATTATTATTGTAAATCCTACTAGATTTCATCTCCCATCTTGTCCTTTGATCGTTCACACCTGGTGACCACATTGATTTGTTTATCTGTTGTACATTCTTTCGAGAAAATCAGATGAGTGCTAAAGACTAGAAGACTGGGATTGCAATGTCCATGTGAACAGGCCAGCCTTGTTACTCTAGTCAAGCAAACAATACACAGAACTGTAACAAAAGAGTTGTATCATTTGTTTATGTACGTAATTATTATGTTATATAGGAAAAATGTGAAATTAAAATTGTTTTGTACAAAAAAAAAGTTGATCAATTTTCTAATTTGTAGAAAAACACCTCACATCTAGTTAGTTAACTTTCTCACATTGAACATTTTGTTCAATGATAACGGTTCCCATAACGATTGGTTCACGTGCCTTCAGTCGAAACATTGTCTGACAACAACTTTCAACCAATCACACGCAAGAGAAAACATTGTGCGACGGTACAATTTTTCCCTGTCCAAGTAGAGCCATCTTCTGACAAATGGGATGTTTGGGTAATTCACCAGAATTCCGCTATTTGAATATTGTTCGATTGTCGCACTTACGTTTCATTACAGTAATAGTCAGATTATCTATCTTTTTACTATCAGAATTATTCGTATCACATCATTTTAATTAAAATAAAGAACAATTATTTGTATTTTAATATGACTATTTTTCATATTATTGTATTAAATCAGAATTATTATATAATAGTGGAATCATTTTCATCGTTCTAGACCTAGTTTCTACCGATAGATTGCACACCTCAGGTGACGTGAAGTGATCAGTATGGGAATACAGACCAACATTTTGACAAATGGCATGTGAAAAAAAATACTTTTGGGATCCTTGCTTTACTCTACCATACTCTTTAGTCAAGTGATTACAAATATGGTTGTAGGAAATCAGAAAGTTTGGAAATTGTTATTCTGTTTCTTTTCTAACAAATCCCTCGATCATTTTGAGTAAACTAAAAACTAAAGTAAACAATGCATACATGAGGTAGACTGGAATGGGATCAATTGTTGATTGAAAGGTCAAGTATGCATTTTTATAGAATAATCCTATCTATGTAGGCCCTATTTACATTGGGCTCAGCTACAAATAATGGTTTTGGCGCCATTTTTTATTTCATAAGTAGAATGATTTCAGCATCTGAAACATGCTGGACCGTATCATAAAAAATGATGTACTATCAAAAAATTCCCTGCGTCGCCAGAAGAGGGTCTTGCCCCCCCCCCCCCCCCCCGCGCGGGTTGCTGGCTTCGCGATAACGGGCCGTTGCACAACTGTTCTCATAGCATTTCTTTTCCAAACTGAAATCTTCCCCCCCTGCCACGAATATGACCTAGATCCCCTACTGAATCAGTGAGAGATGTAAGGTCATTTTATTGGGACAGCAAGAAGGAATCAGTGGAAGGTTAATATCAAGTTTCTGAGTGTCAAAAATGGGTAGTCACAAACAATTTCTGTTAGGATCGTGAATCATGACTTGAACCTCAGTCTCATTAATGATGATTCAGTACGGTATAGCGACTATGGGGACGTCCATAAATTACGTCACAGCTTGGGGGGGTCAAGATTTGAGACAAGGGGGGGAGGCAACTGTGTGACGTACCATTTTTTTGTTCTATGTATTTGGTGCCATTCTTATATATTCTTATATTTATACTCACCCTAGAAACAGCAGATGCATATCAAACAATTATTGAGTTTGACTACTCAAAAAGCAAACATAATGAAATGAATATTTTGATTTTATCACTTTAGGGCCTATTGTACCTTTGCCGTCTGTTAATTTCAATTTTTTGTCAGAGGGGGGTCCGGGTATGAGAATTTGTAGCGTATTTAAAGGGGGGGAGGGTAATAGGTTTTTGTGACCATCTGTGACATGGGAGGGAGGGTTGGTTCAAAGTGACCTAAAAAAGTGTGACACAATTTATGGACGTCCCCTATTCACATGGCTCAATAATGACATACTGTCTACTGTCTATAGCCCATTGCAAATGATTGTTATAGTTTATAAATTTGAAAAATCCGATCTTATCTGTTTCCCAAAAGAAGAAAAAATGGTTTTATAGAGGTCTCCTCTTACCATAATATTGATCTGATTATTTTGACCAACTGTGACATGGGAGGGAGGGGTGGTTCAAAGTGACCTAAAAAAGTGTGACACAATTTATGGACGTCCCCTATTCACATGGCTCAATAATGACATACTGTCTACTGTCTATAGCCCATTGCAAATGATTGTTATAGTTTATAAATTTGAAAAATCCGATCTTATCTGTTTCCCAAAAGAAGAAAAAATGGTTTTATAGAGGTCTCCTCTTACCATAATATTGATCTGATTATTTTTAGAAATAGTCGGGTCAAATTTCACGTGTTATCACAAATTCACAATACCTCTAATTATTCCTCTAACCCACTTTGATGTTACAAAAATGTACATGTGTTTTAAAAGTAGATGCAAGCTAAAATAATCAACAAGAGGCAGCCATGGCATTAGTAGCTATGCTGCAATTTAAACAAGATGACAAAATGACAATAATTATATTATCTCTCATGTAAATAATTTTTAATCGTATTTTGGCAATACACTATTTTTCCTTGTAACTTAATATGATTGACTGTAATCAAGCTAGCTGAAAATACAGTAAGATATCTGTACTCCAATCACCATATTCTGTATGTTCCAATATTTTTATGTAACAACAAAAAAATTATCTTTAGGCTTACAACGGTCACAATTATAGTCTGTCTCGCCAATCTGTGGCAAGTGTTGGAGATCTTTGTTGCAGCTCATCTATTGTCCGGCGAGAAGATATAAATATAAATATGTCAATCATCTCTATCGACTACATTGGATTCAAACACTTTTTTATATTGGGTTTAACGACGCACTGTAATGATGACTATGGTCTATTGGCGTCGGATGGATGATTAATGAGATGATAGGATGATGAGATGAAGGTTTTTATGAGTAATGGGAAAGATAGTGGGAAGGAATTGCGGTCGCCGTGGCCTATATTGTGGGAACCATCCCGGCATTAGCCTAGACTACAGAGGGAAACCACGAAAAACCCCTGCAAAGATGGTCGGTAGTGGGGATCGAACCGGGTCCGATATGCCCACTGCCTCCCGGGTCACATGAAGCAAGCGCGTTAACCACTGAGCTACCTGTGCCGGTTCATACACTGTTGTATTTTACTCAAATTAAATTATATCTAAGATAACTTGAATCTAAAATAAGACTGGGATTGAATGATGAATGATCGTTGATTACCGGTCTATCTATACACAGGTGTACATTTATGAATATGTTCTCAGATGTGGCAACGTCGCACCACAACCCTCACTTCTTTAGTCACAAACTTGTCCTCAAAATGCAGAAGAGATCTGGTGGAGTTATGATTGACATGTTTACCTATTCAGCAGTTAGGCTGATCGATGAGATTCGGCACAAAAAGTTGCAGTCATGCGCTCTATCGGCGACTACCGTAAATAGAGTTTGGAGGACAGAATTCTGCACGTGGCTATGTTACAACGTTGTTTGTGACTACTTTCTCGCCCCAAAAATGTGTTTCACGACGAAATTGTTGCGTACCACAGGGTAACTCTGTGGCTGGAAAGAACCGCGAATGTTCCTTTTATTTATTCCCGAAATGCGGCAATTTATTTCAATTGTTGAAATATTTTAGGTTGATTGCAAATGATATGCCTATCTGTAACTTTTCAGATCAATTGCAAATAGCATAATTGTAATTAATTATTTGTCACCATCGATTTCAATTGATGATGAATTTTAGGTTTTAAAAGTGCTATACTATGTGCCTGTAACATTTAGGGTAATTGTAAATACTATTTTTGTAAATAACATTCGACTGTAAATAACATTTAACTGGAAATAATTATTTGACATTGTCCGTAACAACTGATGATATTATGTTCTGGGTTGATTGCAAATAGGGCCTATCATACAAAAACTATGCAAAACTGTTTTGTATACTTCATTATACAAAACAAAAACCGTATAATTAATAATTTACTCTTAAAGCATAACACATTTTTGATGTTTTCCTTGCAATTGATTTCCTTGGAGTGCTTATAGGTAGTCATACATAGACCAAGATTAGATAACAAGTAATGAAAATGTTTAGAAAAAATAAAAATCCCATACATTTTACCAATACCTACTGAACATTTTAAGCTTGGGTCAAATGGTGTTTTGAACTAATATCAATAAACGAATACAAATGTTACATGGGTAAATTAATTGGTTAATGTAGGCCCTAGGCTATATAAGTTTTTGATAGGTTACTAAAGGAGTGAAATAATATAATAATCTAAATTCTCACACAACATTTACGTGGTAATTATAATTAATACCTAACTCACAACAATTGTTTAAACAAATGTGGTGGGGCATATTATTAAAATAATCCGATCTGAGTTTCAATAACATTTTCTCTACAAATGAAACATCCAAATCCACTTGAATAAGTTGGACAGATTTGTCAAAAGATGAATATAAAACAATATCGCACGTATGAACGTTTAGCATGGTCATTCCAAGCTGCATTACAAGCAAAGTAGCAGGCCCGGATTTACGCACAGGCTGGCAAGGCTGAAGCCTAGGGGCGCAAGACTCAGGGGGCGCTTGGGTTCTTCAGGGCTTCCATATTTTTTTTTTCAAATGGAATGAAATCGCATCAAAAATGCAACACGAAGTTATATCATGTAGTTAAAAATGAAACCATAAGTATCACAAACTTATTTTCATTATCATTCCCATTCATATTCTCATTAACATTACAACAACATTGGCTAATATCTACTCATAACTTACATAACTTACAGAATATGACCTAAAAAAATGATATTTCAAAAAATTCCCTGCGGGGCTATTGGATTGACTGAGATATTGCTGACATATGCCCTGGTACTTCTTTCTAGAACTTCACCCCGGGTAAGTCACACCCTGTCGTATAAATATTCCATTACTTAGAAAGTCATCATTGGTAATGTCGAGTAACGAGCGGAAATACGTTGTCGTGCCACGTGATTTTCACATTGACCGAAATATTTCCTTAATTAAATTTTATTCGTTTATTTTTTATTTTTCACACTAGTCTTACACACATTTTGAAAGTAAGTATAGGGGCGCTAAACTAGATTCAGCCTAGGAGCGCTGGATTCTTAAGTCCGGGCCTGCAAAGTAGCCATAGTAAACACTACGGAGAGATTACTCTGTCCTCCAAACTTCCGCCATGTTGGATTTTTGACAGCTGCCGCTAGCGCATTCTATAGGTACTTTTTGTGCCGAATAGCAACACTTATTTGGTGGGTGAGAAAGACTAAGACTATACTTGATAAACCCTGTTGGATAGGCCCATGCTTTGATAATAATCCATTAACATACAAAATCTGACAAGTATTGGGCCTATATACATGACATTCATTATCAACCAAACTTCACACACCTTCTGATATTTCTAGGAAACGCCGCAAATGATAAGAGAGATATAGGCCTTGTTTGCCTATATGCACGTAAGGAGAAGATTACCAACGAAACAATACAAAAATCATATCACCGACATAAGATATATATATGTTATAGCTCTGATATATTTAGGATACTTGTCGTTATTTTTCAGGACAAGATTTACGATAGGAAATGCATTTTTAGATGAGCGTAGCGAAGCTTTCCATTTCGCACCCTGAAAAAAATTGGGCTTCGTTTTTATGTTTTTTTTTTTTTTTTGTAATTATGTACGCAGCATACAGGTCAGAGACATGAATCAATCAACTTGAAACTTTTTCTGAGCGTTGGTGTCATACCAGAATAGGTTGGGATTGTTATTCAGTGAGATCGGTCGGAAGGTTTTTCCGGAAAATAATCGGAAAGTTTGAAAAATCCTCGTAAGAATAACCCGGAGGAAAAATACTTGAAAAACAAGAATTTTTCAAAAGCTCTCAAATTTTTACCGAATATGAAAAATACTATTATACACCTTTCCAGAGATTTTTGCAACAATCGAATGAGAAATAACAAAGAAAACGCATTAAATGTGTACATTTTATTGAATATTTGGATCAATTGGATTTGCAAAGTGTTTATGCGACAGGTTGCAGGTTACTATAAATATCAACAAGTTGCAGGTGAGGTTTCTGAACGTTTGAAGTAAGTCAAGGTTTGTAGATGTAAATTGAGCTGACAAGTTATTTTTCATTCTAGATTGCCATACTTCTAAGCTCATCTCACAACGCGCATCCCGCGTTTTCCTAGTTCAAAATAATGAAGTACTCAAAAAGTATAACACTACTGCGATTCGCCTCTGCAGGTAGAAAGTTCTCTAATTTTTCTACGTTTTTTTTTGTGAAAACGGAAAATTTTAAACACATTTTTCATGATACGTCTCATGATTTTTTTTAAGATTATAAATTCTAGATTCTAGATTCTAGATTTTAAAGTCGATACATTCTTGAGTAATGACGTCGACCACCACCATATAGCCCCCACTCAGGGGCCCGGCTATTCTCGAGTTTTCGTTTAGCAAAACGTATGCGTTTTAGCGATCACGTGACCGACAAAACGCACGATTTCCTCAAGACCCTATTTTCGAACTTCAACACGTACGATATATCTCTGACAATGTTTATACAATTTTAATATTGTTCTTTAATAAGAAACGGCAATAAATACAAATACAAATACAAATACAAATATCGTCTCGCACTGCGTCACGTATGGCCTATTTCTACTCGCCTCAAAAAAGCGGGCGAGTACTGTCAAACGCATACGTGTTATGGACACTTTTTTGTCGTTTCAAGATTAAAAAATGGAGAAACAATTTCGCGTGGTGATGAAATAATGAAACAATTGTATGTAAGTGGTACCACATGTGTATAGAAGTACGTTCTAAGCTTCTGATTTCTGATTTTCTGATTAGCTCTATAAAAAAATATATATTTTAATATCACTATCTTCACTTCCTATTGACCTCCACTTATAGATTACTACTGTACTAGGCCTAAATTAGACACTAACCTAAAAATAAATGAAACTACGATTCTCCTTTCATATTTAAAATTAACTAAATTAAATGAGATAGGTCTATAAATAAGAGTAGGTCTAGTTTTTAGTAATATCCTATGAGCATGTACAAAAAGAAATTCACATTCTATTTTGAATTTTTATATAGTATTATAGAGTAGGCCTGGACCTAAACTTGTAACTTGGGGCTAATTAGAATTGCGATAAACATAATAATTATTAATTTTGCTTACCTTGTTGTTTTCAATTACTTTTGACATTCCATAACCTAGAAATGTTTTGTTATGAACCGACAGCTCACAGCTGTTTGTCTGTGATTTGATTGGCCCAAAATGAGGGGATAGTGACGTCTACATGACGTCAGCAAGACGCATACGTTTTAGCTCTTTCTGAAAACGCACTTCGAGTAGAAAAAGTGGAGAATAGGGTTTTTGGTTTCTCGAAACACGTATGCGTTTCCGAGCCATACGTGTGAGTCGCATGCGAGTTACTCGCACGGGAAAACGTACGAGCTCGAGAATAGGGCCCCAGTGCTTGCCGCGGCCGAACGATATTACACATAAATAATCAGAAAAGTAGTAGAAATGGAATATATCAAATGTGCTGTTATTTATTGATGTAGCCTATATATATATATATTGAGTTTTAACGACGCACTATACTGATGGCTACGATCTATTGGCGTCGGTGGATGATGAATGAGATGATGGGATGATGAGATGAAAGGTTATTTTGTAACCTTAGGTGTTTTGGACGGTGGGAAGGAGTCGGTCGTGGCGTGTTGTTAAGGAACCATCCCAGTATCGTCCTGAACGACAGAGGGAAACCACGAAAAACCCCTGTCAGGATGGTCGACCATGGCGGAAATCGGACCCCGGTCTCTCGATTGACGGTTCAGTGTGTTACCACTCGGCCACGCGTCTCGGTTGATGTATAGCCTATATCAATGTTGAAATGGTAAATTAAGAATCCAAAAATGAAAAAAAAGTTGAAAATTTCGACAAAATTTTTTGAAAAACTAATTGAAGAACACATCAAACTGTTACCTACAACTAAACCAGTCTAGATAGTTAGCATGGAAATGACAATCGAAGCGTTGGTTGAGTAGGCCTTCCTCTATCAGATGAATAGATGAACTACATTTCATCAGCAGCAACAATTTTGATACAAATAAATAGTTTCTGTCACCTTAATTCACAGCCAAACAACCGGCACATACAGTAGCTGAATGGCACTCGCTTCATGTGATCCGGGAGATGAAGGGACATATCGGACCTGGAGGCTGGTTCAATCTCCGCCATCCCCCACCTTTACAGGGGTTTTTCGTGGTTTTCCTCTGTAGTCTAGGTTAATGCCGAGATGGTTCCTTCAATATATTCCACGACTGCTTCCTTCCCACTATCCTTCCCAATATACCTAAGAAACCTTCATCTCATCATCCCATCATCTCATCAATCATTCATTCGACTCCAATAGATCTTAGTTATCATTTAGTTTATAATAAACTGTGTTTTTCGCGTATCAGAATTTTGATATCTCATACCGTTCAGAAGTTATAACAAAAAAAAACGATATTTCGCTAAATCGACTCCCATGGACTCTTAAAAGCTATTTATTCAGGGTTATATATTGTTGAATCCAGGAGAGAAGTACCGTATAGATCAAGAAGCGTCGTCTCGTTATGGCCACTTTAATATTGACAGAGTCAGTGTATTGTCGAGTAGTCAATACTTCAATCCTGATACACCGATTTGATTGAATTCCACTACCAGAAAGCAGTCAGAGTTCAAGTCAAGGGCTTACTGAGATGAGCTGTCGAGTGGTTGCCTCACTGAACGCCATTCGGGAGACCGGGGTTCGATTCCCGCCATCGTCGACCATCTTGACAAGGTTTTTCGTGGTTTCCCTCTGGCGTTCAGGTTAATTCAGGGATGGTTCCTTAACAACAGGCCACGACTGACACCTTCCAAAAACCCAAAACACAAAAACCAAAAACACCGAATAAAAATAACCTTTCATCTCATAGGCCTATGTTCCTATATATCATTTACCGACGTCAATAGAACTTAGTCATCAGTGCAGTGCTTCGTTAACCCAATATGAAAATGTAAAGAATCAGAAATTAAATTGAATTAAAAACTACTACCGAGACGCGTGGCCAAGTGGTAACACACTGAACCGTCATTCGGGGGACCGGGGTTCGATTCCCGCCATGGTCGACCATCCTGACAGGGGTTTTTCGTGGTTTCCCTCTGTCGTTCAGGTTGATACTGGGATGGTTCCTTAACTACAGGCCACGACCGACTCTTTCCCGCCATCCAAAACACCTAATAGAATAACCTTTCATCTCATCATACCATCATCTCATTCATCATCCACCGACGCCAATAGATCGTAGCCATCAGTATAGTGCGTCGTTAAAACCCAATAAAAAAATATTTAAAAAATATAAGCTACGAAGGGGGGGGGGGGGCCTCGGAGCGGAATAGCGTATTTTGGAATAAAGTCGACTCGGTCGTGTGACATGGGATTCGTTGTCCTTTCCAATGGAACGTGGTTAGGTTTCATGTCCACCCGGCCCAGTCCACAGGCCTAGTCCACAGGCCTAGTCCACAGGCCTAGTCCACAGGCCTAGTCCACAGGCCTAGTCCACAGGCCTAGTCCACAGGCCTAGTCCACAAGCCTAGTCCACAGGCCTAGTCCACATGCCTAGTCCACAGGCCTAGTCCACAGGCCTAGTCCACAGGCCTAGTCCACAGGCCTAGTCCACAGGTCTAGTCCACAGGCTTAGTCCACAAGCCCAGTTCACAGGCCTAGTCCACAGGTAATAATAATAATAATAATAATAATAATCAGTTTTATTTCCGCTTCATAACACATTACAATGTTAATAGACTCTTTTAATTGTGCAAGTTAAAAATAAGAGTGTAGTAGGAAGGCTTTATGAAGCTTATTCACATTAAAAGTAAATACCAGTACATGAAAAAGAAGCATACAAAATACTTGTCGAAAATATAAAAACTATAAGTACGGTATACTTGGAACAAATGCTTAAATTCTACAATCTATACTCATACCGACTAAAAGTCGACTAAAAACTCGTCTAATGAATATAGTATAGGCTTTCATCACAATTGAACTTTTCAAAGTTTATATTGAAATGTTTTTATTTATTTTTTTCTAGTTTTATAGTTCTAAAGGAATTCTATAAGGTTGGACACCCAAACCCATGTCACACAACCGAGTCGACTTTATTCCGGTATACACTCCTCAGGCGGCTTGTGTCATCAAATCATTATCATGACATAAAATTACATTATTGAAGACGCTTCTATCCTTATTATTGATATGTATATTTTAATTATACATTTCTAGTTCGTTATCTATCGAATAATACCAAATGAATTAAATATCAATTTGGATTTCTTCATCCGAGGGTGCTGGCGCGCTCACCCGTGTTTATTCACTTGATGTTTGTTGTCGCGACACTAGCGCCAGTCTCATCACGAGATACTCGCGGCGACTATGCGACTCAGCGAACGGGCCATTTCAGCAGTCAGTCAGTTGTCGAGTGTAGCTGCTAGGAGTAGGACGTGCGTTAGTGTCGCAATGTACGCGACCGAGCCACGTTCACGGCACGTACCACATGTCGCACGATTTTAGTAAATAATCATCACAACAGTTTTTACAACAAACGTCCAGTTTTAGAGAACGTAGTGACATCAGATTTATTATTCAATATAGAAATATATATTTTTTTTAAAGTTGTAGATAAACTGGATTACATACACCCACCCGGTAGCCAAGAACAACAGTTTACTGTAAATAATTGAGGCTTTTTGCCATGTGCATCACTGATTTTTATTAAAATCGAATGTTTATTATTTCAATCTAGTATTTTATAATACGTGTTTATTTATTTGAAGTGTGTGTTAGTGAGTGTGTGAGTGTGAATAATTATGTTTCATGTTTTTTGTTGACCGACGATTACACTATCCGCAATTTGGAAGCACTTACCTATCCTATAATCAAAGTGTATGCTATTTATAAATAGCTAGCTCTAGCATTAATTCTTCGTAAATAATCAAACGGTTTTCATTTTACAATAATTTTCTTTCATTATGAATCTTATCAATAGAGATGGAATATGTGAAATAAGTGGTTTTGTGCGGACGTTTTATCTTATTCTACTTCTGGTCATCTCTACGCTCCTGCATTCTTGTCATGCTGTCCATTATTCTCCACAATGGGCAGTCCATATTGTAGGAGGACCGCAGGTAGCAGATTCCATAGCTGGTAAACACGGCTTTCTCAATCAGGGAGAGGTAAGATTTGCTTTTGTTTTTTATTTTGTTTTTTATTTATAATTGCTGCCATCAATAGCTTGGTTATTTTGAGAGTAAGAAGGAAAGGTTAGGATAGATGAATGATGTTCACAAAAATCTGTTTTTGATGCGAGACTCTGAAAGCACGCTTGACATTTTGATTGAACTTGGGTTAAGCTGACATATAGAAGTGTGACATTGGTGTGTAATTGACTAATATTGCACTATATAGCGTACAAAAACAAAAAACCTATTTCAATATTGAGTTGGTTTTTAGTTCATTTTGAATGGCTGAGTGTTTTTTGTGGTTATATTACTCAATCATATATATATATTTTTTGTAAATCCATCAATTTTTCTCTTCCTCAAGTCTATAAATAAGTACTAGTGGAAGCTTCATAATCTGGCTTAGTCATCTAGCAGAGTCATTATTCTTCATAAACTGAAAGCAAGTGAAACGTCGCTTCGAGTCCTTATTCTTGAATAAGGGACTGAAGTTTTGTGAGTTCACCATTCATCTAACATCCCCTCAATAGTAGCTGTTGGTGGGGTAGGTGTGCAGACTATAATTGTTTTGTCATTCTCGAGATGAGCACAAGTTTTTCACTGAAGTGGGCGACAGAAATCATTTATTTCAATATAACTTTGTACAAGTGATGAGCCAAGTAGTATTTCCCAGATTTTTTCCGTTAAGTCAGGTTAGTTTGATGAGTTTTAAATTTGATACTATTCAATATTCATTAATATAAAACAAGTGCATCTCCAAAGAAAAACACAATCAAAACACTCGTGAATTTGTAAACAGCGTTTAGAACGGATCTTTGTATCCTCGTAATCTAGATTCTATACGGTATGCCTGAGAGCGGCAAATGGAATAATATCTCCGGATATTTTTCTGTTAAGTAAAGTTAGTTTTATAAGTTTAATACTATTTAATAATATGAAGAAGAGTTCATCTTCAGAGAGAAACCTTATCAAAATAAGTAAAACACTCGTGATTTTGTGAATAGTACTCAGGACAGATTGTCATAACTTCGTAATCTAAGATGTGACTGAGAGAAGTAAACGGAGTAATATTATATATCACATCTCGGTAACGCCTATACGCCTGAAATTAAAAATGAAACTAACAAATAATTTCAGTTTGTTGGTTTGACTAGAATTCTGTATTGTAACTTCAATTTATTATAGTTACAATACTTGATGTAACTTGATTGCTTAAAATCAATAGTAATCAAAGAAACCTCACACTCCGTAAGTAGAATGTAACAAATCATTAAATGTTTTTCTTTTTTTCTTCTTACTTCAACTAATTTATTATTTTTAATGTTTGAGAAATACGTCCGAATTTGAATTGTACTTATAATTCACTATTTTAACCCACAGTTAAGCCTTTTTTGAAGGGCTTTGTGGATGTTTTTTTTTGTTGTAATTGTGTTTTTCTTTCTGTATCAGTGTATGTGACCAATAAAATGATAAAAAAAATTATACTATTTTTCACTATATATTTACATAATTCTGTCTATAAACTTGAGGTGCCAAACGTGTGTACATCAATTATCATTATTGTTGGCTATTGCATATTCTACTAGCTCTCTGGTTAGTGGTTCTATTAATACGAAGCCAGGCTGCAAGTTTCAACCTTCAATCAGGTTACGGAAAAGTGACGGGCGCACAGTGTTAGCTAAGCTTGTATAATGACCTTGCCGAACATGGCCTTGGAACTTGAAAATGACCTGAAGACATTTTAATTTCATTGCCTTTTAAGTTTTCTAAAGTCTAAACGTTATCGTTGTCCAAGTCATATCTCGCAATATTGGTATATATGAAGATAGGACGTGACTTATTCATGCTCATAGACTAAAAAAAACTCGCTTTGCCGGTAGGCCTACAAGATCCATGGGAGTCGATCAAGGCCCGGTATTATCAAGTTCAGTTAGCGTTTATTTGTGAGTTAATTAAAAAATAGTATGGGTAACCATGGTGATAGCAACTTTAAACTACCAGTTAGAGCTACTGTCATTTGGTAATTTCGGCACTTGGTGAAATATCAGTTTTCGAACGGTCTGAAATATCAAAATTCTAATACGCGATGAACACAGTTAATTATGATAGCTTCAAGATGATATAAGTTATGACTATTCAAGTCACATTCCATAACTGTGAAGCGTCGACAACAACGAAAAACATTTTTTAACTGTCGACGCTTGACAGTTATGCGACATGACTTGAATAGTTATTTATAACTTATATTATCTTGAAGCTATCATAATTATCTGTGTTTCTCGCGTACTAGGCAAACGCGTTATGTGTTTCCGCGTTGATGGATGAGCTGGAACATATCAACTTATCTTTGGATTGATTATTATATATATATACACCTTGAGATCCAAACCATTACATCACTGCCATCTTATTTTCCAATAATAATTTATATGATAATAAAGAAGGCTTTGTTTTAATCGTTTACAGTCAAGTGTTGACACTTGTTGCTTTGATTTAATAGGTATCCTAATAGCTTTGAATAATTGACACAAATAACATTATATATTTTTTTACATCGAAACGGCTGATCCGATTTGAGTAAAAGTTCGGAATAATGTGTATCATTATCAGATTGAAGTTCTCTGAGAATTTGAATCCTCTCAGATGAAATATTTTTCACGAATGTTTTCCTCTGGCTTATTCTAATGGGATTTTTGAAAACTTTGGAATGAGTTTTCTCAGAAGTTGTTCAACCGATCGTGCCTCAAAACTATACAGCATCAAGTCAGATAGGGGTTCATGTGTGTGCCAAGTTTCAACTGATTTTGAATTTTCGTCTGACCTGTGGAGCGCGAACAAAAAAACAAAAAAACAAAAAAAAAAACAGGCACTTTTTTTTCGGTATAGTGTAATTGAGTCTTCGCTTCGCTCATCCAATTAGAATTTTGATACCTCATACCATTCAAAAGTTATTACCAAGAAACTGGTATTTCGATGAATCGATCCCCGTGGACTCTTAATTCGGGAATAAGGATCCTGTATCAACTTTCGATGATATTGTTAACAAAATATATATATTTTACATACCAGAGTCATGATTTCATTATCTGTCATGTTATATTTTTAGGTCCATGTTACTGAGAAACGTTATTCAAAAGTCACTCGTGTACGTGCTAATAGTTCTATCACCTATATGTTTGTTTGTAAAATGGATTTCCACATATTTTTTCAGTGTATACTTGCGTTCACATGAAAGAATTCAATGCAAAATCAAAATTGAAATCTGATTTTGTCCATTTTTTAAAAACTTCTCAGACTATGCGTCGAGTGCACAGCACATTGTCTTTCAGTTTTAGTGCATATGACATCAGTGGTTATTGGAAATTTAGAACTGCGCATATGAGAAAATCAATTATATAAAGAGGTAGGTACCGCGCGGATACTGGGGGGGGCCCCCCCCCAGGCCCCTTCCCCACAGCCCGCAGGGAATTTTTGGAAAAAGTTTGTTATTTAAAGTATCTTGTTACTACTTGGGAATATGTAGGCTGTTGCTTTATAGTGCATTATTACTAATATGCATTATTAGTGTTATTAGTATAATTAATTATAGTGCATTTTAATTATACACAGAGACTTGATTTTACAGCTGCGCAAATTGAAATTAAGAGCTGCATTTTTGATGTTTAGAACTGCGCATATTAGGGTCAACTGCGCACTAATATAACCCCTGTATGACATCGTTAAATTACCTTCATGATGGCTGATCGACCACTTTATGTAACCGCAAGTATACGTTTGAATGGTGGGAGCTGAATTAGTTCATGCCAAAACATTTGTCACACTCGGTTCATCGCTCTCTTTTATCATGTTGTCCACAAGGAAAATACACATAACCAATTCACCATTGCTCCGAGTGAATATTGTGTATCCATTATATCTCCCGTTATAGAAAATGAAGTGCTATTTGAAGAGAATTCCACTTGATCATGTCGACTACAATTAGACATGAATAATAATCGAGCACGTATATACATGCATACAGGTGAACTGCATATAGAGAAAAAAGCTGACAAAATCAATTCACAAAATCCACACAGCTAGTATTCATTTTTGAAAAATATATCTCCTGGAATGTAACTACCATCGCATATTGACAGAGAAACAACGATATACATGGTTAGGAATTTAGGCTTGCGATTGAGTGGTTTTTATGAGATTTTGTTCATAAATCAATCAAGTGCCAGATATAATAATATATACCGCAAAAGTAATTTTATACATTACATATTTTACATTTATACGGGCCCATATTTCATCACCGAATTATACATATATATATATATATATATATATATATATATATATATATATATATATATATATATATATATATATATATATACATATATATATATATATATATATACTTCATACAACTTGAAGAATGGAAAAAAAACTCACAGCAAAAAAGCACATTGACGAGAAATGAAAATATTTGTCCTACTCATAATTTTTAAACCTAAATCGAACACGAACAAAAGGGCTGCACAACTACAAAATATTACATATTAAGTAAAATCAACTATCAAAATCAACTATAAATCAACTATCAATCAACTATCGCAAATCGTGTTCTAAACGTAGGAAAACAGCGGTCAGACTGGGATCGGATTTTAATGCTAGAACTAATTGAGAACCAATTCAATTCCCTACTTGTGACACGTGGGAGGGATGCACCCCCCCCCCGTTTATGTCTCCCATCAAGGACGGCTGGATATATTAGTATGATTGTATATCGCGGCAATGGTACTGATAGCATGCGACCGCAATCGCACATGCAATTAGGCCATTAAAGAGCATCGACCAATCACGGGTCGACCTGTCACATAGGAATGGTCATTACTGTTTCATTGAGTCCATAGGACGACGTCGATTTAGCGAAATATCATTTTTTGGTGATTAACTCTTAAACGGTATGAGATTTAAAAATTCTGATATGTGAGAAACACGGGTAATTATAATAGCGTCAAGATGATATAAATTATAACTATTCAAGCCATGTCGGTTAGCTGCCAAGCATATACAGCTACAAATTGTATTTTTTTTAGCTGTATACGCTCGACAGTTGTGCGACATGATTTAAAATTAGTTATAACTTGTATCATCTTGAAGCTATTATAATTATCAATCTCTCTTGCGTATTGGAATTTTGATATCTCATACCGTTCAAAAGTTATCACCAAAAAACTGATATTTAGCCAAATCGACTGCCATGGACTCTTAATATCTGGAATGTTCACATAGGCCTACCTCCATAGTTAATATTTCATTCATTGCCCCACATGTAAGCCTACTTATTATCTCAACTTTTTATATTTTACAGAGTGATAGTTTTCTGAAGAAAAAAAATCGTGGGTCTATCAGTTTTCAAGTTGGTTTTCACCTTTTACAGTCTTGTTGTCATCTAGATATAGACGGAAGGCCAAATATAGGCCACACACACACACATATATATATATATATATATATATATATATATATATATATATATATATATATATATATATATATATATATATATATACATATATATATATATATATATACATATATATATATATATATATATATATATATATATATATATATATATATATAAATATATATATATATATATATACATATATATATATATATATATATATATATATATATATATATGTATATATATATATATATATATATATATATATATATATATATATATATATATATATATATATATATATATATATATATATATATGGATATATATTTTTTTTTTGAAAAAAATCGTTAGAAATGTATATTTTCATTTAATGACGACAATAATCGACCATTGTTTCAAATTCTTCGAATAATTTTATAGTCTTGGAACCATTCAAAATAACTTAAAAGAGGCACCGATTTTAATCGGTCGTATTAAATCATCCCTATTGTTATTGAGAAACTGTGATTATTGTGGATCAAGGTTTCGACGTTTGAAACTGAAAGTTTTTCACGTTTCACAATACATTCAGATTATTCTTTTTCACGAAATAAAAACCGTTTTCACTCAACAGTCGTGCTTGGCGTTTCCCTTCGAGTTATCTGTGAACGACCAGACGTCCGCGACGACTTGCTGTTCCGACTTGCGTATACTTGTGGTCACAATGAGTTTTTTTTTCTGGAATCATAAAATCTACGCATATTTTTGTGTTCGTTGGAACACTTTGTGAAAAAGAACCGGATTTGAATGAAGAACTTTCAATGATACATTTCCTGAGAAGAGTCTAAAATCTATTCGTGAAGTTAGAGATACATGTGCTGTCGATAGTTAGTGATGTATTTGCG
>OZ023330.1:36055714-36093214 GCA_964007535.1 Brachyptera risi | reverse complement strand
TATGGAAATAATAACTCATGAACAATGATATGAAGTTATCGTTCAGGAATTACATAATTTCAACTGTTAAATTGTGGTATTCCTATTCCATACATGATGAAAACGGAAAGGCCGATGATATGATAATATCACGCCATATCTCATTCTGTCATTCATATATATTTTATATATATAAATATATATATATATATATATATTTTTTTTTTTTCAAATTTATATACATATATAGATTCGTATATATATATATATATATATATATATATATATATATATATATATATATATATATATATATATATATATATATTCATATATTCAAAATTATTTTAGTGTAATGACATATGTGGTATTGGACTTGAGTCTGTTATCAGGGTGGTTGGTTGGGGGGGAGTGGGGGGCATATCCTCTATTATGTATACTTGTACCATTTAAATCCATGCTCATACGACCTCCACTACTAATTCAAGACCGTCCAAATGTTCGTAACAAAAAAAACATAAATATGCATCTATTGTTTGTGTATATCTAACAATAATCCAGCTAAACATTATTTCCAACGTTCTGCTCTAACGTTCTTTTGCCGGCAACAATGTGACCAAGGCCAAGCAAGACTAGCGAGAGCCTACCTGTTCTACCTACTACGGGACCTGAAACAGTTGTTTACCTAGCCTTTTGTTACTCATTTTGTTATTTGTGTATACATATCAAAGTGTCTTGTTTACAAACAGCCCGATCGGTCTGTTGATGACTCTTAATTTGGATTAAATAATGCTGGTTTAAGGTTATAATGAATTAGTTTGGGTCAGGTTGGTTAGGTTAGTTGGGTCATGTAATCATTCGTCAAATTAGATTACTCCCAACAGCAACAACAACAACGCCCGCCACGGTTTACGACATACACAAGTCTGGCTGCATGTAGACCTTGCCTATAAATATGTGTAATAAGGCAAATAGACACTCTGTCCTCGTAATAAAGTTGCTTTCATGACTCAAGATAGCGTTACATTGGATACAATAGATAAATATATAGATAATGTATATAATAATAATACTGGTTTTTGTTACGGAATAATGATGAAGAAATATATACCATATATATATTTATATATATATACTTGTTTGTGGCTACGATAGAAAGAAACGTGTAGGTCTTGACGCTTTTGAAAGACGCAGTTGGATTTCTCATCATAAATCTCGTCTTGAATGTCAATATCAGAGCCCTCTTCATTCAAATAATTAATTCCTTATATCAGAGAAGAATGATCTCTATGAAGAAGGCTGTGGTGAATATCATCAAGCTACAAATCACTGCCATACCCATACAAGAAATAAACATCGGGTGGTTTTGTTTAGTTGGTAAACAAACTGCTTTTCTCGTTAATGTAGGTAGGTCTATATTGGGAAGCACAATCAACTCATGTTTTTGATTGGCAGTGAATAATTATACAATTTCTTAATCGTAAGCTTGACGACTGATCTATATAGACCACCAATAAACCATAGGTAAATTTTCAGGTCACCTAAACTTACCTTAAAGCTACCAGAACGCCTGTTATAGGTAAAATGATATGAATTCCACTAGGAAACGCACTTCGGTGTCGACGCGCCTCAAAACCCAACATTAATTCATTATCATATATGGATGATTCTACCAAATAGGATATTCTTTTCCGGAGCAAAAAATATGTATGGAATTATAGATATGCATTCGTTTCGTATAGTTTATACAAATCAATTCGCCTCTGGTACGTGACGTTATCGAGTAGCTAATCGTGGTTGAACGTTACAGGTGTTGTCTATCATAAACGTACCTATCATGTGCTAATTAATAGATTCGGCGAATGACCTCTTATCGGTGTAATGCATATCAAGTTTTGAGCGGTTTGTTTAATAACGCGTAATTAATGTTAATTAGTTAGCTGGATTACGTATGCAACTGAATAACACGTGCCACAATTGGTACTAACCAGACGACAGGTAGGCCTATGGCTGTGACGTATTTCAACTCTTCGCGCGGTGAATTTAAAGGACATCACAGGGCTGCAGCCAGATTCTAAATAATAATCACTCCATTTATTAGGGGAGCGGAATAGCGTCAAATGGACTGATGTCAAAATGTTCGTGTAACATGGACTTTTTCCCACATTTTTGACGTTATTCCGGTGGAGATAAGGTCAAAGTCCATCGATTTGACTTTATTCCGTAATTCTGAGTAGTTATGAGAATTTAATTTGACGTTGTTCCACTGGGATAAAGTCAAATCAAAATGTCCCCACTCAAAGACCGATATTTCTGACTCAATAAGGAAAATAAAAACGAAAAGCAAGCGCCGACGCCATTTCTTCAATTTCCAGGGGTGAACGCAAATCATTTTCTTATTTTTCCTATAAGGAGAAACGATAAAGTGAGGAAAATTGTGAATTTTCTTTTTGACGTTGTTCCAATCGGAACAACGTCAAATGATAATTTGACTTTATTTGACTTAATTAAAATGTTTATCAATCACATAGCAATACTTCACTAGAAGAGTTCAATATAAGTCGGTAAGTGATAGCGAAAAAGTATCAGAGAAGCTTCCAAAAGAGTATTCAATTGACTCAGTTTCTCGATCCATGTAAGTTTCCCTTCTCATAGTGAATGTTTGAATTCAGTTGTTCGATGAACCATCAACTGTCTGTCGTAGTCAAGAGCCAAAGACGCACTTTTTGGCTGACAACCTCGGGCATGCGCAGTGGTTGACTCTTGTTTGGCACCGCTTTCTGTCTCTGGTTTTATTACTTTAGGAAGTGACTGACTGCGCGAGTTCGAGACATTCACTTTTATTCTTGCATCTTATTAGTGGATTACCATAACATGTAAAAACATTGGCCGATGTGAAAACCCAAGGTCATCGAGGTTCCAATGCTTCACGCTTGATGGACCTTTGGGTGATCATTCACGTATATTTAATTCTACTTCAATTGTTCCTAGACGGAGAAGCGAGGATTAATTTTTCAGTCAGTAGGTTGGTTACCTGACCACATTTGATGTACGAGAATACTGGATATGGTAAGAAAAGGTGCGAAAAGAAAATTGAATACGATTTGCTGAGGCATTTTCGCCTGAGTTTTTTCAAGACTTCTCGAATACAAATTAAGAGTCCATGGGAGTTGATTTATCGAAATATCAGTTGTTTGATGATAACTTTTGAACTGTATGAGATATCAAAATTCCAATACGCGAATAACGATGAAAACGAGAAACACGGATAGCTAATATCCGTTTATAATATATAATAGCTTCAAGATGATGTAAGTTTTGACTATTTGAGTCACGTCGCATAACTGTCAGGAGTCGACAGCTGAAAAAATGTGTTTTTTTAGCTGTCGACTTTGACAGTTATGCGACATGACTTGAATAGTTTTAACTTATATCATTTCAAAGCTGTTTTAATTATCTGTGTTTGTGGCGTATTATAATTTTGATATCTCATGTAGTTCAAAAGTAATCACCAAGAAACTGATATTTCTCTAAATCGACTCCCATGGACTCTTAAGGTCATAATTTGCATTTGTTCATATGCGTACATTTGGCGTCCCATTCTACGTGAGAAAAATACTCTACGGGGTCTGAAAAAACGGCATTTCCAGTAAAAACGGGACTGATGGTCTCCCCAGATGTATTTCCAATTGGGTCACACATTGTCAATGATCGGTCAACAATGCCCCCCCAATCTGTATTCCCCAACCAGAACTCCAGTTTAGTTCACCTGACCTATTCATAATATACATTTCAACTTGATTGAAATGTTTTCATGAATTCAGTGAATTCAATCAATTCTTATTTGCATTTTCGATTTTATTCATTACAATATCAAAATTCAATTTAGTTTATATATCATTTTATTCTTGTGCATGTAATCAGAGATTAACTCATTTATGAGTTCTGCATAAATCAAACATATGATAAACATATAACAATAACGAATTAATAATACATTGAAGCAATATCTCAGCTCTATAAATATATACACTAATTATAGGAGCGTCTGAAGTAAAAAAGGAATTGACAGCATGAATTAAATTTTAAGAACAAGATTTCAATTATGTTCAATCTTAATTTGAAAACTAACTCACCTGGTATTTACTTTTTTTTTTAGCGAAGAGGCTATAGTGGTACTCTGAAACTATCGTATCGTGTACCCTGTTTCACCGTGTAACGGTTAGTTTCGCCTTTTTATGTCAGTATTATTAAATTAGTTTAGTCGAGTTGAATTATGCTGGCTATAGGTTGGGTTGAATAAAAGTCGAGGTAACAACAACAACAACGCCCACATGGGTTACAACACGCGGGTATATTAGCCAGTAGGGTTTGCCAATTCTTTAAAAATACACAGCGATTCGTAGTACGAGATTTTTTTTGGCACTGATTTCTTATGAAACTGTAATTAGTGAATATGTATTGCATAATGTGAAGTGTAACATTTTTTCTTATCAACGTCGGAACTTGATACAAAATCATTATTCATCATTCTAGGCTACGCGGGAAAGTAGGAACTTTCGGATGGGGCACTACAAGGGCGATCTTATCACCCAATTTTGATTATTTCAAATGAAAACAATTAGCTTTGACTCCAAGACTTTGCGTTGTCTGCGACCATACTTTTCCGCCGCCGATGAAAGTATTTCAGTTTCCAAATATCCGAAACACATGAGTTGGGCCTATAGACTGTTTTTGCGATATATCTGGACATTTCCAGCATTTTGGTATTGAGAGTAAACCATACCACACGAAAATTGATATCTTTCACTCAGTACCAAGTCTCTTGGGCAATGCTCACTTCCTTCCATCAACAGCAGACATAAAACTTATCATTATACAAAAGGAAAAAAAATGAGTGATAGGCCTAAATTGAGATAATTATAGGTCGATCACTCTACTAACTGAAGGACGTGGTCAGTTAGTACCTCATCCAAGCATTCGCTACGAGGACTGTGGGAAACCACGAAAGATAAAACGTCAGTATCGAGTAGATGTCGGGGCGTTGAGAACTCCTGAAATCTGGTGTACACATGTTATGAAATCTTCCTGAAATCCCGTGAAGTCTGAAATCAGATGTACACCTAATTTACTATGTTGTTTATCACTCGGTAACTGTAAACATTTTTCTGGTACGGATCATCAGGGTAGTCAATTACGTTGGGCAATGTTTGGTTTTTGGTTCGATTATGTTTTAGCATCGTGTACTGTTCGTGAACTTTCCCACATTCTTACATCTCTTCGTTGGAAGAATGGTACTATCCAGCGCTACAGAACGCCATTTAGCACTTTTTGCTGCCGTGGGGATGGTAAATGGGTAACACGCGGTCATATAGCTGATACCCTGCTATTTGACTGGGTTCATTTGAAGCACACTTACCGGTTGAAACATAAAGTAACAATCATTAAAGCACATTTTCTATAAACTTAAGTTATCAAACAACATTATTTTCTAAACACGTGATTGTATTCAACTTTTATTTGTAAATATATGAATTACAATTATACACTTTATGTAAATGATATGATCATAATATTATGTGTTTATGATTTATACTTGCAAATAAATAGCACACCACGGGAGTATATATATGCAGGCACAAGCCTATACGTGTGTACAAGTAATCAGGCGTCGATCCTGAGAGCTCTTGTAGTTCTACTGAATATGGCCCATACGAATGGATATTCATGGTACGGATTTTTTTTTTCAAATCTTTCGAGTAGTTTTCATACACAATTGTGCATATGAGATGAGAGAAGTTGAGGAACCAATCAAAAACATATTATTTATTAACAATTGAGATTTTCTGGTAGGATCTTGAGTAGCCCGCTACACCGAAATTGGTACACAATTTTATTTTAAATATATTATATTGGGTTTAACCAGACATTTTGATGATTACGATCTATTGGTGTCGGTGAGTGATATATGATACGGTGAGATGAAGGGTTATTTCATTAGGTGTTTTTGGATAGTGGTAAGGAGTAAGTTGTGACCTGTTGTCAATGAACCATTCCAGTATTGACCTGAACGACATAGGGAAACCACGAAAAAAATCCTGTCAGGATGATCGATCATGGCGGTACTCGAACCCCGGTCTCCTGAATGACGGTGCAGTGTATTATATAGATCTCTTTGAGTTTCAGTTCAACCAACCAGAGGGCAGTCCGAGAGTTGAAGTAGCCTATCAGGATACCAATAGACTGAAATGAAATACTGCAGGTGAATGCGGTTTCAATTGGGACTGTATTCACTTCGACTATTAACTGATGTACCTCAGAAGTGACAAGAAGAGAACGTTGAATAATAATTATGTGAATAAATCAATTATGCGTGTATGTAGCAAGTGTTGACAAGTTATTGCTCAAATGACAAGAAATTTCAACGACCATCGCCTCATTGAAAATTTACATTTTACCTCTGCGCTAACTCACTCAGCACGACTATACTCTACATTCTCTGCCTTGTCTAAACTTATATTTTCATTCATATTGGATTCAACGACGCACTGTAATATCAACTCAGATCTATTGGCGTCGGATGAATGATCAATGAGATGGTGAGATTAAGGTTTCGTACAGGTAATGGAAAGAATAGTGGGAAGGTAGCGGTATGTGACCTATATTGTAGGAACCATCCCGGGATTAGCCTAAAATACAGAGGGAAACCACGAAAAAAAACCTGTGAAGATGGACGGTGGCGGGGATCGAACCAGGTCCGTCTTCTACTAACTACTTATGATCCAACCTCAATCATATTCATTACCAGTGTTGGAAAAGTATATTCGTAGCTCTTTCAATCATAATGAAAAGTGATAAATGAATCTGATTGGATTGCTATGCGACTATCATGTGAAATTATTGTTACAGCTGTAATAACATTTCATAGACTGAATAATTAAAGGACAACTGGTATTGGTGAACACGTACTGTATAGTAGGCTAATCGATGACCATAAAATGGTTCGGAGCAACTTTGGTTGTGCTATTAAAAATTAACACAAATAGATATGAGAATATATATTCAATAATGTTTTGATTGTTTAGTACATAATGTACACTATTACCACAATAATTTTTTCCAATTATTTACTAATAATCTGTTGTAGGCCTATTTTCACCATCACTATTATTTATTATCAGCTATTTTTTCATCTGTTCTAGATTGGAGAATGTAAAGTATATATGTGAAGTATTTAAACAAAGAGCTGCAAATTTCCAGTATGGCAATGACTGTCAATAGGATTTCGTTGTGGTAATTCCGAAACAAACTATACATTCGAAGATATTTTCAGTTGGTAGTTCCTGGTCTTTTCTTCAGCAGTCCAGTATTTGTTGCCATTTTTTTTCAATAACATCGAAATTAATTCAAAATCATTGTTCCCCAATTAAGGCCATGGATGAAAGATGGGATCGTTTGGACGGGGCACCACAAGGGCGATCTTACCACCCCATTTTGATTAGATGAAAGTATTTCAGTTTACGAACGTCCGGAACACATTATGACTGTTTCTGTGATATATATCCGGACATTTACAGCATTTTTTTTATTGTCTGTTGCTATTTGTGACACTGCCCTAGTGAGTAATCTATGCGAGGGGTTAACAACTCCTGAATTCTGGTGTACACTTGTCATGAAATCTTCCTGAAATCCCTAAGAAATCTTTATGAAATGTCGTGAAATCCCTTGAAATCTCCATGAAATGTCGTGAAACCTCGCTGAAATCCATATAAATCTGAATTCAGGTGAACACTAAATTTACTAGTTGCTTACCCCTCGTTTCTGTGTGTCGGATTGATACGTCTTTTTAATTCGATTCGAGAATAGAGCTATACAGCAATTAGCTATTCGAATTACACAAGTGCGTGTCCCCTTGCATGGTCTTTCATCTACAGCTATAGGGTACGTCTCGAATCCTCCATAAGGATAGATTTGTGTGCACATTATTATATATTTTTTTATATTGGGTTTCAACGACGCACTGTAATGATGAATAAGATCTATTGGCGTCGGATGAATGATTAATGAGATGATGTGATGAAGGTTTTATGGGTAGTGAGAAGGATAGTGAAAAGGAAGCGGTCGTGGCCTATATTGTGGGAATCATCCCGGCATCAGCCTAGACTACAGAGGGAAATCAAGAAAAACCACTGTAAAGATGGACGGCAGCAGGGATCGAATCGGGTCCGACATGCCAACTGCCTCCCGGGTTACATGGAGCAAGTGCGTTAACCACTCAGCTACATGTGACGGTGCACATTATTCATTCGTCATCTTCTCTTTCGTATTCCCGAATGACCTAGATGTTGGTGAGGTTGTTAAGGGAACAATCACATTTCTTAAGAGAGGTTGATCGTCTGGTTAAGTCTTTCACTAGATGATTGAATCATATTTTTAATTATCCAATTACCTGTATGTAAATATCTTGATTTTAATCCCACGTATTCACCTTGCATGTTTCAGAGTATTACACGGTAGATTTCAAGGTTTTCAACGATTGGTTTTATTTTAGCACGAGGTTTTCCTTCACACTTGTGTTTAGAAGGCCTTTCAAATGTATGACACTGTATTTTTTTTTTCAATATCGTATTCTCAATTATTAGGCTATATTGGTTCTATTATATTGGCTATATTGGGCTATTTTGGATATATACATCTCAGAAATATATATATATATATATATATATATATATATATATATATATATATATATATATATATCTGGTTTACTTATAATGTGTTCCGGACTTTTGGAAACTGAAAAACTTGTATCTGCGGCAGAAAATTATGGTCACAGACAGTGCAGTTCTGGTGTTGAAGCTAATTTGTTTTGAATAATTAAAATAAGATGGTAAGATCGTCTTTTTAGTGACCCGTCCAAACGATCCTAATTTTCATCCATAGCCTTAATTGGAGAACAATGATTTTGTATCAAGTTCCGATGTTATTAAAAAAAGATGCTGGTTTGAGAGATTTAGATCATAAATTGCTCTTTGCCACACTCCTAGCTTGGTGAGTCGATGTTTTCTAGTGTTGAAAACTGAAATCAAGTCGTGTGTTCGACTCACGCATCTGGCACTCTTTTCTTCCAACGTCGTCCGCCTATTTTCCGATCATTTGCGGTCGATTATAGTAAACAATAGTTAATCGGGTATTTCTTCTCGGGACAATTTTGTTCACCCTCTGTGAGAAATATCTAATCTATTGCAAAATCAGACCCTCGAGATATTCTGCGCCCCTAGGCTCGAAAATTATTGGCACCTTCTCCCTTAACTTTATGAGCAATTTTCCATCGTAAACATGGTTTTCATAAATTAATTTTGCGTATTGTTTTAAATACTCTTTTTTTATTCATGAGTATAACACGAATGTACATGATAAATAATAGGCTGAATGTACACAACTTTATATAATGATGTATTCTTTAATTTCAACAATGAGCTGGTGAAAATTTGGCGCCGCTTGAATATTTAGCGCCCTAAGCTCGGGTCTTATGGGTCTTATTCGTTTTGGAAGCCGTGTAGCCCGGTGGCTATCACATTCGTTCGGCACCATTTGCTGATGTTCTTCATTTCACTGATACCATTTTATTTATTCGATATTATTGCTTGATTTAAATCAATTCGTTACAGAAAATTGAATTACCATATAATAATTAGTATGGTCAGGTTATTGTATTATTGGTTTTCGTATTCAATTACTCGACGAATTTTCATTTTTCAACAGAGAAATAGAGAGGGAGGATGTTTAATTTGGTGTTTGAAATGTATACGTTGGTGCTCGAACAAGTCAATCGTTTTTGCTCCTAACTGAGTACAGATATTCATTTTGGTAATTGGATACTAAAGCTTGCAGTCTATATAACCAAACTCTACTATATTTTATGTTTCAGTATTTAAATAATACTACAACACATTGTAGGATGTGAAAATTGGTTAGTGGTGAAACTTCATCAGTACCAGCATAAGTGATGTCACTACTGCTTCCTTTTGACGTCTCAATTATACCTACCTGTTCGTTTCTAAATACACAATATTCACTTATAAGAATGTCGTCCATCAACAGAAGCAATGTGAATATTTCGTGATTCTATTGTCACTGCAACATTAAGTATTTGACGCTCTTGAATGAAGCAATTGCGTTTCTCATCGTAAATCTCGTCCAAGAAATAATAATTCTTAAGGGGACATTGACACCCTATACCGTCAATGTTAGATTGGCACTTCGCTGGTACGTATTTCTCACAAACTATAGAAGGTACATTTTTATACAAATAAAAAAATCTAAAAAAAAATTACATGCAATTCAATTTTTTTCAGAAAATGTCCAAAAATACATACATTTTTGAGCATATAACAATTTGTATTTCTGATGAAATTGTAAGTGGACAATAAAAGCTCTACACAAGTATAGCACACTTGTATCTACATGTAGTAAAAGTTTAAAGTAATTCTCTTCAATTTTTTCGGAGATTTTTCCAGGTACCGGCGTTTGAAAAAAGCAATATTCTGAGATGAGCTCATTTGAAAAACATGTGTCACAACTGGATCGCAATGAAATTTGAGAAGTAACCTACAAAGAGCTGAATGAAAAAATGATATAATTAGAACCGCTTCGAATAATTTGACAAGTCTTGCAAGTAGCAGTATATAATTATTAAAACATTATACTACCATTGTAGCAAAAAAAAAATCATCTCGAAATTATTAGAAAATAGCTGTCAATTATGTCCCCTTGATAAAATACCCCAGGGCCCAGATTCACGGAAGGTCATAACTTTGATCCGGCTCAAAGTTTCGATAATTTCTAGAGTTGATACGATATCATGATCTATTATATTTGATTTTTTAATTCTAATTTTCGATTAAATCCATTATTATTATCATTCTATTATTTATTAAAATTGAGAGATCAAATATGGTATTTATTATCTCTAGAAATTGTCGTAACTTTGAGCCGGATCGAAGTTATGACCTTTTGTGAATTCGGCCCCAGCTATATAAATATAACAAATATAACTGTTATAAGTTCTGCTCGTAATGTTGGTATAGACTCTCTTCAATTCTGACGTGGATACAAGTGTCTCAAACAAGTGGTAAATTGTGTGCGTTGCTTCGACTACAAAGTTTTTATTTACATTTTCAATGATATTTTTTGTCATGTAAATGTATATGTAATTTTTGTTGACGTTGGCTTTTCGTTATCAGCATTTGAGTTCGTGATAGTTCTGATTGTAGATCGCTACGAAATTGATCTAGAAATGATTTTAGTTTATTCTAACATGATGAAGGTAATTTGCTCAGCCAAGTTTGAGCTGTGCATAGCAACAAGAGGCAAAGAAAGCTGGGAGATTATTAGCAAGATGTATTCTCTTTTTATTTCATGGAAGAAGGAGTATTTCCCTTTTCGAAGTAGTGTTAAAGTAAATGGTTTGTATAGTGTAGTGAGAAATAAGGTTTCTCTCAGGTTTTGCATTTATTGGCAGCATCGTTGAAAGTTGACGTTCTATATCATAAGTCATACGTTTTTTTCTTTAGCAAGTAAACGTTTCAAAGTGGATCTTCCCTTACCTCAAAACATTTGTCGCAACCTTTATAGTATGCTCCGGAATTATACAGTCGATGGAAAAAATGAATTTCCTCACAGATTTTAAGATATTGATATAATGAACTATCGCAAATCCCTCATTGAGAACAGACAATCTTGGAACTTTCCGTTAAAATTACCATTCAAATTGTTGAAAGGGATATCATCAATTTCTTCCTCTAACCAAAAACATGCCGACTTTACATTTTCCCTTGGAGTTTGTAAGAAATATTTGATGAAATATAGGCCTACTAAAAAAAATGTTTCTTATCTCAGCATTATAACAATTGATAATTAAATGTAGTCTGTTTATACCTGCCATCACTTCACACCCGCTCGATCGCACCTCCGTTCAACCTACCTGCTAATGAGGTCGTTAAACAACATCGAAACATATTCATGATGTCATATAATAATATAATAATATAATCATTGAAATTGCACGAGAATAATCAAATTGGAGTCTCGCTAAGTGACCAGCCAAATGTTTGTCCTTTCTTTTTTTTATCTATGCACAATAAACAATTATTTATCGCCTTGGAAACTATATCATTGAGCAGGATATTATACTATTAATTTTTATTATTTCGCTTCTATTGCCCTCGAGTTTATATTCCGATTTAAGTGAAACTTCTACCAAGGATGTAATTATATTAGAAATTACAAACCGCTAAGCCGTTACAAGTTTCAGTGTGCTACTGAATTTGCGTCCAAGACAAGGTCGTTTAACATTTTACAAATATGACAAAAACATGGATACATCACACTTGTGTTTGTTTAGCTAGGTGATAGTAGGGTGATACAATTCTTCCTGACGAGTTTCACTATGAGAAACGCAACTACATCTTTTTAGGAGATAATATATTTGTGTTAATTGTCACGATCTTGAAATACAAACATGCCCAGCTATGTTTCAAATTTTAGATTTCACATCAATTAAGGTAGTATTCGATAACGAGACTGTTCTAACTGGGCACAAAAAAGCGATCTTATAGGTTACGGACAGCGTCCAATACGTTTCGTCCAATAAAATTTGCGTCCATTAAATATACCATCCCAAAAAAATATACCCAAACCATCCCGAAAGACTTATTCTAGTAGTTGTTGGTGCTGCTAAACTAAATCTATAAGCTATACATCAACATTTTTTCGTCGAGATTTGGATGGAGTATCTCAGTGATGCATGTTATTTTGTCATCATGTTAATAACTTTAATTATTGTCATGTTTATTTTTCCTAGATGTTGCATACAAATACATAAGGTAGATACAGACACAACATGAATAGAAATATATTCTGTGGATGACGTACATTACCGGTATTTTTCTTTTAAAAAATAAGGTGATGTATGTATGTGTTTTGTTCAATTTATTTCTGCTCGTCCATGAATTCATATACTTCCGCCAAAGCGTATCTCCTATACATAGCCTGCTCAAAGTGGTTAAATAGTAATAAGCTGGCATTTGTTGACCGAATTCAAATAGGTGTCTCACAACCATAGAGCATATAGAGCTGTTAATATGGAAAACCTTTTTTTGTGTGTAAAATTTAAAAAACATGCGGACTTTTTCATATATATATATATTATTCTTTCATAACATTCAACAGTTATGATAATTTTCAGTTTTTACATAGTCTACATATCTCGCTGTGCAAAATTTTCATACATCAAATGATCAAAGCGAATTTATTCAAACGAAATTCTAGAATGATGGTATATATGTTCTATTTATATGGACGAAATAAAACATGTAGGATGTGGACATGCATTTGTCCATACTGGTATCTTGTGGAATTACGATGCTTTTTATTTAATTGTGTGCGTGTGTGTATTCCTGATTGATAATTCAATCATTTGACCCCATAACGGTTGGCAACCTACTGTCCACCCTATACGTCTACGTCACGAGCCACGTGTCAGAGAAATATAGCAAATTACTGATTGTTTTATATTGGTATTATCGACGTACTGATACGGTAACTAATCAGATCTATTGATATCGGATGAATGATTAACGAGATGCAGGCTTTTGAGGTGATGGGAACTAAGAAGGATGCGGTTCGTGATCTATATTGTAGGAAGCATCCTGGCATTAGTCTGGACCGGGGGGGTTAACAACTCCTGAAATCTGGTGTACACTTGTCATGAAATCTTCCTATAAAATCCCTTAAAATCTTGAGATCTCTTGAAATCTCTTTGAGATGCCGTGAAATCTCCGTGAAATACCTTGAAATCTGAAATCCAGTGTACACCAAACAACTACCCCTCGGGCCCTGTTAACCCCTCGGTCTGGACTAGTGAGGGAAACCACGTATCACACTCTGTAAAGGTGGACGGTGACTGGGGATCGGACCGAAATTCGATATGTCCCTCACCTCCCGGATCACATGGAACGTTAGCGTTAACGTGCACGTGGACTCTCCATAGGGCAAAAAGTTCTCGCCAGGGGGGATTTCGCAGATGAATGATTATTGAACCTTAATTGCAAACCTTTCAACGTTTGTAAAACTTGAACCGTGCAAGGTACACAAAATTAACTATTATGCATATATATATATATATATATATATATATATATATATATATATATATATATATATATATATATATATATATATATATATATCATTCACAATGTTCAATCACTATAACTTATTATTTCTGTATTCTGCATGCAAGAGTGATGGAAATAAAAGTCAATGTTCTCGCTTATATGTGCTCGTACTCGAATAGAAGTGGGCCAATGTGTCATTTTCCACATGTATACTGTCATTTCCAATTTCCTCCCACGCGCCCGACCCCGCGCATTTCCTATCCAGAGATTTCTGAATGGCACCGTTGTACTGGCAACAGTAACCTTGTGCTCTATCAGCACGGTCGACGGTTCCCGATCAGCGATCGAGAGTTTCGACCGGGCCGACGCGATTCTATTCAATTCAGATATATTACAATCGCACAATCAATGGTATGTGACCATATTGCATGCCTTCTGCTTGGTAATCAGACCAAGTTGTCAAGAGCTATTTTGTCTTATTTTGTCATTTTTTTTTCAATGTAATTACATAGTTACATCATACGACTCCCAAGTCAAGAAGTCATAGAAGTCAAAGAAGTCATAAGTCAAAGAGTCAATAATTTGTACTGAGCGACTCATAACGGTATTCGATTTCCCTCTATTGTATAAACCATCTTGAAATAATTGACCACTAGTGATAGGCGTGGCTTTTCGACAGCCCACCTAGATCTATATACTTTGCATCAGGGCATTTAGAGATACTATGATAGGCAATGTCAATTTACCCACATAACAAACAGCCCATTTGATTGGATGTTTTGTTTTGTGACGTTTGTGGGCGGGTCAATCACCAGTTGTCATAGCTCGGTCAGCTGAGGCACCGCTTCAGAAACTGTAGTCACCGTTGGACGTGGTTTCGAGTCCCGCGTAAGGCATGTGTTTCAGGCGTACGGCATGGGGTGTCCCGTCTAACCGATTCTACCTTTCATCCATAGCCTTAATTTAGGAAGGCATGATTTTGTATCAAGTTTCGATGTTATTGAAAGGAAACAAATCTATCATTCGCTCAAATGTACACCTAAATTATCTAGCTGTTAAAGAGGTCGTATGATTGCAATTGCAATTTGCGTGCTGTTCAGTTCCATTTCAGAACGCAATACCACCTCTGAACGTCATCCTGCTTTCAATTCATTGGCTATAATATACTATTTATAAATTATTTTTCCACACGTCAGCTGACGGTTTTAGTATCTATGATGATCTTCATCGACTTTCTGTTGAGTTACTTGAGTATTATTGTTGAATGTGTTGTGATTATTATTCATTGAAGCATTATTGTGTGTTCGAAATACAGTTTTATAGTGTGGAACAGAAAGTGCACATCATGCAAATGCAATTTCTAACGAATTTAAATGACGTGACGATGTTTTACTATGCCTTTCTCAAATGTTTTTTAATTTATATACCAAACGCTCGATTATATAACAATTATTGAAAGACACACAAACACACACATACACGTATAAGTCCATACCGGTACTTTATGGATATATATATATATATATATATATATATATATATATATATATATATATATATATATGCCAAGGTTTTTCATTTAACCCATATTATAATTCAATCCATACACGACGAAAATAATCCTAAAATAATGCCATTTATAAATATATATATATATATATATATATATATATATATATATATATATATTTATTTATTTATTTATTTATATATATATATATATATATATTTATATATATATATATATATATATATATATATATATATATATATATACATTACATCTTTTTATATATTGGGTTTTACCGACGCACTACACTGATATAGCTACGATCTATTGGCCTCGGTGGATGATGAATGAGAATGAGATGATGGGATGAAATGTTATTTTATCAGGTGTTTTGGATGATGGGAAGGAGTCGGTCGTGGCCTGTTGTTAAGGAACCATCCCAGTATCAACCTGAACGACAGAGGGAAACCACGTCCCCTGTCACGTCTCCTGTGTGTGGGATCCCCTGTCAGGATGGTCGACCATGGCGGGAAACGAACCCCGGACTCCCGAATGATGGTTCAGTGTGTTACCACTCGGCCACGCGTCTCGGTAGATCTATATCGTATAGATTGCCAATCGTTTGAACTCCACACTCTCAATATGCACCGTTCAAGTCTTGTCATTCAAATATCACTCAGTGGAGTCAAGACCTATTATACCTCTTCATTCCCCTCCATTTGAATATGTCTATACGAACTGTTTGTATACATTAGCCTCGTCGTGTTTTGGGTCATCTATTAGCCGCTCTCGATGTATGAAAGTCTGGGGTAGAGATGCTGTGAGCCCTTCGCGCTCTCGTTACTATGGTTACATCCACCCCATGTCTGTTCGCCAGCCCTATAGGTTTACTACCCTGCATTGCACTACCCCTCCCCCCCTCCTCCTCACCGTCAGTGCGCTCACCTATCCGCTTATACTATTCCAGAAATCTACCGTCAAGGTATACATTTTTTTTTTTGATACATTCGTTCAGAAAACATTGTATTTTGGTTGTGTACCCCATTCTGGTGTATACGTAATGCTTTGTAACTTATAAACCCCTGAAGGGCGTTGTTGTCGTAGGTTACTATATATTAACGTCATTCAAACTAACCAAATTGATAATGTTTCACCCGAAAGAAACCTTATTTAACCTCAGATCATTATAATTATTATTATTAGGTCTTTATTCGCAACAGAAATCAAATTCCACAGAGTGTGAGTAGGTCTACTATAAAAACACATAATGACCGAAACAACAAGACAATCTTTCGTGAGACAGGTTCGTTCACTATAGATAAAACAACACCAAACAGAACATTTCTACAAAATAGGCCTATAATATAGTCTATAAGGGAATATCAACAGGGTATGCCAAATAGTTGGGCAGTTTTCTGTTTGTCTGATACTTGTCCAATCCTATGTATCATATGTTAGACTTGTATTCCATGAAGATCATTTGATTATATCATTCCTATATGGGTGGGAAATTGACTTGATTTTGGTTCCAGTTGTACAGCTTGAACTAAAAGTAAGCCTTTTTGCTACCTGACTGAACCAATCATACCACTTGGGATGTAATAAGTATATATTTATGGGTGATGACAGGTGAGAGAGCGTTAAAAAAACTAGCCATCTTACCTGCCAAGGATTCGGAAGCTGAATTTCAGCAGATTTTTCTCTGTGACTTTCCAGAAAAAGCTTTTTCTGTGCCTTCCGTCGTTTGAATGATTACTGAATTTGGTGGGCCATCTTTTAAGAGCATCTCCTGGAATAAAGTATCAGTTGTGTGACATTAGTTCAGGTGTCCAACCTCACTTGGACCCTTATTCTCGAGATTATGAGATGAGATTATTCAGGTGGAATTCTGGTAATCTCACTGAAAATACTAAGAAAATACCATAGCATAATAATCTCATCTCATTATCTCATCTCATAATCTCGAGAATAAGGGTCCTGAACCCTCACCACATTTACAACCATCCATTCATAAGTACCCCCAAGCCCATGTTACACGACCGAGTCGATTTTATTCCGGTATACGCTCTTGGTCCTGAAGAGCATGCTATTCCCAAATTTGAATAAACTAGGAAAACGCGGGATTTGCGTTTTGATGAGCTTAGAAGTATGGAAATCTAGAATGAAAAATATTCTGTCGGCTCAATTAACATTTACGGACCTTGGATTACTCCAAACGTTCAAAAACCTTGCCTGCAACTTGTTGATATTTATAGTGCTGCAACCTGTCGCATATACACTTTGCAAAACCAATTGATCCAAATAATCAATAAAATGTACACTTTTATTGCGTTTTCTTCGTTATTTCTCATACGATTGTTGCCAAAATCTCTGAAAAGGTGTAGGATAGTATTGTTCATATTCGGTGGAAATTTGCGAGCATTTACAAAATTCTGTTTTTCAAGTATTTCTCCTCCGTTTATACTTATAAGGATTTCTCAAACTTTACGATTTTTTTTGGAAAAACCTTCCGACCGATTTTTCTGAAAAACAATCCCAGCTTATTCTGATATGACAGAAAAATGTAGAAAATTTTTCAAGTTGATATGTATCTTTTCTTGACCTGTATGCCACGTACAAAATAAAAAAAATAAAAAACAACAACGAATCCCATTTTTTTTCGGCATGTGAAATGGAATCTTCGCTACGCACATCTAATAAGCCTATGATGAGCTTGGACTTTTTCAAGCCTGTATAAGTCAACTCACAGATATTCATCCGCTATAGTAACGGTACGTGTACATGACTTTATTTGCACACCGCTACATGCGCTCGCGTAATAGAACAATCAAACACAGATACATCTGTATATGCACAACAAAATGGCTGATAATCAATTAATTCCGTTGTCGTTTGCGTGTCGTATGATTTCACTTTCACCCACAACTTGCCGGTATCGCATTCGCTCTTCCATCCTCTGTTAAACGAAAATATGGTATGTAAACTGTCACGTCACTATACAATTACAACAAATTTCATGAAAGGAAACAATTGTAATTAAATCCATCATATCATGACAACACAATATTTTAATTGAATCACACAACAATATGTAAGTATTTATTTGTCTTTGAATCAATTTGATGTACAAGACATGGTTGAACATGAAAATATATAAACGACCTTCAAAAATTCAGTATAAAGTACGAACATTGTATAATACTGTAGTCATTACATTGATTTTGTTACGTAAAATGAGATTACAAATGATATCATTGTTACAATACTAAATATCACGTGAATAATAACTAAAAACAAGTATAAAGAGTAAGTAATTCAATCATTAAATCATAAAATACCAAAGTGTAATTTAAATTCTTGAATACTATTCTATTTGAAATGCATCGCCCTTGTGCAAGATCGCCTTTGTGGTGCATCGTTCAAACGATCCTATTTTCCATCCATTGCCTTAATTGGAGAACAATGATTTTGTTTCAAGTTTAGATGTTATTAAAAAAATAATTATGATGATACATGGATCGCGAAGGCTAGAATTAAGACATCAAGTCGAATCCTGAGACGAACAGAAAGATAGATTGCAATCTGACTTATGTCCTGTACTATCGATGAGCCGTATTTTCTATTTAAATATTCTCTCAGAAATATCAGAATGAGCAAATATTTGTCCATCAATAAAAATTATGGAGCCAACTTTATGTCGAAAGTATTATCAAATGAGTAAAAATCCACCTCATCATTGATTCTGTATATAACATTCTGATACCAAAACGTGCATATCAGTTTCGTAAAAGGTGCGTTTTGGCACAAAACAACCACTGGTGGTGGTTGTTATTATTATTATTATTATTATTATTGAATTATATATTATATATATATATATATATATATATATATATATATATATATATATATATATATATATATATTATTATTGTGTGCATGTATAGATGGAGTTCATCCCCTATGAGGGCAACCATTTCTTGTGTTCATAGTGTTACGCGTAAAGAGTCCACGGGAGTCGATTTAGCGAAATATTTGTTTCTTGGTGATAACTTTCGAATGGTTTGAGATATCAATATTATAATGCGCGAGAAACACAGATAATTAGAATAGCTTCAAGATGATATAAGTTATGACTATTCAAGTCACGCTGAATAGCTGAGAAGCGTAGACATTTTCTAGCTGTCGACGCTTGACAGTTATGCGACATGAGTTAAATATAGTTATGGCTTATATTATCTTAAAGCTATTATAATTATCTGTGTTTCTCGCGTATTCGAATTTTGATATCTCATACCGTTCAAAAGTTATCACCAAGAAACTAATATTTCGCTAAATCGACTCCCATGGACTCATAAAGTTGGCGCTGCATTCTGAATGAGCCTTGAAAGCGTCAAGTCCTTTCAAAATTGCAGCGGAATTATTCAATTACAGTATTTTTTTCAGATTTATCCAGTTGGTGACTTTCTTTCGTCGATACAAAGCGTATATATATAGAATGACGATGAACAATTCAGGCGTGACTTGTTGCCAGCAGCAAGTTTTATGTAATTACTGGCAATTGATTGTCTTGTTAATAAGAGCTACATGAACATGTGAAGGATTTGTTGACGTAATTACGTCTTTTGTTACTCGGCGCTTTCAGGTTAAACTGCTCAGCAGTACATTGTTAATTGATTGGTACATGTTTGTCGGCGTTCAAGGAGAAAATGTTGTTGCTTTTTTCAATGTATATATTTTAATATGTAGGCCCATTGAAGATTCACCTCGAAATGTGGTACTTATATTTAAAATAAAATAGATTGAACTTTGAAAAAACTTTGAAAAGCCTTGAAAAAAAAAATCAAACTCATATACGACATTGAAAGTAACAGTAGAATGCACTTCGGAATCGCAATATGGCCGACGAAAGGTTACAGAATACTGCTAACAATGTAATATTCTTGATAAAATGTCGTTGTATATGCTCGTGATATTTTGTTACTTTTCAGTTCACCACTCGAGGGGTATAAAACTAGCAAATTGGTGTACCGGTACACCTGATTTCAGATTTCAAGGGATTTCAGGGAGATTTCAAGGGATTTCAGAAAGATTTCATGACATATGTGTACACCAGATTTTAAGAGTTTAACATCCCAAGTGAAAAGCGAAAAGCGAAAGCTCGGTAATACCGTTTTTTCCAACGTTTTAATCTGAGAAGTATCGTCAAATCTAGGATTGGTTGAAAAAAATAGCATTTTGTATTCACCTGAACTGAAAAACATCTTCAAGCTTGAGTTCGATATAAACCCAAGAATAAAAGTTGAGTTGAGTAACACATTGTTTCTACCTTTGATTACATTTGTTGAGTTGGGTTCAGATCACTTGGGTTAATTTGGGTTGCTCACAACAGCAACAAAACCCGCATTGGTTATAAGTAACTTACAACATAAGTTATACCCAGATACAGCTTCAGATAGGACTTTGCCATGATCGGCTAAAGATCGTGCGCGTACTTGTACCCACGAATGAAGAAGGCGCGAAACACCCGTGCGCTAGTGTTGTGGTGTAGGGGAGACGGTCGATCGGAATTATCATTCTGCGTGGATACAATTTGCACATCGAGAGATGCTTGCTCGAACCGCCCGCGCGCCAGTGGTGTTGGATAGGGGAGACGGTCGAACGGAACCTTTTTCACTCTCGTGGGTATGACTCCATTTCGTAGCAGAATATAATTATGTGATATTCGAGTGTGTTCAAGTCGCGGTGATTGTTCAGGGTAATGGTAGATCCGTGTTCTCGTAATTCGACACCAATCTTCGTTTCATGTGAAGATACCAACTTAACAATGGCAAACATCATCGGTATGTCAGTAAATGTTCATGAGAGATTGAACATATTATGTTGGTATATATAAGTTCAGTTGCGGTCATATAAAGTGGTCGATTGGACTATATCAAAATGCCTCATTATACGTATATTATACGGACTAAAACTAGAAGATAATGTACATTACGCACTCGCACGCATTTTCTGTGAAAAAAATGCGAATAAATGTGCGTAGTTTTTCAATTTGAATTCAAATTCAGGATTTACTTTTGTATGTGACTGAAAAAAAGATGGAAGATGGGAGTGAAAAGAGCTATGGAGAGAGAGGAGAGGTATGGAATGAAGTTGAGAGCGGTAAATGGTGGGAGAATAGAGAGAAATGGATGGAGGTGGTGAGAAGATTTGAGATGGAAGAGGAGGAAGAGCAGAATCAGGCGGAGGAGATGTGAGAAAAAGAGGACTTGGGACTGGCAAAAGCAAGTCGATATGTTGTGCCCTTGTTCTATGTAGGTCTACTTACCTAACTTTGTTAGAAAAAGTAGTTGGAAATGAAAAAAAAAATGTGACTGTAAATGTACCTGCAATCATGATTGTATAGTTTTGGTATCACGCGCAATTGATATTCAAATGAAAATACAAAAACAAAAGAAGTGATCATGAATCTGTCCACTATTGTGGGTTTCAATTTTTCAATATATACACTTGGTGTAATTTGCAAGAAATTGAAACAATATCAACGCACATGGTTCAGTGGTCACATATACAGGGGACCATGCCAAGCCAAATTATAATGTATTCAATGAAATCCCCCCAAAAACTAGACAAAATAACAAAATCCCCACAAAATCCAACAGAATTCCTTATAAAACTATCAGATTATGTATAAGAGACTAGTTCAAAGTGGAAGATATCAACATTCGTGTGTTTATGCTGGAAGACTTTTATCTACGGCGAAAAATTATGGTCATAGACAGCGCAGTCCTGGTGTTGAAGATCATTAGTTTTAAATAATCAAAATGGGGTGGTGAGATCGCCCTTGTGGTGCCCCGTCCAAACGATTCTATCTTTCAACCTTAGCCTTCATTGGGAAACAATGATTTTGTATCAAGTTTCGATGTTATTAAAAAAAAAAAAGATTATGTAAGTTCAGATGCAAGAGTTTTTCGTTTATTCAATCTCATCCTATATTGCATGCGATTGATTACACTTTTGTTCTGATTTTCTATTCTTTTTTTATTGGGTTTTAACGACACACTATAGTGACAACTAAGATCTATTGGGTTTTACGACACACTATAGTGACAACTAAGATCTATTGGGTTATAACGACACACTATAGTGACAACTAAGATCTATTGGCGTTGAATGAATGATTGATGATATGGTGAGATGATGTTTTTTTAGATATTGTGAAGGATAGTGGGAAGGAAGCGGTCGTGGCCTATATTGTAGGAACCATTCTGACATTAGCCTAGACCACAGAGGGAAACCACGAAAAACCCCTGTAAAGATGGACGGTGGCGGGGATCGAACCAGGTCCGACATGCCCCTTCACCTTACGGATCACATAAAGCGTGTGCGTTAACCACTCAGCTACATGTGCTGGTGATTTTCTATTCATTGTATCCAAAGTGTTGTCACAGTGAGGACCTATAAAGGGTATATGAAACTCTCTACCTAGAACCACAGATAAATGAAGGTTTATCTATAGATCATGAGCAAAAATATGTTAGTGACCGGAACCGCCCGTGTGGGGTCAAGTCAGCTATAAGGTACTGTTTTAGAGACTTAAGTCATGACGTATACTTACGTTTGAGGCCCGCAAAAAGCATGGATGTTTGTAAACATCGAATCATGTAAAACATCCGCTTATTTGTACATTGCAGGGGTCTATGAGCAAACAATTATCACTCATGTGTGTCACTAAAGATTAGGATTTCGAACGATTCCAGTATAAAATCTTGTATAGTCTGTCTCACCACTCTAGAGTAAGTGTCTGAGATCTTTGTAGTTTGCTCATCTATTGTCAGGCGAATAGGTGTAGGTATATAAAAATGTCAATCATCTCTACAGACTTCAGCGGACTTATACAGTGTTGAATTTTACTCAAATTATATGGAAAAACCACTTTTACAATACATAGTATCGTCTTCAATAAGATTCCTGAAGCGATGTAGCAACGTTGCACCACAACCCTTGCCTGGTCACAAACTTGTCCTCAAAATACACGTGATAAGAGTTCCTTTGTTACTGTTGGAGTCATGATTGACATGTTTACCTATTCGGCATTTAAGCTGATAGATGAGATAGAAACAGTTACTCTAGAGTGCATGGTGAGACAGACTATACTTCTGGTGTTTGTTCTTATATTCACTATAACATTTGCTGTGAGCATAAGTCAATATTCAAAAAAACATTACAAGTTTAACAAGAGCGCGGTCGAAGAAACAGAAGTGGAACTTCTGGTGAGTGTGTTTTAGATATAGATCTTCTGATTATATCGCAGTGGATGGTCATTTCATCTTCATTAACGCGCAACCACTACTGTCGTATTATCTCCGATATTCACTGGTAAAAGCAGAGATAGACGAGCTCATAAGCTCGTTTATCTATGGTAAAAGCTGTAAGTACGCACTTCAAGTTTGCTATGCAAGTATACTCTCATCAAGTGTGGTGTTAAGTTGACGTAACCGTCGGTATATAAACTAATGGTTCGCTTATTTCTATACCACGGTGCATGTCTTTAGATGATGGTTTTACCACCTTATCATTACACTCTCTTGATCTAGCTTACACTTGTATACTCGTTAGATGAAAGGCGCGTTTACCAACGGTATAATTATGAAAACTTCGATTCTCAAATAGATTATCTCGTTACTAATACTTCATTTTTTTTTTTAATAACATCGAAACTTGATACAAAATCATTGTTCCCCAATTAAGGCAATAGATGAAAGATGCAATCGTTTGGACGGGGCACCACAAGGGCGATCTTACCACTATACTATTCTTCATGGATTCGACCATTTTGACAGATTAGATTGTTTCTTAGCGGGATCTGGTTGTTCTCAAAAATCATACATCCCTAAAAATATCACAGCCATACATGAATATTACATATATACTCAGGGTCTTGTCAAGATGTTACGCGCCCCTATAGGCCCGACATTTTTCATTGCCATCCTCTCATTACTTTGTGATTTTGTATGTATATTTTATTCACAACTTGAAAATACCAGGGGCCGAATTCACAAAATGGTCATACCTTTGATCCGGATCAAGGTTGCTACAAAGATATTACCGACCATCTTTGATACAGTCTCAACGATAATAATAATAGATTAATAATAATAATAGATTCAATTGAGAAATTGAAAATTAAAAATTGAAAATAATAGATAAAAATATGGTATTATTCCTAGAAATTGTCGTTACTTTGAGCCGGATCAAATCATCAAAGTTATGACCTTTTGTGAATTCGGCCCCAGTGCTTCAGAGCAGATTTACTTCAGAGCAATTCACCATCAAATGCATGGTTGCCACAAAATCATTGTGTTTTGAGCATTGTTTTCTATACTCACCTCATTCATGATCGAGTTGTTATCTCACAATACAAATGTATACAATATTGAATACACTTCTTCTTGAATGAATAAAACCTTGAATATTTGGGGGCCTATAAGCCGGTCTCGTGAGCCTGTGCCTCAACACGGGCCTCGATGCCATTCCTGTTGGTATACGACCTTCTTTCATGGACACAAGTATAGGCCTACCGACAAACTATATAGTTGTATCCAGGAAAGAACGAGGTTGAGGCTATAATCGCTTAAGCCTCACATGCCCACATTAGAGCTGTATTTCTGGTTATAATGAGCGTAGCGAAGTCTATCCATCCCACTCTTATAGTGTTTTGTCTATGTGCGTTTTTTTTTTTTTCAAGCACTCCACAGGTCACAGGGTTACACTGATTTTTGTACACTTTAATTACACTTTTTTTGTACACGCAGACTTATTCAACTTAGAACTGAGTTTCTGGAATGATTCGATTGGACCGATTTTGAGAAATATCTTCTCAAAGTTACTGAAAATCCCATAAGATTTGGCTGGGCGGAAAAAGTTGAGAAATAAAATCTCTCCAAATGAGATGAAATTTTCTCTGAATGTGTATAGGCCTACATAGATTCTACACATTATCATCATATTGTATGCAATTCTAACCAGCCGTTTTGAAGAAGACAGTTGAAATAACTGGTCTTATTCATCAAATATATCATAAAAGTAATGACAGAATTGGGTTGCCGAGATTCACTGCTTTCTAGATTCGATATTTTCACAACAATGAAGTATTTTCATATGCGCCAAGGTGTGTAGAACACCAGAGTCGATTAAGTAGCAAAGGTAGCACTACTTTAACGATTCTCAATATACCAATATCTCGCTCCTCTTACAACGCATATGTTGCGTTTGCCTAGTGAATATAAAATTTTCAAGAAAATATTGGTAAATACACCGATTTGATTGAAATTCGATCTACCAGATAACAGTCACTCAGTAGTGATGATCTATGATGTGCCATGCGACGTAACTTGAGAGTAACAAGGACAATCATATGACATAATATCATTATAGGAAATAAATTGTTTTCAGAAAAAAAATGAAAATATGTATTGAATGACATTTCAGCTGAAATTACCAGTGCTGGATGACAGCCATTTTATCCGTCTCTTTTCTGATCTAGTTATTTCTCTATTCGTGAATATACAAGCATGGAAATGTATTATGAAAGTTTGTTCACGAAGTCCTATTATATTTCTTGTAGGATTAAGTTATAACAGAAGTTTTTACGTCTGGGATTTTTTTTTTTGCATCGATCATACACGCAAATAGTTACATGCACAGCCGAGTCGTTATTTTCCTGTATAGTTTCTGACGATGTTTCAAACTGTTGGTGAGGCTTCTAGTAACGGTGCTGAACTTAACGGCTTAACGGCTCGGTGCCTGTAGTCTGTTTGAACTTTGAGCGTCTTCGTTATCGTCAAAATCGATCTCCTTCTAAATAATATGTGATGGAGACCAACTTTTGGGCTGTATATATGTTCCGACAACTTTAGTCGAGAGTTTCTCTCAACAGTTGAAGTGATATCACACTTTAGACTTTTTACCGACGGATTATGGGAGAAGATTTTTGTGTCATTATTTGTTATTGGTATTAGCATACAGGAAATTTCAGTCGGAATGGGTGACTGGCTGAGAATCGAACTCGAGGCTCTTGAATGACGGTTCAGCAAAATCTACTTCTTACTATTGTGTTGGAGCGTCCCCCAATCTCCATAGGGCATCAATTTTCCGCCAGGGTAATTTCACAAACATGAGTGATCATGAAACTTTAATATTTCAAGATAACAAAACCAAAAATACGTCATCTGATGCAGACAATACTTTTCAAAAATACTTTTAACTGCAATTTTATGATATCAAAGTTGGAAAGATCACTCGATATTCATGCCATTGATTTTTGACTTTTCGGCGTACTCTTACACTACACACATACATACACATAATACACCATATACAAATAACATGTAAAGCTATTGTTTATTTATATTTATGGATTGACATTATTTTGGAAGATATCTCCTTGCAAGATATTACACAGTTTCACTACATTATATTCATCCGGAAAGTCACTGCGATCGTTCTTATGTCACATTGACACTGAAAATATCCTACTGTGGGTAGGTTCCTCTCAAGGTATATATTGGGTTCCTCTTGTATGTTCAGTAATATATTTAATATATATTAATATATTTATAATAAAATTTTCAATTTCAACGTGTTTTTTATTCTCATTAAACAATTACATGACAAATATGAAATAGAATAACAAACACATGGAGATAATAACAAATAAATTCATCTTGAATATAACGGTAAAATAAGAAAAATAAAGAAGAATTGCCATTAATGCGAAATAAGTTGATTAATAATAAGAATTGTCATTTTTCAGAAATCGGGATTGGTTGAATTGTATATATGTTCATTATACTAGAAAAACGCTATATACGCATTGTTAGACGAGCGTAAAGTGATAGTATGTCGACTTCTTTGCCAAACTTTTGCCTAAATTCGCCAATTGGGTAACATTTTAGTTATAAATGGGTAAAAACGGCTTCGAGTGGTACCAATTTAGCACATTTCATATTTTTTCTTCAAAATGGCGAACCCGATCAAGCTGAGAATTTCCATAAATGTGTATCAATATGTAATTCAACTCCACACAAAAATTCATTTTTTTTTTAAATAAAAATTTTTCAATTTTTTTTCCGTCGTGTTATTCTATCGGGTATTTTTGAAATTTCTAAAATTCATACAAATAAAAGTTACTACCCGATAATACCACAAAACTATACAGATCTGAGCTAGATGAGGAAGCATGATGAAAAAAAGTTTGAAATTGATAGCTGTAGCCGTTTGACCTGTGGAGAACCGAAAAAAAAAACATAAAAAAACAACATAAAAACGAACACCATTTTTTTCATTATGTCAAATTGAATCCTCGCTAAAGCTCGTCTAATTAAGTTATGTTCAGATTAAATCTGTGCATAATAGCGTGATTAGGTTAATTAGATTTGGATTAACTCACGTTAATCTCGGTAACTCACAACAACGACACCAAGATGAGTTTCAACATAAACGAGACTCGCTGTGAATAGGGTCTACCATAGAAGTTCATCACACTGATTACTGTTACTGCTACTTGTTGACTACACGGGCTAGTGGATCGCGTTACAAAACACCGGTCGAGTGTTAATTAAATAGCACGCTGGACTAAGCCTATGTGTGTGTAATGTATCACCGAGTGATGTAAGTTTTAGCAGTTCGGTGCGCACATGATTACTGCGCATCGAATTACATTTTTTTTGTTTTCATTACTTTCGAAAAGTATGAGATTTCAGAATTCCATGTACAATAGAAAAACAGATTGTTTTGGTAAAAAAACAGATTGTTTTGGTACCTCCAAGATTATTTATATATATATATATATATATATATATATATATATATATATATATATATATATATATATATATATAGATATAGATATAGATATAGATATAGATATAGATATAGATATAGATATAGATATAGATATAGATATAGATATAGATATAGATATAGATATAGATATAGATATAGATATAGATATAGATATAGATATAGATATAGATATAGATATAGATATAGATATAGATATAGATATAGATATAGATATAGATATAGATATAGATATAGATATAGATATAGATATAGATATAGATGTAGATGTAGATGTAGATGTAGATGTAGATGTAGATGTAGATGTAGATGTAGATGTAGATGTAGATGTAGATGTAGATGTAGATGTAGATGTAGATGTAGATGTAGATGTAGATGTAGATGTAGATGTAGATGTAGATGTAGATGTAGATGTAGATATAGATATAGATATATTTATAAATAGATATATTTATAAATAGATATATATATATATATAGGCCTATATATATATATATATATATATATATATATATATATATATATATATATATATATATATATACATATGTTCTATAGCCACCCTCAGAAGCTCGTTCAGCTGAGGCACCGCTTTCAGCAATGGGGTGGAAAGATCGCCCTTGTGATGCCCGATCTAAACGATCCTACTTCGATCCATATAGTTCCAATTGGGAAATAATGACTTTGTATCGAGTTTCGATGTAGGAAAAAAGTAAACATAGTTGAAAAACATAATTTTTCAGTTGTGTTCATATGAAAATGTTGGGAAATGGGGTGAGTCATCCAAATGTTCATCATTTTCACACGTACTAATAATGGGGGTATATCTGATTGATTTTCTGCATCTCATACATTTCGGAAATCATTCAGCTCTTCACCCTTATAGCTGATAGCTTACTCGTTTGACTTTATTGCGCTCCAAGTCGGAACATCTTAGTATTGATGCTGATTTTCTTGCACTCTCATTTCCCCTCTCTCCCTTCGCCCGTCTCCCTCTTTCTCTCTCAAGATCTCTCTCTCTTTCTCTCACTCGTATATGCCTCGATGCGCAACTGTTTTTTGTCGAAATTACCAATTGTTTTTTCGTGTTTTCATCCGTTGATTTTCTCTAATCACGAGTTTACTGATGGCAATCGTGGCTGCCAACTCAAACTAATGTGTGGTCAGGTTGGTATCTCCATTTTTTCTATGTCTAGTAGACCCACTTTGAATAATGATATATTTTTCATTTTTCTCATTCATATTGGGTATACTTTTACGCACTGCACTGATGACTTAAGATATATTCGCTTCTGTGAAGGCTATATAATTATGAGATGATGGGATGATTAGATGATAGCTCATTTTATTATTCATAAATATTTTTTTTTAATTGAAATATCAGATGGAAGTGCCGAAAAAAATTGAATGATTCAAATTCTATATTGACCAAGGTGGAAAAATTACATGTGTATATATATGTCACGGTAACACTCGATATTTTTACCACCGATTTCCAGCCAATCGCGTGACGTTATACATACAAATAATGGTAACGGATGTTGATGTGTATTATGAATCGACATTATTCGATAAGATACTAATCCGAATGGTGTGAAGCAGTTTCTCCACAATAGTGACACAGTGAGTGTACTGGTTCGGTGTGTAGGCCTATAGCTTTGGAAACATGCTCAACTGTATATATCAGCGGTGACGGCGAACTAAAGTTTTTATCGTTCGGTGTCGAGTCACCATGGAGTATCGAAAAAAAGATTAAATCAGAACGCTGTGTATATTGATACTGTTATACTGGAAGATGTTTCATATCATTTACTTCGTTTTATGAAGAAAATAATGAAAATAACCGGCACATGCAGCTCAGTTGCTTGGGCGATCCGGGAGGTGGGGGGCATATTTGACCTGGTTCGATCAGCACCACCGTCCCTCTTTACAGGGGCTATTCGTGATTTTATTATGTAGTTTGAGTTAATACAGGGATGGTTCCTATATAATATAGGCCACGACTGCTTCCTTCCCACTTTCCTTCCCATCATCACAGATGATTCAGCTCGATTGTAGGATACCCGAGGAACCTCAATATCACCATACCATATTCTTGTTAATCATCTGACCCCTATAGATCGTATAGTTATCATTACAGCATGTCGTTCCATCCAATATATATATATGAATGTATATATACGGATATATATATATATATATATATATATATATATATAGGTATATATATATATATATATATATATATATATATATATATATATATATATATATATATATTTATATATATATATATATATATATATATATATAGATATTTGAATTTTGAATAACCCCGGCCGTGTTTCGTACTCACCGTTCTATTTTTAACATTCTTGATGAATTGTATTTTCCATGCTATACTCAATACTACTCTCAATTGATCCACACATTGTTGAACAATTGAGAGGACAACACTGTCCCCCAAATTGTATCTTCCAATCGGAGCTTCGATATGAATTTGTTTACCGTGGTCACCTGTTGCCACATGATAACCTGGTATTATACCTGCTATATGGAGACGTAGGCTAGAGCCTATAACTGAAGGCTTCTCCCAAATTGTATCACATATTGTTGAGATGAAAGGAAAATAATGTCACCTCAATAACAGAAATTGATCGAAATATCAATGATAGCTTGCGTATGGTAACCTGGCATTTATGCTGTCTCCATATTGACTTCTCTCATGTGATATGGCACTCATTATATGTACTCTGTGTGGAAAATGCCCCCCGACTTTTCAATCAGAACTTCAGTGTTATAGTTTGTATACCCTCAACTTTCTATGGGAACCAAACAAACGTGTCATCTATACCTATAGACTTTCATCTAGTGATGTCACATTGACTATTGTCATATAATGATTGGACAATGCCCCCCACATTGTATTGTCTAAACCCAACCGCGGTATTAGTTTGTTTTGTCCCCGACTTCAGTTGTTGTGGTAACCATAACCATGGTAAACCACGACGAGCATATTGTTGAATATTATTGAATTATTTTAGCATCTGCCTTATTGAAAATTGTCTCCTTCTCATTGAGTTTGTTTTAATAGCTGTCCTGATAGATGTTTTATAATATCTATGCCATTTCTATGTCGAGTTGTAACGCATGTTTTTTTTTGCGACTGCAGACAAAACAAAAAAATCTCCACAAAAATGTACAGTTTTTTTTTTGTATCGCAATTTGTAAACACAATTTTGTGAACCGCTTCCGTCTGGTATCTAACCACTCAGATTTTGATTACATTGAATATTTCCAAGACATCTGTGAATCTTGTGTGACCATTTCGAGTAATCATTCCAAAATAGTAATTTTCTCAAGAAGTTATGTATAACTCGTTCATCCATCTTCAGTTCATAATTGCTTATTAACTAATATAATTAATCAGTGACTTTGCAAAGTAACCTTCTCATACGTCATAGCTTATCACGTGACTTGATTATCCAGGGTCCTGCTTCTGTACCCCCCCCCCCCTCCCTCCCCCCTCTCAACAAATCAAAACACTAGGCACCGCGTCGCCCGAAGTTCATCACTGTAATGATATCGCGAGATGGGATATACGACGGTTTGTATACCTTTGAAGATATTCCGATGTAAAATTATCATGACGATGTGTTTTGACATATTTCATTGAACGGCGCTTCATACGATCGAGTACTCCGTGTCGACGTCGCTTTTAATTATCTTTCAATTCAACGGAGTGATTAATTGTCATCGCAATTAGTCTTGCTCTTTCACCTGAATCTGGTTTTAATGATGTGAAAACCTTGACATTGACGCAGTTTAATACAGTTTGACGTTAGCCGACTCTGGAAGGTTATTCGCAGCATATAGGCCTATTGATACGAGTGGTCGAGTGGATATAGCACACTGAACCGTCATTCAGGAGACCGGTGGCTCGCCCGCTATGGTCGACCATCCTGACGAGGGTCATTTGTGGTCTCCCTCTGTCGTTCAGGTCAATACTGGGATGGTTACTTAACATCAGGTCACGACCAACTCCTTCCCACTATCCAAAAACACCTAAAGAAATACACTTTTATTTCATCATCCCATTATCTTGGATATCATTCACCGACGCCAATAGATCGAAGTCATCAGTAGAGTGCGTCTTTGAATACAATATGAATACATTACAGCAAGTACCAGCAAAACTAATGATGCCTCCGGGTAACAAATTACGTACCGGGGCAACTGCCGAATTCACCCGAATAGTTCGAAAAAAATCAATATTACTTTTTGTTTTCGTATCTACATTTTTTTAAATTTATTTCATTAATTTTATTTCCCTTATGATGAACATATCACAAAACACAAAAGATTACATGGAACACAGATTACATCACAGATACAACAGATTACAACAATGATAATAAAATGAACAACAACACATGATGAAAAGGAAAATATATTACTGAGTGCAAGAAAGAAGAGATCTTGTGTTGCACATCATCCCTATCACTTCCCACTGTTGTGTCTTTTCTATAGAACTCTGGCACCGATAAGAGAAGTACCTTAGGTTTGACGGGCACATCACAAGGAGGTATGTAAAGAGAGGTGGAAACCGTACGGACAATAAATTAATCTTGGTGAAACGGCTCACGTTCGCGTGATTTATACACGCTAATTTCCATATTGCTGGTACACGGTTAACAAAATAATACCCGGGCAATGCATCACCCGTGCACCCGACCCGGGTACCCGATGGCTTATGTCTCTAATTAAAACTTGGTCCAACTAACCTATCCATGTCTTACCAACCTTATTTCTGAGCTAATTTAATATAGCTCATCATTATAATTTATCATTTGAAATGAAAAATTAATGAATAAATGACACCGGATGTGAGTCTAGAGCTGTAAACGAACATGAAAAAATAAAAATAATGAATAACCTAAAAAGCCTTCCTCCGTTGCTGAACCAGCTACTGCACCGCTTCATAAGCTCAAGTCACCGTTGGACGTGTGTTCGAGTCTCGCAATTTTTTTTGTTTTTTGTTAACGCTCTTCTCTTTATCATCACTTGCTAGTTTCATCAGCACCTGCTCGTTCGTACCCCCGTATAGCCTAGCTGTTGATGGGGTCGTTAAGCAAACAATGAACATCATCTTATAACCTAAAACCAAACCTAATCGAACCAAGTATTAAGAGTTATACCGTATTTTTTTCAATGGTGCTCAGCCATTTTGATGGGTAGGCCCCATACGAATGAGCGGGGGATGATGAAAAGTGAAAGGACGTTCACAAAAACCCATGCCTTATGCCGTATGCGGTACTCGAACCCACGCCCGACCTGCGACTTGAGGTTCAAACGCAGCGCGATAGTTGACTGAGCCACGTCGAGGGCGACTATTCATACTGTATATTTGTGTCCAATGAAGCTGATTGTGAATAGCTTTTTCGATAGGAGTGAACTGTCTTGAAAGTATACCATCTATCCATCTATGTTAGCTCATCTCACCTGAAACTTTTTCTCGGTGATGTAAAGTTTGTGTTGCCGGCGCAGTTTAATATTGTTGACGTCCAGAGCCCAGGAGGTTATTCGCACCTAATTTGCGAATATTCTATTATACCCTCGTCGCACGTATTGTCTGTCGACTGGTAAGGGTGGTGGGGGGGGGGGTGTCTTGGGGGAATGGCGACGCTGTCTTCGTGACGTAGGTTGTCGACGTTGACATTAAGACCATACCTGGATTTCGAGGCGTGAAGGCGCAGTGGAGCGTGGTATCATGCTTCCATTGGTTTGTTTGTGTCTTCGAATTGACAGCCGAGGATGTGATGGTTTTCGGTTTTGATATTTTCGTAAACCAAATCGGAGATGTATATTATGATGGGTGGAAACTAAAGAAGATAGGGCCCATATGTGTGAAGTAGAATATTATGTGGATATATAGAAGGGAAGAGAACGTGAAAGAATCGGAAGAAAAAGAGAACACACTGGAATAAGGAAAGGTAGAACATTCACTTTTGAATTGTTCATCATCTTCAAAATGTTCAGCTGTCAATGTACAATTTGTTGAATGTATTACATCTAAATTGATTATTATCTTCATGAAAAATCTTCGCTTTTCATTCGAAAATGCTAACGGGTCAAATATCATGAAAACACACATGGAAATATCAAAATGTATATAATGGTAAAACCTTATAATCTGGCGAACTATTTTTACCACGTAACACGTCACATCGTAAATCGTGAAAGACATTCAAGATTTAGGCCTACTGTAATCCGGATGTTTATTATGGATCAACAGTATTTTAGGAGCCACTTCTCTGAATTCAATAATCGCAAGTGTACCGAGTGTAGCACCCCATAAAATACAAACAGGTAACGACAGGACGGTGTCCTTGATATTTGGGTTATTGCGATAAAACTCTCGAGTGCTGTGGCTTCTGTGGAAATGTCAGTTTGCGAGCTCATAGCGTAACGCATTTTCGCACGGTACTTATGTGTAGATAACTATATGTGGATGAAACGCGCACACATACAAGTACATTTACGTAAGCATTTCAAAATTAGTCAATACAATTTGGCAGAGCGTATTTAACGTGTCTTTCATATAAATCTAAAGCAGTCAGTAAACTACCTCGTATACCCAAACAAATAATGCCAACCTGCTATGAAGTAGTTCACTAGAAAATAGCGACGCTTGAGCGAGGTTATGAAAGAGATCTTGTTGAAAGCGTCGCGGCGCATGGCGTTGCTGATATATTAGCTTTATACCTCTTGAGTGGCACTATCTGGAATTTGAAACGTTGTACACGTTTTCGTTCATGAATTTCATGTCATTTCCTTCATTTCTTCCAATCAGATACTACAAAACATGTTGGAAACAATGTATAAAATGTAATATATATATATGGAAAGACAAATTATGAAATACAATATAGAATATATGAAATATATAGAATGAATACAGAATATATCACCTCTTCATGGAAGGTACAAACAGAAAAAACAGATTCACATGAAAACACAAATATTATAATATATAAAATATCATAATATGAAGAAACGGTCAACATATGTGTGATAAAAAGGCAGTCTGATTACAATCACACGTGTGGTTGCCAGCAATGGAATATTCATGGATATTGTGAATAGATTTTTTAATGAGGAAACGATTGAATGTTGATTTGATTACATTTTGATTGTTGACAGATTTGATGCAAGAAAGCAGACGATTTTACAGAAATGTTTACCTTGAAATAATATGATGCACTCTGTTATAACTATTTATATTAAAACACATTTTTCATATATTTGGTATCCATATTGATTTAGTATGACGATAATTCTGTGATACTCTGTTTTTGATTCAATGCAGAAATAAAACAATTTGAATTTGAAATTCACTTCACTTCTTGCTCGTACCACCAAGACGCGTGACCGAGTGGTAATACACTGAACCGTCATTCGGGAGACCGGGGTTCGATTCCCTCCATGGTCGACCATCCTGACAGGGGTTTTTCGTGGTTTCCCTCTGTCGTTCAGGTTGATACTGGGATGGTTCCCTAACAACAGGCCACGACCGACTCCTTCCCACCATCCAAAACACCTGATAAAATAACCTTTCCATCATCCCATAATCTCATTCATCATCCACCGACGCCAATAGATCGTAGCCATCAGTATAGTGCGTCGTTAAAACCCAATATATATATTTATATAAAAAAAAATTGCTCGTACTGTGTCTAGTTATATGCGCACCAGTATACAGATTGCTTTCATCTCTAATGTTATGAGGGTGACGTGTAACTGAAGAGCATTCTAGACACGTTATGTCCGATTTTACGAATACTGAAATTTCCCTGATATATAATAAGGAGTTGAAACTAATTTTGAAAGTTCGAAAGGATTTCTGCGGAGATATCTGTTCTGAATTGAAAGAAAATGTACAAATACCTCAGTTGGGATCGTTTGGACGGAAAGAAATGAGATCTCACCATTCTTCTTCACGAAAGATGTGCATATATATATATATATGCCTATATAAATATAGTTTAAACTTATTTCTGCATACTATAGTATATATATATATATATATATATATATATATATATATATATATATATATATATATATATATATATATATATATATATGCATTTTTGTGTCATGAATATCCCAGACACGATCCCACAAATTTCTTATCGATCTGCTTTATTTTTCTTCGATACTACACGTTTCATAAAATTATAAAATAAGTATGGAGTTTTAGTATCGATGAGAATTGATACCAGATTAAAATTTCTCCATTTTAATACCAAGTTGAATTTAACGTCCTCATAATTATTATCGAGACCGCGATTTTGATTGATCCACTGTTTTTTTACACTTTTCCCTAATAAATGCCATTTATTCGGGGAAACCCATAGCTAAAACATCCGTTTGGTGCTCTTGTGGGACGTGGAAAGACTTCATTTGTTGTGTGTAATCACCAAGTCTTGCTTCACTTTGTAAGTTTTTTTCAAATATTCATGTGGTCACCCATAATTTATTGAAAATAGGAAGGAAAAAAGTTTGAATGTAGTATCGAAAATCGAAACCACTCACATCCATGTAGTTTACAAACGTCATTCTGTCAATTAAGAGCCCGTATCCTAGCTGAGAATATTTCTCTTCGACATGCGCGACCCAAGTTTGGTGTGCGATTTTGGAACTCGGTAGTGGACAGCTATCTCTCTCAGTTTCCTATGGCTATCTCTCTCTCTTGTAACTTGAAGTGTTCATCAAAAAAGACGTGCACTTTGGAAACAACATTTGACCGTTCCGATTTACCGCCTTCTCTATAAGTTAACAAATACACTCGGGGGTCCTAGACCGTCATTCTGCGTGTTGTCACTAGGTTGTCACAAAAGCCATCTGAATAGCAGGTAGTATTTTGAAGAGATATTTGGTAAACGTTTTAGCTATGGCTCTCAC
>OZ023330.1:36040714-36050714 GCA_964007535.1 Brachyptera risi | reverse complement strand
CCAAAAATACCTAATAAAATAACCTTTCATCTCATCATCCTATCATCTCATACATCATCCACCGACGCCAATAGATCGTAGCCATCAGTATAGTGCGTCGTTAAAACCCAGTATAAATAAAATATGAATAAATAATTATAAATGAGTAAAACCTGCAGGGAACGAACAAAACAGGACAAAAAGCGTCAATACAGGCCTTTTGCTCCCAACACATGGTGGGTAAACGGTAGAACCAATCAGTATAATTATTTTTAAAATGCAACAACGATGAGTATATCTGCGCCTTCACGTTCACTAAAAATCATAATTTTCTATTGAATTACTCTGAAAAAATCGTAAAAACTATGAAAAACAGGTAGAAACATGTTGATTTTTGACATCTATTTTGAAAGGGTTGAAAACATACCGCGAACTAAAGCTCTTCGTACGAGCACGTATTGAATACTAGTGATCATCTAACCGAAAACTGTATGTTGATACGATGATTGGTTTTCCGTTGCCAACTTGGGCCCCGAACGTCTGCAATCAAGCCTGTAGGCAACATGTAAAGAGGCCTCTTAAGAGGATGAAGTATCTAATTAGGAAAGTTCCACCTTCTATAATTAACCTTTTTACATTGACCTTTGAACATGTTGATGCATACCTAACAATGATACTTGAATGTGTCTCCATCATGGATACCCATGGGCCGTATTAAGGCGCAGGCCCACAAGGAGAGCCTGGGGCGTGAAATATTGAAGGGGTGCCAAACATTTATAAATTAGTATAAGCTGATAATTGTAAACTGCTAACCATTCCGATTTCCTCGGAAGAGGGTCAGAGGAATTATTGAATGAATAAATAAATAAATAAACCTTCGCCAGGCGATTGAAATTTGAAGAATACATCATTATTTGAAGTGTATTCATTAAAATAATGAGGGTATTGTATATTGGGACTATGGACACTCATATTGTGAGCTGTCATCTCATGTGTAAAGAGTATTGGTTAACGATGCTCTGATAATTCGTATACGAAAATATATAGCCTACATTTATTCGATGGTAGATTTTTTCCAAAGTGAAAAGAAGGGAGGGGGGGGGGGGCAGGAAATGTTGGGTCTTCGAACTCAAAATATCTTGCAACGACTGTATGTAACTGTTTGTAGATTCTTAATTATATTTTTCAAATGATATTTTCTATTCATTTGAGCACTTTGGACTTACAATGGTCAGTGAGTCTAGTCTCCCGATTCATATTTGAGTTTCAAGTGGAGAGTAACGATTGAAAATGAAAGATTTTGAGATTAGAGGATTTTGATAAGATATATATTGAGTTGGTATTGTTGTACCGAACGTTATGTCTCTCAACTGTTCGAATCTATCTGGTCATCTTAACATGCGTATATAATATATATTCCAAGTTGGATAATATGTAAATTATCATTATCATTATCATTTTTGTTAATTATCAATGGATTTATACTCAATATCATATAATGTTATGAGCCACATTTATAAGTTGGTTATTATTATTATTAGCAGTTTACAATTATTGTAAGCTGCTAACCATTCCGATTTCTTCGAAAGAGGGTTGAAGGAATTGTTAAATAAATATAGTGCATATATATATATATATATATATATATATATATATATATATATATATAAATATATATATATATATATATATATATATATATATATATATATATATACACACATATATATATATATATATATATATATATATATATATATATATATATATATATATATATATATATATATATATATATATATATATATATATATATATATATATATATATATATATATATATATAGGCCTATATACTTTTTTCGTTACCTGATGTAACTTGATTGCTTAAAATTAATAGTAATCAAAGAAACCTTACACTTTGTAAGTAGAATGTAACAAATCACTCAATGTTTTTCTTTTTTTCTTTCTACTTCAACTACCTTATTTTTTTTAATGTTTGAGAAATACATCCGAATTTGAATTGTACTTATAATTCACTATTTTAACCCACAGTTAAGCCTTTTTTGAAGGGCTTTGTGAATGATTTTTTGCTGTAATTGTGTTTCTATTTCTGTATCAGTGTATGTGACCAATGAAAAAAAAAAGACAAAAAAAATGTATGATTTCTTATAGCTGTAAAGCCTAAAATACGTTCACTGATATTGTTATTGGGATATAAAAAAGATTACCTCTCGATACGAAAGGTCTTCACAGATGTGTGTAGGTCTGTATTTCATTGTATCCCAATGTCTAAAACACAAAGAGTTTTTTCCTCATCCCGAGGTTTTCAAACGTCCTTGCCATGAATCATTCGCATCTCAATCCAGTCGAACCCCGTGCCAAGATAGATAACGGTGACCGGAAAACGAGTACCGCTCTAATAGTGGGCTCACTATTTATCAACCCTCTCACGAAGACGCATGGTTCGTAGACTTAAAAGGTCCTCGGTTCGATTTGTCATTGAGTTGAGACACATTCGTCCTAAATCTAATTTCGCATTCCTCTTGTTCCCTTTTGCTTTGCTCACGTCTAGCGACCTCTTCTATCTCTCTCTATCTCTCTCTCTCTCTTTATCTCTCTCTCTCTCTCTCTCTCTCTCTCTCTTATCGTAGCCCGGAACAACCCTTTTCTTCACTCCCACTCCTCCCCTTCCTCCCTACCCTTCTCTTCCAACCTCGACACAGTATTCTCTCTAAGTGATCCCGTTCATCTTAATGTTTATCTCGCTCCAGGACTGAAATGCAGTATTGCTATTTCCTGGTTTTTCCCTTAAATCATTTGTTTACACCCACATGCCACATCCTTCTTTTCATTTTAAATTATTCTATTTTTGTCTTTCACTCAAGATTATATACAGAGAACATGAAGAATTAGGTCGTCGATCAACTTAACTAACACAAATTTCACATAATATTCGTATGGCTGTGCAATTTCATGAGTATTTCCATTATTCAGGACGACGATCTACGACGAGAGACATAACTGCATCTTTCAAAAGTGGTTCCAGATCAATACATTCTCGGTGAGGTCATGAAATTATCGAGATATGAAGAATTCATCACTAGTGATAGGCGTGGCTTATCGGGAGGCCACCTTGATCTATCCTTCATGTGGGCATTTAGAGGTACTCTGATAGGCTATGTCAATTTTCCCACATAACAAACAGCCCATTTGATTGGATGTTTTGTTTTGTGATGTTTGTGGGCGGGTCAATCACTATAGTCGTCAATTATTCTCTTGAGGGACGATTTTCTCACGAGTAAAATTTCAAACTAAACTGATTTGTGTTAATAATAACAATTCTCTTGATGCTCCTTTAACGCCGCGTGAATGCCTAATTGAGACACAACTCTGTTAATAAATTTCACTTGACGTGAAATAACAACTGGTGTTAGTTCTTGATGAAAACAAATCTCTGAGCGTTTGTATCAAAACAGTGTGTTGCGTTGGTTCGTGCACCATAACACGAGCACAGAGATCCCTCTGGAATTTGTCGAGGCAAAAACCGACGTCGTCAGCAAAGGTAAATCAGAGCCGAGGCAAAAAAGACAACACACACTGAGGCTATATCTTTTAATAAAGCGTATTATCATATTTTCTACACGAGCAAAACGTTACTTTACAAAAATATAGAGGTTCCACTTGAATAATGATTAATTAAAATCTGTCATGTCGACATGGTGGGTTTGAATTTCGCTTATGTAAGTAAATTGTATTTTATTTACATTTTGACCATTTTCAAATTAGCGTCGAAACTTGATACAAAATCATTGTTAACCAATCTAGGCGACGGATGAATGGTTGAATCGTTTACATTGGACGCAAAAAAGGCAATTTTCTCTCCCCCCCCCCTCTACCACCGCCCACCCAGCTAAGTCATTTTCACAAATTTGTTTTCACTAATTCCAGTAAAGACTGGAAATCGTCTCAATTTCGGAAATCATGGGCGGGTCATTAATTATTAGTCCTCCAAAAACTCATACTTATGACGTAGGCATTATCCGATCATTTAACTTATAGTAACGGGTAATGCCACGTTACGATTCAGAAGAGGGGTGGATTTCATGATGGACAAATGAATTATTTATAATTGCTGAAATTGAGGTAATGTTTCCGAGTTTCCTCTGTCATTATTCTTTCAAAGCGAGCCCTCATGGTTGTGATGCCCTTCAGAAATATTCTAGAAAATACTATAATTTATGATACTGTAAAGAGAAGTAATATCAAAGTTCGAGGATGTCGATTTTATATATATATATGTTTGTGTGGTTTATATTGTTTTCATATCAATAATTTGGTCCGTGGATGAGGATACTTCAATTATTTAGCCGCCCATTCGACTAACTCACTCCGTTATTAACTGGCTTCAGGTCGAGCGTGTATATTTGTGTATATATATATATATATATATATATATATATATATATATATATATATATATATATATATATATATATATATATATATATATATATATATATATAGACCTGGGTTCGATTCCCGCCATAGTCGACCATCCTGACAGGGTTTCTCGTGGTTCTCCTCTGTCGTTCATGAGTCAATACTGGTATGTTTCTTTAACAAGAAGCCAGAACCGACTCCTTCCCACTATCCTTTAACCCACCTAATAAAATGAGTAATGACTCTCATCTCATCATCTCATACATGCGTCACCAACGCCAATGCATCGTAGTCATCAGTATGGTGCGTCCTAAAACCCAATATTGTATGAGAAGAGAAAAATATATATGTTCATATTGATTATTCTTATATATATTGGGTTTTTTAACGACACACTGTAATGATGAACAAGATCTGTTGGGGTCGGATGAAAGAATGATCAGATGATGGGATGATGAGGTAAAGGTTTTTGAGGGTAATGGAAAGGATAGTGAGAAGGAAGCGGTAGTAGCCTATATTGTGGGAACCATCTCGGCATTAGCCTGGACTACAGAGGGAAACCACGAAAACCCCCTTTAAAGATGGATAGCGGGGATCGAACCGGGTCCGATATGCCCACTGCCTTCCAGGTCACATGGAGCAAGTGCATCAACCACTCAGCTACATGTGTCGGTTCATTATTAGTCATTATTTATTATCATTTTTTATCCATTTATTCATTCATTTTTTCCTCTTTCATTTTCATCATTCATTATTATTCATCAATTAATTATTTATGGATCGCTATACATGTATTGGAGTGGTCGTTCTTCTCTTGCCGTACGTCCCACCAATGTGCTATATGATTTGCGTCAGCACAAAACGCTGGCGAGGTCTCGTCTCTTCGCGTCTCGGGCCTCATTTACCTTGAACGCACACAGCGCCCATCACGTCAGCACTTTTCCCCTTTTGGAAATCACTCGAGAGACAGGAGGGTTCTAGAAAGAAAAACGCTTTGATCTTTATACACGAGTACGCAAACCACTAATACAACGATGCTGGGAATATTTCGTGTTTTTTCTGTGAATATATATATATATATATATATATATATATATGCGTGTATATATATATATATATATATATATATATATATATATATATATATATATATATATGTATATATATATATATATATATATATATATGTATATATATATATATATATATATATATATGTATATATATATATATATATATATATATATATATATATATATATATATATATATATATATATGTATATATATATATATATATATATATATGTATATATATATATATATATATATATATATATATATATATATATATATATATATATATTTATATATATATATATATATATATATATATATTTATATATATATTATATATATATATATATATATATATATATATATATATATATATATATATATATATGTATATATATATATATATATATATATATATATATATATATATATATATATATATATATATGTATATATATATATATATATATATATATATATATATATATATATATATATATATATATATATATATATTATCATTGTGCTCAATGCTTCGTCCACCTGATTGATATGCTAAGGTCAAAGCTCTAATATTAAAAACTCATTTTTTCATGAAGATATAGTCGGTTTTCTGATAGTGGGTTAGTGGTACTCTTCATGATTTGTCATCTCATCTCATCACGATAAAGATTCAATTTCAGTTGACCAGTCTCGTTATAGTGCAGTCAATCAGTTTCAATTCAATTTCAATTTATAAATCTTTTTACTCTTCATACTTATTCACAACAGGATAACAGGAAAATGATACAAACAGTTATAAGTGAACCAAACTTATACATGAGGGTTAACATTGTGAAATAAAAAGAAGGAGAAAAGAAGTAGAAAAGTTGCTATTTGAGATAGATTGATTCATGAGTAATTAGAAATAGTTCGATTGTGCCACTACGTGGAGTGACGTATGAGTCTTTTTCATCGATATGAAATGGTAAAACTCGATGAATCAGCCATTTCCCTTCAATTACGTCGTTCTCTGCAGTTTTGGCCCCCAGGCCCGAAATCTTCTTGCTGCCCCCCCCCCCCCTCTCCCCGCCCCTCTCGTTCACTTATAAGCAATTTACCATCAAATACACTGATTTCTATAAGATAAGACTCTTTTGAGCATTGCATTTTAATTTTGAATACTATATCGACTTCATTTAGGAATTGACATCTGATCATACGGATGATACTGAGACGCGTGGTCGAGTGGTTAGCACACTGAACCGTCATTCGTGGGACCAGGGTCCGATTTCCGCCCCTAGGTCTACTATTCCGACATGAGGTTTTCGTGGTCTCCCTCTGTCGTCTTAGTTAATACTGAGATGGTTTCTTAAGAGGCCGCATGCGCTATACACGGGCTCGTTGTTCGCTCGCTTCAGACTCGAGTTCAACATGCATCTTGTGCTAGGCGCAGCCCATAGACTAGCCCACCGAACTCATGTTCACGTAAACGCCGTTAATTCCCTTACTCACACTTTTTATGTATTTCACAGTCTATGTTTTTTTTCGGTATTCAAAAATATGTATCTAGGTTTTCGTATACTAGAAATTTTTTCATTTTCCATTCGAAGAATTTGAAAAATCACAAATTTTTGGTTCAAAATTTTTAAATGCAATAACCTCCGTTTTTCAATTATCAACAGAATGCAAAACAATCATATTGATCTCAAAATATACGGTCGTGAGAGTTTGCGGCGTGAAATACGAGCGCCTGCGGCCTCTTAACAACAGGCCACGACTGACTCCATGTCACCACTAAGGCACTACCTTATCCAAAAACACCCAATTGAATAACCTCTCACCTCATCATCCCATATATCATTCACCGACGCCAATAGATTCTGGTCCTCAATATGAATGAAATAATAAGAGTGTATTCAATATTGAATACACTCGTTTCCAGAATGAAACAACTTGATATGATAATGTATTTTTCAATTTCAATTGACTGAAGAACATTTGGACCGCCCTCGGTGGCTCGGTTAGCTGAGACACCACTTTAGAAACTTGAGTCACCGTTGGGTGTTAGTTCGAGTCCCGCATAAAACACAGGTTTTTGTAAACGTCTTTTCACTTATCATCACTTCTTACGCGATTGGCCCTGAAATGACCGCAAGAAACCACAAATGCCTTTCATGTTATTATTCTCATTATTAAAGGATCTTTATTGCTGGCGGAATTTGGCAGGGCCGTTCTTACATTTAACCAGTTTGAAACATAATTCACATAAATTTCAGAAACAAAATTGAACACACAGAAAATACAACAAAATACAGAAGGATACATAAATACATACAGTTGTCGTACACACAGAGATATATAAACATTATGAAAACCTACAACAAAATCACTGTGACAATATAACAAAATATTGTGTATATGAGTATAACAAAATATTGTCAGTAAATTTACCACCAATTTTTTTTTGGACTCAACATTCATAGGAAAAAGAAATGGAAAGAAGCAATATGAAAAAAAGCATCAATTGGAACTAAACAATACATTTAATGAAAAGTGAATAAATTGATGTTATAATTGCCTGCTGAACCAGTGTCACAAAAAGTATTTATTATCGCTTTGAATTTGGAGAAGAAATTTTGTACATTCCGTTTTGAAATTATTTCCATTTTGAGTTTCTATTCGATCAGGTGACGCATTTCTCGTTCGAGGTGCCAGAATTGAAAAAGTCGATACAGAAAGAGATTTTGCGTGTAGGGGAATAGCAAGATTATTGTGACGCGTGCTATAAGTATGGAAAGTCTTGGAATTTTAAAGTCTTGAGAATAGATGAGTAGGCTGACCACTTGTTAGATGAGCGTAGCGAAGCTTTCCATTTAACACCCTGAACAAAAATGGGCTTCGTTTTTATGTGTTTTTTTTTTTGTAATTATGTACGCGGCATACAGGTCAGAGAAATGAATCAATCAACTTGAAACTTTTTCTGAACGTTGGTGTCATACCAGAATAGGTTGGGATTGTTATTCAGAGGAATCGGTCGGAAGGTTTTTCCGGAAAATAATCGGAAAGTTTGGAAAATCCTCTTAAGAATAACCCGGAGGAAAAATACTTGAAAAACAAGAATTTTTCAAAAGCTCTCAAATTCTCACAGAATATGAAAAATACTATTATACACCTTTTCAGAGATTTTTACAACAATCGAATGAGAAATAATGAAGAAAACGCAATAAACGTGTACATTTTATTGAATATTTGGATCAATTGGTTTTGCAAAGTGTTTATGCGACAGGTTGCAGGTTACTATAAATATCAACCAGTTGCAGGTGAGGTTCTTGAACGTTTGAAGTAAGTCAAGGTTTGTAGATGTAAATTGAGCTGACAAGTTATTTTTCATTCTAGATTGCCATACTTCTAAGCTCATCTCACAACGCGCATCCCGCGTTTTCCTAGCTAGAATTCTTCTCACGAAACGTAGGAAATGTAAATACCTTCGGTTTTGACATGATAACCAAATTTCAATTTTGAGATGGTTATCAGTTGGCCTATGTGAGTTGGAGCACCTTCTTTTTTATTTATTATTCTAAAATAGGTTGGTATCACTACATCGTGTTCATTGTTTGCTAGCTTTCAGTTGTCGTGTACAACACATCCAGAAGGCAGTGAATTATAAAGTCGAGGTGATCATATATAATCCTGGTTCAGAAATTCACCAACAGCCAACTTTCAGAGCCAACTAAACTGAGCGTTTCAATTGCTTATATTCGAGAGCTGTGGTTCTCAATCGTGGATCAAAGTTGATCAAGTTGTTAAGAAACTTGTTAAATCTCTTTGAATTGTCATTTGTAATACGATAAGTTTGAATTATGGTGTGTTCAACCGTGACATGGTACAGCTTGGATCAAAAGCAGTGGCGTAACAAGGCACGACGAGACAGGAGTGCAAAATGTATAAATGGGCCCAATCCCCCTTTTTTCCATATTTGTCGAAGTTTCGAAAAGTACTCGTTTGCTTCCAATTAATTTCATTATAAATGTGTTTCAAATTTGCTTTGAATTTTTGAACCATTTATTGCACATAAATTATTTCATTCACTTATTGACTGCTATTAAAATTCCTTCGCCTTAGTTTTTGCTCTGCAAAAATGTCTACAACATCACTAAAATGAATCCGTCTTGTTCTCTCAGGTTCAATTAATAAAATTTAACCTTCACCGAGTCTCGTTTATAGAACGAAACAATATATATAAACAAATAAATTGAAAACAATAAATTCTAAATTATCATCTCAGCAAATTATGCCAGTCTCAGTGGGCCCGGCCCCCAAAGTGAATTTAGTCGTGGGGGCCCCTGTGCCACCGCACCGCTTGCACCGCCGATATTCACGCCACTGATCGAAAGTATAAAAGTCCTCCATCTACCTGACTATTATTTGACATCGTTTAATTTTCACTGGTAGCCTCTATGCGTCCCCCCCCAAAAAAGCTGTTCATCTGTGGGCTGTTTTAGTGATAGAAACCGAGGGATG
>OZ023330.1:35957724-36040514 GCA_964007535.1 Brachyptera risi | reverse complement strand
TATATATATATATATATATATATATATATATATATATATAGTATATATATATATATATATATATATATATATATATATATATATATATATATATATATATATATATATATATATATATATATATATATATATGATACTATATGATAGATGATAATGATACATTATTATTTTGGAGTTTTAAAATGAATCGGATGAGACGTTTTGATAAATTTTTTAACTATATAGGCCTAGTTGTTTTATATATCAATTAAAAATCTATCAAGATGATCAAGAGATCAATTAGATCATACAACAATTCAAAAGATATGCAATCAGTAGAACAGGAAAGCCGTGACTTGATGGTTTCAAAATTTAGGTGTTCGTATTTCTCTCCATTTCTCATCAATGAATATATATCGTACAACGCTCATCTCACAATTACCCACACATATTGCGTTTTCCCAATCGAGTTGAAACAATTGACAGTACCAACTTATCATTCAATGGTGCATGTAATTACGACGCTGTGTTTGTTTGAACAGCCACGTCTAGTTCCGTGTCGAACTGCTCGATATTTTTAAAAAACAAATTTACATTCCCTGACAGATATTGCTTCTCACACAGCGACCACTACAGATCACAAAACCATCGGCGTGTGTAAACGCACGGTCGGCCGGTATGAATGTATGTTGTCAACTTTGTCATCTCTACACTTTGAGATTAATCAATGGGATGATATCTCGATGAATGCATTATTCCGCTCAGCAGCTTTATAGTTGGTGATTAATGAAACGAAAAAAACCTGTACATTTACGAGATAAAACCTCCGTTTTGCAATTCAATCAGGTATATATAGCCGTGGAAGGAGTGTGGGAAGGGGGAGGATGGAAAGGGAAGTGGGTTACAACCTTTTTTTAATGGAATTCTAACAGTTAAGTTATAGGCATTGGATTCCATCCGGTAGTTTAATCAGGGAGTGAAATTATTTCCTATATCGAGAATAAACCATTTACAAAGCGTGGCATTCAAACGAGTGGTGCTCGAAAGGTGTTGAAGCGTGGTTATGTGTGATTTGAAATAAATATCAGGGGGAAATTGTGAATTATAGCGCGGACTTTTGTGCGTTTTGATAATGACAATATGTTTTTTATTGGTAGCATGTGAAACTTGAGATCGAATCATTGATTCTATCATTGATCAAGAACCTTGTTTTGTTTTGTTGTATGTTCGATGACTCACTAGTTTATTACTTATTTCTCTCTCATGCGAGTTTCTTTTCGTGAAATATAATTTGAAAAAAAATAATTGAAAAATGTATGTATATAATATTCAAAAACAAGAATGAAATGAATTAAATCTTGAGATAACATGGTATAGGATCGTTGGGCCGGGGCACCACGAAACAATTGAATAATCAATTATATCAACCCATTTCATATGTGAATAGTAGACGGATAAGTTCATAAAACAACTTCGTGGTTCTGGTGGAAAGGAAGGAAGAATCTGCCACCTTCTTGTGTGCTCCTTTCAGAGACGTGACAAATTATTGCAACTGATGAATGTTTTATGATATCTTCTACATTTTTTCTCTTATCACACCGTCACTATCATTGTTTGCTTCCCAACTTTTGTGGTTGCCATGGTGAACTGAAAAACAATCTTCTTATTGATCTTCTTTCACTTTCTTCACACCTCTTTCATTCTACTAATTCTTTCTCACTCATTCACTGATTATATTCTATCTCTATTTTTCTTTCCAGAGTATTCTATTGTTCCATGTTGTGATTACCGTTATTGGATGAGCGAAGCGAAGACTCAATTTCGCCAAACCCGAAAAAAGTGACTGTTTTTTTCTGTTCGCGCTCCACAGGTCAAACAAAAATTCAAAATCAGTTGAAACTTGGCATACACAAGTGTCATTATCTAAATCGATACTGTATAGTTTTGAGGCGAAATCGATTGAACCACTTCTGAGAAAACTCATTTTAGGGTTTTCAAAAATCCCATCAGAATAACCCAAAGGAAAATATTCGTGAAATAATTTTCATCCGAGACATTTTAAATTCTCAGGGAATTTTAATATAATAATGAAACACATTATTCCGAACTTTCACTCAAATCGAATCAGTCGTTTTGATGTAAAAAAATATATTATGTAATTTTTGTGAATCACTCAAAGCTATTAAGATACCAATTAAATCCAAGCCACAGGTGTCACCTCTTGACTGTGAACGATTAAAAAAAAGCCTTCTACATTATTAGATGAGCGTAGCGAAGTCTCCATCCCACTCTTATAGGGGTTTGTCTGTGTTTTTTTTTGTTTGTTTGTAAGCACTCAACAGGTTACAGGGTTTGACAGATCAACATTGACAGATCAAATTTTTTGTATACGGAAACTCACCCAACTTGGAACTGTATAGTTTTTAGAATGAGTCGGTCGGACCGATTTTGAGAAAAATCATCTCAAAGTTTCTAAAAACCCCATAAGATTTGGCTGGGCGGAAAAATGTTGAAAAATAAAATCTCTCCAAACAAGATGAAATTTTCTCTTGATGTGAACACAGATTTTACACATTATCACAATTTTGAATTCAGTTCTAATCAGCCGTTTTGAAGAAAAAAATTGAAACAACTGGGTTTTTCATCTATAAAAATGATGACAAAATTAGGTTGCCGAGATTCAGTGCCTTCTAGATTCAATATTTGCCCAACAATGAAGTATTTGTATATGCATCAAGGTGTGTGTAATACCAGAGTCAATGAAGTGACAAGGAAAGAACTACTTTAACGACTTTTATAGCTTATTCAGATATCAAGGTGTGTAGAATACCAGAGTCGATGAAGTAGCAAGAGTAGAACTACTTCAACGACTTTTATACCTTATTCGGATATCTCGCTCATCTTACAACGCATATTTCGCGTTTGACTAGTGATACACAACAATTGTTATTACTAGTCAAACGCGAAATATGCGTTGTAAGATGAGCGAGATATCCGAATAAGGTATAAAAGTCGTTGAAGTAGTTCTGCTCTTGCCACTACATTGACGCTGGTATTCTACACACCTTGATGTACATAAAAAATACTTCATTGTTGGTCAACTCTTGATTCTAGAAAGCAGTGAATCTCGACAACTTAATTCTGTCACAATTTTTATGATATATTTGATGAATATTATCAGTTATTTTATTTTTTTCTTCAAAACGGCTGATTGGAATTGCATACAACATAATGAAAATGTGTAAAATCCATGTATACACATTTAGAGAACATTTCATCCCATTTGGAGAGATTTTTGGTGAGCGTAGCGAAGTCTCCATTCTACTCTAATAGGGCTTTGTCTGTGTGTTTTTTTTTTATAAGCACTCCACAGGTCGCAAGGGTTGACTGATCAACATGACATTTTTTGTACACGCAAACTCATCCAACTTAGAACTGTATAGTTTTTGGAATGAATCGGTCGGACCGATTTTGAGAAAAATCATCTCAAAGTTTCTAAAAACCTCATAAGATTTGGCTGGGCGGAAAATGTTGAAAAATAAAATCTCTCCAAATGGGATGAAATTTTTCTCTAAATGTGTATACATGGATTTTACACATTATTACGATTCTGTATGCAATTCTGATCAGTCGTTTTGAAGAAAAAAAACGATAATATTCATAAAATATATCATACAAATTGTGACAGAATTAAGTTGTTGAGATTCACTGCTTTCTAGATTCAAGAGTTGACCAACAATGAGGTATTTTTTATATGCGTCAAGGTGTGTTGAATACCATAATCAATAAAGTGGCAAGAGTAGAACTACTTTAACGACTTTTATAGCTTATTCAGATATCAAGGTGTGTAGAATACCAAAGTCGATAAAGTAGCAAGGGTAGAACTACTTCAACTACTTTCATACCTTATTCAGATATCTCGATCATCTTACAACTCATATTTCGCGTTCGACTAGTATATTGACATAAAGATAAGCTGAAATTCAGGAAATATATCTTGAATATATATCTCATAATACATGTTAAAAATGATATCCATCTCAAAATATAGAACATTTTTCTGAGGCTGATTTTTATGATGAATCAACATATGTTAATTACGCTAATTGATCATTTAAATGGAAAAAATCATAGGTAACCAAGAGTGATAGCGAATTATTCCGTTAATTATCCTTGATTAACAGACTCATCATTAGTAAAACGACCTGATTACATTTGTGTTGAGCCGGTTCTACCGAATGGATCATTATTGGAACTAAGCAATAATTAGCGAATTAACTAATTAGCAAATACAGACAAATCAGAATATGTTCAATATTGATTACCCTAATTGGCCAATTATTAGGATGATCATTACTAGTCAAACGCGACATATGCGTTGTAAGATGAGCGAGATATCCGAATAAGGTATAAAAGTCGTTGAAGTAGTTCTACCCTTGCTACTTTATCGACTCTGGTATTCTACACACCTTGATATCTGAATAAACTATAAAAGCCGTTAAAGTAGTTCTACCCTTGTCACTCTGGTATTCTACACACCTTGATGCATGAACAGATACTTTGTTGTTGGGCGAATATTGAATCTAGAAGGCAGTGAATCTCGGCAACCTAATTCTGTAATCATTTTTATGATATATTTGATGAAAACACTCAGTTGTTTTAATTTTTTCTTTCAAAACGGCTGCTTAGAATTGCATACAAAATTGTGATAATGTGTACAATCTATGTGTACACATTCAGAGAAAATTTCATCTCGTTTGGAGAGATTTTATTTTTCAACATTTTCCGCCCAGCCAAATCTTATGGGGTTTTTTAATCTTTAGGTGATTTTTCTCAAAATCGGTCCGACCGATTCATTTTAAAACCTATACAGTTCTAAGTTGGATAAGTTTCCGTATACAAAAAAGTTTCATGTTGATCTGTCAAACCCTTCAACCTGTGGAGTGCTTACAAAAAAAAAAAAAAAACACAAACAAACCCCTATAAGAGTGGGATGCGGACTTCGCTACGCTCATCTAACAGAGGCAATGAAGTGGTACGAGTAGAACTACTTTAACGACTTTTATAGCTTATTCAGATATCAAGGTGTGTAGGATACCAGAGTCGATAAAGTAGCAAGAGTAGAACTACTTCAACGACTTTTATAGCTTATTCAGATATCAAGGTGTGTAGGTGTGTAGGATACCAGAGTCGATAAAGTAGCAAGAGTAGAACTACTTTAACGACTTTTATAGCTCATTCAGATATCAAGGTGTGTAGGATACCAGAGTCGATAAAGTAGCAAGAGTAGAACTACTTCAACGACTTTTATAGCTTATTTAGATATCAAGGTGTGTAGGATACCAGAGTCGATAAAGTAGCAAGAGTAGAACTACTTCAACGACTTTTATAGCTTATTCAGATATCAAGGTGTGTAGGATACCAGAGTCGATAGAGTATAGCGAAGGGTAGAACTACTTCAAGGACTTCTATACCTTATTCAGATATCTCGCTCATCTTACAACGCGTATTTCGCGTTTGACTAGTCATAGAAATCAATAATGAAAAATTAAGATGGCAGTGATGTAATGGTTTGAATCTCAAGGTGTATATATATATATATATATATATATATATATATATATATATATATATATATATATATATATATATATATATATATATATATCTAATAACCAATCCAAAGATAAGTCGATATGTTCCAGCTCATCCATCAACGCGGCAACATATAACGCGTTTGCCTAGTTAAATTAACAGTGTCGTAATTAATTGAAACGTTGTTATGCAAACGTACGTAGTCATATTCAACTACTTACTTATTGACAAAAATGTTTTACACAAATTTCTATTGTCTACATGTAACCCTACATAAAACCATCGAGCCGTGATCCAAACTCCACAAACTTTGCATGTATTAGAAATAAGTTAGTTGTTCTTGTATCCACGAAAGATGAAGATTCCGATCGACCGTCTTGCCTTATCTTTTACCACTAGCGCGCGGGTGGTTCCCTCATTCATATCCCGTCGATACCAGACTTTACAGGACTGTAATCCCTGTCAATTAGAACGAAAACCCTTGAGATTTGCGACCAACTTCACAAACTAATATTATAATTAATCAAACAAACAATCAAACTTGTATTGCTACAAGTTGACAACGTGAACATGCAATTTTGATTTTAATTCCAATTGACGATAGCGTATAGTCTGAATGAAATTATTGCTACGAAAATAATACAAACCCAGAAATAAATGTTGTATATAGCGGTATCAAAAGAGAGAAGGAGATAGGAGGAGTCAACATAATAAACATCTACAATAACTACAGGCTTCTGTCAAATGACGTCACTCATAGTTGAAATTGACAGACAACAATGTCCATCAGTTTGAATTGACCAATCAGAATGTTTGACAGTCCACCAGTTCGCTGTATCGCTATGGTGACCATTGTTTGTTATTGTTTCGTGACAGAAGCTTTTAGGCTATGATTTGGTACTTCAGTGGTGGAACAATTTCTCTTCGAAGGCGTCTCAAGTCTTCATATAGGGCAAGATGCCATTGTTTCCATTGTTTCACAACAAAGGTAGAGGATGAAAGTTTGTAATCGTTTGACCGGGGCATCACAAGGGCGATCATACCACGTCCCGAAGAAATAGTTGGATAATACATATAGCTGCATGTATATCAACACATTGTATAAACATTACAGCGTGATAACAGTGTGACGTTACAAAGATGTAGAACAATTCCAAAGTCTCGAAAAAGATTTCAATCTACTTTCTGAATTTATGTCTTCTCTTTCTTCAACTTTCCATCTTTATCTTATCTGCTTCTTTTCTTGCATATGCATATTTTTTTCTGCTTGCATATGCAAAGTTTTCCCGATTCGTCAAAGTATGAAATTCAGTTGCCGTCCCAACGATTTATATAAAGAAAGTAAATAATCGTAATACTTTCGGTAAATACATAATCTCTCTCCAACTTGCATGGTGGATTTGTATTTATATTGGGTTCACTATTTGGTTCTATTTGGGTTTGGGTCACTGTACTGATGACTCAGATCTATTGGCGTCTGTGAATGATATATGGGATGATGGGATGATGAGATGAAAGGTATTCTATTATGTGTTTTTCGATGGTGGTAAAGAGTTGGTCGTGGCATGTTGTTAAGGAACCATCCCAGTATTGACCTGAACGACGTATCGAGAGAAACCACGATAACCACTATCGAAATGGTCGACCATGATGGAAATCGAATCTCGGTCTCCTGAATGACGGTTCAGTGTGTTAGCTACTCGACCACTCGTGTCAGTTTGATGATTGATACTTCTGAAATATGCAGTTTCGTTTTTTATCGTGAACCTCGTTCTGAAAAACAAACGTTCCCAATACATCAAAGATACCCTAACAAATACTACGATATATCGGTGATATTTGTGTTTGTTATATTGGTACATAGCTTTCATCTTTCGAGGATACAAGTATAGTTAAAGGGCTCATTATGGACGCCAAGAAAATTGTTTCTACACAATCTAAATTGCAAAATGATGACGAAGTGAACAGCATTAATCGATTCAAATCCTCTTGCGAAACGTGTGGTGTTGGACTCAGAAAACCCTTATGTATTCCTGAAAGGAAAATGCGATTTCACGAAAATCGAATAACAAAATTACCTCCCCTTTCATCTTCCATTAGCCTGGTGAAAATATCATTGTATATACCCACACCCCTGACACTCTAATGTTATTATAGTTGTTCTAGTTAATCCCGCTGGGTATACGACCGTGTATACATGGTATACTATAGATCTACCTCTGTTATAGAAGACGTTCTGTATGTAAGCGGGAACCAAAGGGTTCGTTGTAATCAGATTTTGGACAATTGAGCGCGCTGCCGCATTGGGAGGCCGTGAATCAAAACCCTCCCCTCTCCCCCCCCCCCCTTCTTCCAACACCCCCGCGTAATTCATAACACGTAACAATATAGACTGCTTGTGAGAAATACAATGTGAAGTATCAGACACATCGGTTTGAATCCTTGAAGGATTCGAAGCTGGCACGTACGTGAAGGGTTCTTCATCACTCGTATATCGATGCTGTGTGTGTGTGTGTGTGTGTGTGAGACAGTAGGCGAGGGGGGGAGGGGGGGTCAAAGATATTGGATAGGGTTGAAGATGTTTATCCATCATGTTTTGTTTATCGTACTTTCAGTTAATTAGTCGAACTTAGGCCAACGTTGATTGTGTTAAGGTGAGTAAAGTGTTTGTATGAATGTGATAAATTCAAACCAGTTTGTGAATTTACCCGATTTTCATGAGAATGTCACTTATTGGTCTTTGTTGTCTTTCGTTACGGTATCCGAAATTAAGAAAACTGATCGATTAAAAAAAGTTACACTTTTTTTGGTATGTCATTTCTAGATTCAAAATATCAGAAATCAATTTCTCAAAATGTCGTATCGATTGCCAGCCAAAACCATACGATTTTGAGTTGGAAGAGAAATGCCCGGGAAGAGTTACTTGGAAAGACGACGGCCGATTCGAGGAAACGATCATAACCTAACCTAAAAACCCTAACAAAAGCTCCTCTGTGCTCTAACCGATTCCTCGAAAAAGTAGATTATCTTTAAGGCCGGTCCACACGATGGTTTGCAATGGGCGAGATCACATGCCAAGCCCTCCTTCACTCTTAGTAGTATCGCTATTCCGGTATTCGCTCTTCAGCGCCCCCGATATTTTGTCATCGATTCTTACCTCACCGCCGTTACGTATAAATAACAAGTCACATATTGTTGTGAATGTTGATCATCGATCGAGGATACTGTGCAATGGCATATGAAGCAGTTTCACTACAAAAAGTTTCATCCGTAAAGTCATTGCGATCGTTCATGTGTTATGTTGACATTGAAAATGTTACCTGTGAGTGAGTTCTTTTTTGAAAGATTCATATTTATGTTCTCATTCGCGAATGTTTTCCTGAAAAATCAATTTCTTGATTCACCTCTTGACGACTGTATTTTATAAATGCTATTTTGGTCGACAACCTCTAACTCTCTTTGACACAAATATTGAATATCGCATATTTTTCAGTTCAAACTATGATCTTTCACACCTTGATTCCAACTGGGAACAATTGACGACTCGCAGTCTCCGCCCCCATGACGTCACAAAGCATACCGTCCAATCAATAGGGCTGTTAGAACTGTAGTGAAATTCAAATATCCAATCGGGGTATCTTCGAATTACCACAACTGATATAGATCCAACTGGCCGACTGGTGAAGCCACGCCTATTCGAGTCGTCAATTGCCATGTACAGTATCTCAAATGTACTCCTTCTCCTACCCATTTGATAATCACACAAATGTTGGAACATACATATGTTTTCGTCATCTCATTATGCACAGCATTAGTTCCACACAAGCCTACAATAATTGTATCACATTATATATTCGAGAAATTATTGATTTTGTTTGACCCCTCCACCTTCCTCCCCCCCCCCCCTCCCCCTTCCCAAGGTGTTTACATCCCTTGGTCCGGTGTAAATAACATGAAACAGATAACATTGTATTATACGATGTTCGTATGTACACGCACAGCAAATTGCATGCCATCGCAGGGGTATAGCACATAACGTTACCCCTGGCAGTCACGCTACATGCATTGCATTGGTGCTTGGCGGGTGTACACTCTCGATCACAGTTATACTGAACCAATGGGATATATCTTGGGATGATTAGAATATTTAACAATTTACACCACTTCTTTTAATAAACGAAATTTATTTCAAATTAATTCTGTATAAGTTTAGGATTGTTCTGTATATGGGGCCTAGAGCTACTCCGGAACAGCAATAGTGAAGTGGAGTATAGACGTAATGCTGAATTATATTTGGTGTGAACTGTATTTTGCGTGTTTCATGGGAGCAATGTCTCAACATTAACTGTGAGGGTCAATAAGGGCTGGATAAGGGAACGGTAACAACTTGCAATAATTGGCTCTGTTCTTTTAGAAGAGATCGCTCCATCGGCGGCCTATACTATAAAAGATCTTAGAATGATTAGATGAGCGTAGCGATGACTACCATTCCGGTAACCGCCAATAATCGGATCTGAGCCCGATTCCTGAATCGAAAAAAACATAAAAACCTGTTGGTTTTTATGATTATTATTTTGTATTTTTGTAATCTTGTGCGTGACATAGCTCGGGCAAAGTAATCAATCAGCTCGACTTTTTTTTCTGAACATTGGTATCATACTATGCCACGATGTAGTGATACCAACCTATTTTATCATAATATAAAAGAGGTGCTCCAAATCGGTTCCTGAAAGTGAAGTATTTCCGGGGACAGTTTCCGAATCCAGGGTCCCGATTGCCTGTAGCGCAACAATCGCTTTTATGTCGAATCAAACTATATAAAACAACAATACTGAACAATGCTATACACGGCTCAGTAGAATTTTAATGTCAGTAGTCACATTTGTTTTTTACGAAATTGATCGATTTTGTGTGCTCAACAATGCCACCGGTACCGTAGCCACTCTATATCTACATCTAGTTCACAAGGGAATCCGCTAAATCGCGACAGGCAATCGGGGCTTTTGGCTCAGAACTGACCGCAAGAAACCACAAATGCTCTACATGTTATTAGTATCTGGGTTGAAGCACCTTCTTTCTATTATGATAAAATAGGTTGGTATCACTACATCGTGTATCGCCGATAGATTAGGTTTGGATTGTATTCGAGCACTTTCGGTTGACCCTTATTGGGTTTAACGACGCACTCTATCGCCTACGATCTATCGGCGTTAGTGAATGATATATGAGATGGTGGGATGATGAGATGAAAGGTTATTTCATCAGGTTTTTTTGGAAAGTGTGAAGGAGTCGGTCGTGGCCGGTTGTTTAGGAACCATCCCTGTATTGATCTGAACGACAGAGGAAAACCATGAAAAAACTCTGTCTGGTACCATGGCGGGAATCAAACCCCGGTATCCTGAATGGCGCTTCAGTGTATTAAACACTTGGCCACACGTCTCAGTAGACCGGTTAATTCGGAAAAATATCTGAAACTTGGAAAATCGCCACAAGAATAGCACTTGAATAGAGTTTTCAATATTTCAATTTCATTTGTGTGACATCTGATTGTCAAAGCATCAGGATATTGTTATAATACATATTTCTACCAATTTTGAAGAGATTGGGCTTGACATCTTCAGGAATATCACTGATGAAATTGTGAAAATGACCGATAGATAGGTTGAAGTCCATCATTGAAAATCTATAGGGTCTATTTGCAGGACTATTATAGTTATGAGAATGAAATTTTATGAATGAATGTATAGGAAGACTTAGAGTGATTTGAAAATCAAGATGTGTATATATATATATATATATATATATATATATATATATATATATATATATATATATATATATATATGTATATATATATATATATATATATATATATATATATATATATATATATATATATATATATATATATATATATATATATATATATATATATATATATATATATATATATATATATTCAATATATATATATATATATATATATATTATATATATACATATACATTTATATATACATATATAAATATACACATAACTTTTAAGTGCATCGGTATATATATATATAAATGTCTCGCTCATCTTAACAACGCTTATACGCTGCGTTTCCGAGAAATATTATAAAAAGTTCAGGAGTACACTTCTTATATAGAAGTATGTATCATAGTGACGCTAGGTTAACACTATGAAGCCTGTATCAAGGATGAATGCAATATCTGTATGTGAATATATTACTTATGTTTTTATTCTTTTGACTATATCATGATCCACCCCTTTAATATGTTCCATTTTATCTATTACTTCGGTTAATGAGCTGTGCTGTGTAATTATCTTTCGTCGTGATGTGTTGGAGTCGTTATGTAATTTACATATTCTCGTCTCTCCTTCCCCCCCTCCCCTCTCCCCCCTTCCACCACTCTGCCAGCCTCCCCGGTCGACAGAACTTTTCACAATTGTAAATGTCTTGTTGAAATTTCGTTGATATATAATGTATACATATAAATATATATATATATATATATATATATATATATATATATATATATATATATATATATATATATATATATTTATATATATATATATATATATATATATATATATATATATATATATATATATATATATATATATGTATATATATATATATATATATATATATATATATATATATATATATATATATATATATATATATATATACATTTATATATATATATATATATATATATATATATTATATATATATATATATATATATATATATATATATTCAATATATTATATATATATATTCAATATATTATATATATATATATATATATATATATATATATATATATATATATATACTATATATATATATATATATTTATATATATAAATATATATATATATATATATATATATATATATATATATATATATATATATATATATATAATATATTATACTTGTCTTCACGGAAGTGAAATTTTTTTCTACCAACGTAACGAACACAAATGTCACCGTTATTGAATGAGCGTAGTGAACACTTCCATTATAACGGAAAGAATCGGGGCTTTTCTTTCTCTTTTTGTTTCCTATTTATTGATTCAAATCGGTGCCCGACTGTTATTCCGGGGAAAAAACCGGGTACTTTGGAGAATCCCTGCAAGAATAGCATTCATGCACTGAATGGTATTCAACTATTTTCCATCTTTCAAATTTATTGGTTTGACACGATTTTTTCTCAGAATCTTCAGAAATCAGAATTCTTCTTCTTCTTTGAAGAGATTGTTGTACCGTAAAACGAACAGTTCTGAGTTCCTAGGATGAGTGAAACTTCAGAATAAGTTTGATGTTTGAAATGTTTGAAGTTTGAGGCGTTTTTGTCTTCCATCCGTGGAGCGCACATGAAGAACGAACATTAATCAACATATGAAGATATTATCTGGACTGAATGGGCGTCTTCGCTGACGCTCAGCCACTACACTTCATTCCGCCCGATTTGATTTTGGTGGAAGGGCCGTGTTATTTTCTTCAAATACATCAACGAAACAAAACCGGCCATTATCCTCGACATTTATGAAATGTGAAATGGAAATCTTTTAATCCCACTTTTCATCCTATATTTTCTTCTTGATTCACTATTCTCGAGTTTTAAAATCATGAAATATGAAGTGAGATTATTTTTATTGTATGGAAGATCCCCATCAACATTGAGTCAGCAAATTCTAGCCAATGACAACCTGTGAATGTGTAAACAAATAGGAGCCACTGCCTTCTCTTGTTGGTGGCAGCGATGCCAAGTCATCTCGAGAGTTCATGCGCAGTTCGCAATTCACTTTGTCAAATCACTCACCAAATAGGAGGTTAGATTCGCATGTGATGTGTGCTATGGAATGAAGTGAGAGAAGGTGTATGGGTATCAGATACATTTTGTAGATAATTAACCATTATTTCATTCTACCTCGGCTGTCATAAAATTCGTAAATATTTGGCTCCTGTTCACAAAGACATCAAACGGAGACGACTGGACGTAACCGTATACTACCTGTAGCTATACATGCGTACTGTTATTGCTGTTGTTGTTGTTGTTGTTTTGTTTGAGCATACAATCTCATAACACGAACGTGCTTGTGTGTGTTGAGCCTACGGTTGTGCAATATTCAAAACAAAATACACATCGACGGTATTAAAATCGCATTGTTTGTTATGTGTTTTTCACCATCCTTTGTTGTCTCTTTCTCTCTCTCTCTTTATCTCTCTCTCTCTCTCTCTCTCTCTCTCTCTCTCTCTCTCTCTCTCTCGCTTTGTCTCTCTTCCTCTCTATCTACCTATCTCTATTCCCCATCCTCCATCTACCACGCTCTCTCTCTCTTTCATTCTCTCCCATTATCCCTATGACATGAGCCAGTGGACTAAGAGGTCGACTCGACTGTCTTGTAGATATCACCAGTATTTATATGTTTTGATTCAACTATCAGATCACATTCAAAATACCAATATTCACTCTAGAAGAATCTCCAAGCGAAATATTTCCAGTGATTCAGATTTTGAGCCGTTGACGAGAACTATTCCATTGATTGAAATTATTTCCAAAATACATATTTGGAGGGGGGCGCTGAATAGCACAGCCTGGAAAACAGATACTACCGAGAGTGAGCGTGGGCTTGGCGTATTTACTTAAAAACAGGATGTGAAAGTGAATGGAGAAGTTGAACTTATTCGAGGAAACGATGAAAATCTGACTCAAATAACCCCAACCGATTGCCCGAACATTATCATCACATTATTACACGCCAAGCCCACGTTCACTCTTGGTAATATGCGTATTCCAGTAAGCGCTGTTCAGCGCCCCCAGTAAAAGTATGTTCACTGACTTCATTATTTAAGATCTTGAGATATGCATGGGCTTCACACACATGATGAGATGATCGACCATAGACTATGGATCGACCAACATCTCGAATAAATGTCACCGTACTACGCGAGCTACTACTTCACCTATTTGTTATGAGCTAATAATTGATTGATTTTGAATATCATACTAATAATACAAAATATGATGATACATTGCTTATGACTAGGAAAACGCGGGATGCGCGTTGTTAGACGAGCTTAGGGGTATAGAAATCTAGAATGAAAAATAATTTGTCAACCCAATCTACATCTACAGACCTTGGATCACTCCAAACGTTCAAAAACCTTACGAGAATCAGTTATGTCACGGCCTTCCTCTTCATTCATTTCAATCGTTTTGAATTAATTGGTGACACTTGTTGCTATAGATTTAATTGGTTCCCGTAATAGCCTAAATTGATGGGAAAATGCTTTATAAATGCGTTTTCTTCGTTATTTCTCATCCGATTGATGCGAAAAATCTCTCAAAATGTGCTTAATAGTTTCCTTTATATTCGGCGAAAATTTGAGAGGTCTTGAAAAATTTTGATTTTTCAAGTATTTTCCTCCGGGTTATTCTAATGGGGATTTTTGAAATTTCTAAAATTCATAAAAAAAAAAGTTACCACCCGATAATGCCACAAAACTATACAGATCTAAGTTAGATGAGGAACCATGACGAAAAAAAGTTTGAAGTTGATAGCTGTAGCCGTTTGACCTGTGGAGAACCGACAAAAAAACATAAAAAAAAAAAAAAAAAAAAAAAAAAAAAAAAACATAAAAACGAACACCAATTTTTTTCAGTACGTCAAATTGAATCCTCGCTAAAGCTCGTCTAATGATGGATAATGCCATTGATAACATGGTAAGAGCAAATGATAAACGATAAATATATATTTTTTCATATATATATATATATATATATATATATATATATATATATATAAATTATATATATATATATATATATATATATATATATATATATATATATATATATATATATATATATATATATATATATTACTTGTGTGACGCAGTAAGAACGGTATATTGAATTTTATCAAAATTCCTATTTGAATTGGATTCGCCGACTCGTGAATTTGAGCTCTAAATACTCGTTACACGTTTTAGTAATTAGGTTGCCGACCTGACTCTGACAGTGCTGACATAATGGAGATAGTAATTATTTCATATTCAAACCCTTCTCTCATTTCACGTAACAATGAACAGCGCATGCGTTTGACATGCGTTCTTGCTCTGTACATATTATATACTAAAAGGGACTTGATTTTAACATAAATATAATTATGATTATTTCCCCCTTCTTTTTAATTCTCTTCATTATCACAAATTAGTTTATATACATTCATATATACAATTTATACTCTCGTCCACCGAGCCATTACTGGCTTATCTGTGATTCGAACTGATAAGACAAAAACATTCACATACACTGTGATTGACAATGCTGAAAATGAGCTTATGTTATTATCATAACTCAATTCAATAGCTTAGTGATAATGAACATGAAAACGCACTATTGATCAAAGAGAGTATCATTGAACGATGATTATAAAATCGGATGAGCGAACCGAAAATTTAATTTCACCATACCCGAAAAAAAAGTGCCCTTTTTTTTTTTGTTTTTTTTTGTTTTTTTATTCAAAATCAGTTGAAACTTGACCTACACAAGTGTCCTTATCTAACTCGATACTGTATAGTTTTGAGACGCAGTTGGTTAAACCACTTCTGAGAAACATCATTCAAAATATTTCAAAATTCCCGTAAAAATAACCCGGAGGAAAGAATTCGTCGGAAATATTTCTTTCGAGAGAATTCAAATTCTCATGGAATTTCAATATCATGATTTTACACCTTATACCAAAATTTTATACCAAATAAGATCAGTCGTTTTGATGTGAAAGAATATATAATCTGATTTCATTAAAATCACTTCGCTCATCCAAAAAACGATGTATTTGATGGTGATAAGTGAAATGGGATTGGGGCAATAGTTTTCGAGCCAGGACCTTTACTGCGACTGCCTCTTTGAATAACGTCCTGGGCCTAGCAAGCTACAAGAGACCAGGACTTTGATCGGATAATATTTTCTCCATGAGAGCTAAATACCATGACAATACGAGATCCCAGAGATGTGACCTATTTTGTAGCCCACCTCGAGAGAAGGGCCAGGATTTCGTGCCAACAACAATGGAAATATAGAAGAACTGGACATGATACCATGTTTCTTGTCTCTACTTGTGAATAGAATCCAATCGAAGTTTTTTCTTTCGAATTGGGTTTTAACGACGCACTATACTGAAGGCTACGACCTATTGGCGTCGGTGGATGATGAATGAGATGATGAGATAATGAGATGAGGGTTATTTCATAAGTTGTTTTGGATGGTGGGAAGGAGTCGGTCGTGGCCTGTTGTTAAGGTACCATCCCAGTATCAACCTGAACGACAGAGGGAAACCACAAAAAAAAAACTGTCAGGATGGTCGACCATGGCGGGAATCGAACCCCGGTCTCCCGAATGACGGTTCAGTGTGTTATCATTCGGCCACGCGTCTCGGTCCAATCAAAGTTCCAAGTTTCTAGTAGCTGAAATCTATGTCGAGGAGAGATGAGTCTTTTTTCCCCGCCAAGTTGTTCGCTACTCACTTCGTTGGGGTGAATGGTCCCAATCTCGGCGAAGGAAGCGTAGCTCTCACCAAGACGAAGCGAGTGGTAGGGGTAACTTGGCGGAAAAAATAAGCTCCGACGTCAGACTCATCTCTCCTTGACGTGGACTTTGGGACTTGTACGTTATTCCAAGTGGCAGTCTGGATATAATGCTGGCCTTCCATGAACGCGATTTGCGTTTCTCTTTCGCAAGGCGGTGAAATTGAGGCGAGCTCAACAATCAGAAATCGCGTAACTCTCGTCACTGATTGAATGTTTTATCATCATGGTGACCTAAAAAACCGCTTAGAGAATTCGCAATCCGAATAACGCAGGTATGGAAGCCCAGCATGAGGGTCCTGGAGGCGCAAAATGTCTCAAAATGTCCCTGCGTGCGATAGAATCCCTGAATATCCTGGCTGTTGGTGGGGGGCGAGAAAGAAGAAAGCAAGAATCGACATACAATCACATTTTTATCATCAAATAACATTTCTCTGATGTGATATGACACCGTTCCGGCAAACTGATCAGAGTAGATATGGAGTGTCGTATATGGGATAAAAATGAATGAAGAATTGGAAATGAGAAAAAGGAAGACAAAAGACGAGAAGAAACGACGATAAATAAGATGAAAGTCAACAACAAGATCGATGATTATTCAATCCCAACACAAATTGTGTATCAATCTAAAACTTATCAGTGATTACCGTACATTTTCAGTTAGGGAAATGAGTAATTTTATAATTTGAAAAAAAAAATCCCCTCAGGATCAAATGATCGTCCTTGATGTCTCACCCGAACGATTCTATTCATTCATCCTGAGCCTTGATTGCAGAGTAATGACTGAATCTGGTTATCGATTTTGATGGTAGAAAAATTATAGCAGAATAAGTACTAGACAGAAAAGTAACAGAGATGTTCATGATACCGGTACTGATACTGTTCGCTCTCCGACCCCACCAACATCTAGCCAATTCGGGGGTACGAATGATCAGGTAATTATTTGAATGATGTTTACAAAACGCGTGTCTTATGAGTCCATGGGAGTCGATTAAGCGGAATATCAGTTGTTGGGTGATAACTTCTGAACGAAATGAGATATTAAAATTCTAATACTCGAGAAACACAGATGATTATAATAGCTTCAAGATGATATGAGATAACTATTCAATTCATGTCGAATAACCGTTGAGCGTATACAGCTGAAAAAGGTGTTTCAGCTGTATACGCTTGACTGTCATTTGAAATGACTCAAATAGTTATAAATAATTATATCGTCTCGAAGCTATTCTAATTATCTGTGTTTCTCGAGTATTACAATTTTGATATCTCATTTGGTTCAAAAGTTCTCTCTCTCGCTCTCTCTCTCTCTCTCTTTCCTTCTCTCTTTCTCTCCATCACACAAAAACTGATATTCCGCTGAATCGACTCCCATGGACTCTTATGCGGGATTCGAACCCACGCCATGTATGACTACAGTTCCCAATGCAATGTATTGACTAACCGAGCCAGCCAGTCGGCCACGTAACCAGTTGAAAGTTACAAGTAAACAGTTGAAATTTACAAGTAACAAGTCACAAGTTACAAGTGAACGTTACATGTTACAGCTCAACTGTTCGCACGATCATAAGCTGAAACTTGAAATGATTTTCAACTCAGTGTAACTTGCGGAATATTAGTTTGGCGAACGAACTCACACCTATAGGCTATGTGTGTGAGCGTGAAAGCCTCTGTACCTGTTCCAACAATTCGATCAAACTTTTACAAACTGGAAGTGAATTACTTTCAAGCGTAAATTAGAGAGTTACTTCACATTTTGCGATTGAATACCCTCAAATTGTGAGTATTTTATTCTTACAAAAGTCCCTATAGGATAATGCGATCGCGTTCGATATAGAGAGTTGTTATGAAAACTCACGTCCGAGAGAGGTTTGTGATGAGAGAGTTTGTGCCGTGATGCAATCCAATGGTTCATCCAATGGTTTGTAGTCCAAGAACGGCCAGATCGATGTTTGAATTCTCATGAAAACCTGCCGTGTGCAGAATTATAAAACTGGCGATGAAAATATATATATCACTTCAGAATCAGAAATATTGAAATGAGTAAATGGTTATATCGTTTATGACTTTGGAATTAAATCAATTAGGAGTGCAGGGGAATCTGATAGTGTTTTTTTTCAATCGATTGACATATTAGTTGAAGAGTGCATTTGAGTGGATTTGGTGAAATATCTTTTTTTGTGTGATGCCTTTCGAAAGTATGAGAAATAACAATTCTGACACGGAAGAAACAGATATTTTCAATGCTTACAGGATTTTGTAAGTAAAAACTATCTGACTTATATCGCATGATTTTCACAAGTATACAGCGGAAATACACACATTTTCAGTCCCATCAGAAAATGTTGAATTACAAAATTGATAATTTCATTCTATATCATTTTGATGGTATCAAAAATATCGATATTTCTGTCGAATTAGAATTTCAATATCTCATACCATCACAGATAATCGAGCTAAATCGATTATCTGTGATACCATTCAAGAGATATCAATGAGCTGATATTTCGCCTAATCAACTGAAATGCAGCTCTTAACTTATATATCGATCGATTTTGAAAATATCAGATTAATTGAAATTCAAAGTGGAGCATAGGTCTATACGTCTTATCATACTTTGGTATCAGGATAATTTTAAAACTTTTATAGGCCTCCATCAATAATATGAATACTAATGAGTAAGTATTTACATACCTCTTTCATTGTCCATTTACACGATTTGCTATAATAAGGCTGTTATTATTAGGATATTATAAGGATTCCAGAATGTGGCTAACACACTGTTCTTGGTAGTTCGGTCAGTTTTGAGATGATACGTCATTGAATTTCATCAGATTCGTGGTATTCATTGACTTATTATCTTAAAACTGATTAAATTCACAATTATAGAATGTCATATTAAGAGGCCGCAGGCGCTCTACACGGGCTCGTTGTTCGCTCGCTTCAGACTCATGCGTCGTGTGCTAGGCGCAACCCATAGACCAGCCCGTCGAACTCATATTCACGTAAACGCCGTTAATTCCCTTACTCACACTTGCGATATATTCCACAGTCTTTATTTTTTTCGGCATTTGAAAAAATGTATATAGGTTTTCGTAAACTAGAAATTGTTTCATTTTCCATTTGAAGATTTTGAAAAATTACAAATTTTTGGTTCAAAATTCTGTAAACGCGGTCACCTCCGTTTTTGAATTATCAATATAATGCGAGAACAATCATATTGCTATCTCAAAAATTACGACCGTGAGAGTTTGCGGCGTGAAATACGAGCACCTGCAGCCTCTTCATTAAAGAGCATAACATTATCTTGGAGTTGATATACCTTTTTCATTCAATTATAGGCCTACTGGTTCGTGAAGATGTGAAACAAAATAGTGAAGATGAATTTCTCTGTTTTTCGAAGCACCTTGAATCGACCTCTTGAAACAACTCCTCGAATATCTTTTGGTATTTCCTCCAGAATACTCGAAATAGTAGCTCTTATCATACCAATATTCCTTTACATTTGAAATAAGTGTTTCAGAAAAGCGATATGGATATTGAAACATCAGATAGATTTTTTATTTGATATACACAATTTTTTTGACTCCAGAGAAATTTGGTCCCCAATCGAACGCGCTACCGCAGCGCCACCGCAACAACGTAATGTATTCGATCTATCATCAACAATCAACATAAATATTAACTTTTGTCACAAATGCCCGCACACAAGATTTAAATCTTACGCGGGCTTCTTCTTTTCTTCTTTTTTTTTATTTTGCAATGTTAATCCACTTGTATATATTCAGTTCAGTTTTTTACTATTTGTATGGTTTTCCTGTTACCCTGTTGTGAATAAGATGAAGAATGAAAAGATTTATAAATTAAAATTGAAATTATAGCCGATATAAGCAAGAAATGAGCGGAAAGTGATCAGCTTATAAAGACGTAACCCGTTGTCATCCGATTCCCATCCCCTCCACCACTAATGCTATTGCCAATATTTCACTTTATTTCTCGTACAGCACACCTGATGGCCATCAGCACGGAAACCACGCCAAGGCACGTTTCCATTACTGGAGATTAATCACAACTATCACTAAATTCAGCAAATCCCTTCCCCCACCCACCCCACCCCTCTCTCTCTCCTCGCACCAGTCTGAAAATGAATGCATATATACTTCAAGTTGTTACATTTTGCTGATATATTATTTCTATACTTGTATATTTCTATACGAAAGAAGTAAAATCAAACCACTCGCGCGCTAATGGTGAGGGTTAGAGGGAACTGTCGCTCGAAACCTTCTCATTTCCCAGATACAAGTATTTCAGGTTCTTTTCAGCTATTTTCTATAAGGGTGAATGATGTCGCTGATATATTTCCATGTTCTAGTAGTTTTCTATAAGGGTGAATAAATGAAGAAAGCTAATTGGTATGTTAAATCATTTCCTGTCCAATGCACAACATTGATTTATGTTCAATATTTCTGTTCTGTAGCAATACTTATGAATAACATTGTTACGTGTGTACCACTAATATGTAGCTATACATGTTATTATTGATTCAACCCACATTTATACGAATACATAATTGATGGACAAGCATTTACATAATAAATAACGCTGTAATAAAACACACACAAATACATTATTCAGAGCTACTCTCGTATGATATTAAAAGCACACTGAAATGAACCAAATAAGGATTGTTGTTTAATTAAAAACAGTACCATTTCGTTCTGATCTCGTGCCGACAACAATGAGTTTATGACGTGTTTCGTCACATTTCAACATGTTTTTGAATTTATTTTCATTCTTTTTTTCATGATGTGCATAATTTGTTGTATTCGAATCATGTCGACAGTGTATGGTTTCTGCCACATAGTATGTAGGTTGTTATACAGTTTATTCATTGGTGAGTCTTCATTTTGAACCTCTTTGCAATTCTTCTGGATTGCCTGGGCCGAGAATGATATGAAATACCACATTCTGGAAGATCGGAATAATATTTGATAGTAACAATCACACTCGAAGTCGACATTCGAGATAATTTGTACATATTTCATTTCATTTCATTCATTTATTGTTCCAAATAGATATGATCAACCGAGACGAGTGTCCGAGTGATATCACACTGAACCGTCATTCAGGAGACCGCGGGGTTCGATTCCCGCCATGGTCGACCATCCTGACGGGGTTTTTTCGTTGAATCCCTCTGTCGTTCAGGTCGATACTGGGATGGTTTCTTAACAACAGGCCACGACCGACTCTTTCTCACCATCCAAAACACCCAATAAAATAACCTCTCATCTCATCTCATTTATCATCCACCGTCGCCAATAGATCATAGCCATCAGTATAGTGCGTCGTTAAAACCCAATATAAATAAAAGATATGATCATGTAGACAATATATGGCATATTATGTAGATGGTATGAGACTTGAATGAGAAAATTGATCAATGAAACAAGTTTGCAGTTGATTCAATGTTGGGAATATGACGCTACGCTAGTTGTGACCATATATACAGTGATAATTCACGTTGCTTCCACAAGACTCACGAATTACTATACATGTATCTACGAAAGAAGATGGTTGTCTACCAAACCAACAAACACAAATACCATCGTTAGGTTTGTCTGACTTTGGTATTTTGATGGTCAATGACATCTCAGAACGAGATTCACGATCAGAAAACACGGATACGTCTTTCAAAAACATTGTTTCACGTCACAAGATTAACATGTTCGATGCTGTGGTGAGATTATATCTACGATTACCAAAGTTGTTACGTTAATTCCGTGTGTGGACAATTCCTCTTATGTGGATACGTGTGTATTAATGCAAATATATAATACATTTCCTCCATTTTGTTTTGTGATTAACAGTCAAAAACGTTCCAGTGTATTATCCACACAATGGTGTTTGCCGCGATTATACACGGGGTTGTTTGTTTAGCATAATATCGTCACAATTCACGACACCGAGTCACGATTTAGTAGTTCAATTATTGTTTGCTCAACGACCCAGCTAACGGCTAGATCACTTTTGTGGTACTGAGATGTGTGGCCGAGTGGTTAGTATACACTGAACCAACATTCAGGAGATCGGCGTTCGATTCCCGCCTCGGTCGACCATCCTGACATGAGTTTTTTTTGTGGTTTTCCCTCTGTCGTGCGGGTTGAAACTGGTATGGCTCCTTAACAACAGGTCACGACCGACTCCGTTTCACCATCCAAAAACACCGAATAAAATGAACTTTCATCTCATTATCATTCATCACGTGCGTCGTTAAACTCAATATGGATGAAAAAAAATACATTTTTGTGGCTCAGCGGCTCGAATGAGGATATGTTTTGTAGATCGGAATGCCGCAGACGCTATAAAAAAAAACTTGAAGTAGAATATTGACAAATTAATGCTCAAATTAATCCGGTGTGACTCCATTTCATGTCGCATATTCATGTTTCTTCATACAAGCTAGAAAAGCAACTACATAATAATAATGTTTCTGAAAATTGAGATAGGCTCCTCCACCAAAAATATTGAAATGGCCTGGCTCCTCCACCAAAATATTGAAATGACCTGGCTCCTCCACCAAAAATATTGAAATGGCCTGGCACCTCCACAGAAAAAACGACTGACCATCAAAAGTTGAACTCGAATCACGACTATTATACACATTCAGTCATTCACAATGAACCATTATACCCTTGGGTATATGATGTTAGTGGTACGCGTTAGTGTGAGTGTCGCATTGTGAATGGGCTATGGAGGTACGCGCCAGCCCCCCCCCTCCCCCCCTCACCAACCCATCCTTCAAACTGTAGACACGTATCGCCGCTATAGCAAGCTTGCAAACCGAGTAGGAACTGTGATAGGTACTCCAGGTTGACGTACTGTTGAGTACCTTGACGAGAAACCAGAACCGTCGTTCGGCAGTCCCAGTAGTTTTTATTAGATTAGTGTCTACCGATGATCCATTAGAAATACTGGAATTTGAAACAATAACATTTCATTCATTCCATTTTTGAATCATTTTATTCTTGTTTTTGAACATTGAATACACATACATTTTTCAATTGTTTTTTCTCAAATTATATTTCACAACAAGAAACCCGCATGAGAGAGAAACTCTTGTGTGCGGGTTGCCTGGAAGAAGTTAAGCAGAAGAAAATTAATAAATAGGCCTAAGTAACCATAATATTGATAGAAATAGAAAGTCTTTATCCATCATGTATAACAAGAGTTGGTACATTCAAAAAGAGCGATGTTCAGTCAGGTGACTGTTTTAACACCTAACCTTACCTATGAGAAATTGAATACTGTAATTGATCAAAAGTGAGGGTTACAACATAAAGTTAAGATTATAGATATAGTTTAGTTTACAATAGTCAGTCTGAATAACTTTTCACATCATACAAAACTTTTTTTTTTCAAAGAAATTATGCACGTTCAATTTGAAACTATAAGTCGAATTTCTGTCTTGAACATATTGTGGTAGATGGTTATAAGGTTGGGCTGATGAAAACATTGGACTATTGGTTGATATGGATAAAGTAACAGTTTTATTGTTTTATACGTCTTCTTTTCTTGTGTCATGGATATGAATCTCTGAATTTAATTGGTGAGGATTGGGATGTGACTTGACGTAGCATACTGATTCTAAGATGAGAATGTCAAAAACTGTGAGAATTTACGAAAAAAGGATTTGCATGATGTAGCAGATTTGGGTCAGTCCTACAATGAACATCAATATCTTGCCTAAAACACATAAGCTTTACGAATCTACGCTGCACGGACTCAACACAAGTCGTATTTGTCGAATGAAAAACACCTTGAGCCTACCTATACAACTAAAATGTTTGTCTTTTGTTTGAGAGAAATACGTACATCTAGATTATTTCAGAATGGTGACGAGAAAGGAAAGAAAGGAAGAGAGTAAGAAACACGAGACAGGTAATGACTTCTAGAAGTATACACACTCTTGGAATCAGAGTTATTACAACGAGCAAAAGTAAATCTTCGAGCAGAAGTATAACGAGGCTTTTTTTTCGTTTCCTCGTCACAAGTTTCTCCACCCATCTAAACTCACAAACTCATATCTTCAAGAGGCTACTTTACATCTCGCAACCCATGAGTATGAACTCCAGGGAACGGTCAAAACAGGACAAAAAGCGCCAATGCAGACTTTTTAGATGAGCGTAGCGAAGTCTCCATCCCACTCTTATAGGGCTTTGTGTGTGTTTTTTTTTTCTTTTCTTGTTTTTTTGTTTGTTTGTGGGCACTGCACAGGTCGCAGGGTTTGACTGATCAACATGAAACTTTTTTTTACGGGCCAACTTTCACAACTCAGAACTGTATAGTTTTCGGAATGAATCGGTCGATTAGATTCTGAGAAATATCATGTCTAAGTTTTTAAAAACCGCATAAGATTAGGCTGGGTGAGAAAATTTGAAAAAATGAAACCTCTCCGAAAAAAGTAAAATTTTCTCTGAGTGTTCAAACATAAACTAGGCAAACGCGAACTATGCGTTGTAAGATGAGCGAGATATCTGAATAAGGTATAATAACAGTCCTACATTTGCTACTTCATCGACTCTGGTATTCTACACACTTTGTCCTTCATTTAATTGCTACTTTATCTTCGCTGGTATTCTACACACCTTGACGAATATGAAGATATTTAATGCTTGGGCAAATATCGAATCTAGGAAGCAGTGAATCTTGGCTCATTTCTATATATTTGATGTATAAAAACAGTTGTTTGATTTTTTTTCTCGAAACGGCTGGTTCGAACTGCTTACAAAATGGTGGTTATGTGTATCATTCATGTTTGAACACTCAGAGAAAATTTTATTTTTTTCGGAGAAGTTTCATTTTTTCAAATTTTCTCACCCAGCCTAATCTTATGAGGTTTTTAAAAACTTTGACATGATATTTCTCAAAATCCAATCGACCGATTCATTCCAAAAACTATACAGTTCTAAGTTGTAGAAGTTGGCCCGTACAAAAAAAAAGTTTCATGTTGATCAGTCAAACCCTGCGACCTGTGCAGTGCCCACAAAAAAAAAAAAAAAACACACACAGACAAAGCCCTATAAGAGTGGGATGGAGACTTCGCTACGCTCATCTAATGATACACATAACCATCATTTTGTAAGCAATTCAAACCAGCCGTTTCGAAGAAAAAATTCAAATAACTGTTTTTATAGGCTTCTGTCAGATGACGTCACTCATTGTTGTAAGAGACAGACAACAATGTCCACCAGTTGGAATCGACCAATCAGAATATTTGGTAGTCCACCAGTTCACTGTATTGCTATGGTAACGATTGTTTGTCATTTTTTACGTGACAGAAGCCTATACATCAAATATATGGAAATGAGCCAAGATTCACTGCTTCCTAGATTCGATATTTGCCCAAGCATCAAATATTCTTCATATTCGTCAAGGTGTGTAGAATACCAGAGAAGATAAAGTAGCAATTAAATGAAGGACAAAGTGTGTAGAATACCAGAGTCGATAAAATAGCAAATGTATAGGACTGTTATTATACCTTATTCAGATATCTCGCTCATCTTACAACGCATATTTCGCGTTTGCCTAGTAGCTTATAACACATGGCGGGTGAACGGAGGACCAATCAGTCTAATTCTTTCTGCAATGTAACCACAATAAGTATATCTATGTCTACGTTCGTTAAAAAATATTTTTATCACTCTAAAAAAATCGTAGAAACAATTAAAAATAGGTAGAAACATCTGAATTTTTGACAATCATTTTGAAGGGGTTGAAAACATACCACGGACTGAGCAAAAGCACGTATTGAATACTGTTATCATTCAATCAAAAGCTGTATGTTGATACGATGATTGGTTCTCCGTTGCCAACTTGTATCCCGGGCGTGTGCAATCAAGCGAACCGAACTCGCATGTCACTTGCAATCATTCAGGAGATGACATGTCTCTCAGCTAGGTAACCGTATCAACTATAGGCTTCTTTCAAGTGACGTCACTCATTGTTGAAAGAGACAGATAACAATATCCACCAGTTGGAATTGACTAATCAGTGGTAGTCCACCAGCTCGCTGTATTGCCATGGTAACTATTGTCTGTCATATGTTACTTGATAGAAGCCCATAGAAAAGTTGAGGATAAACTAACTAATACTGACAAAATTTGGTAGATATTGTGGTTCACTCAGTACAACAATGTGCGACATTACTCGATGAATAAGAAGCTGATGAAGCCAATTGTCCTTTTGAATTTCGAACTTGCAGTTCAGAAAAACGATATTCTTGTATCAGCTTGGCTTACGATTGGGCCACGACATGAATAAGAAAAAAACATGCCCTTCGAACGATATATCTTTCAAACATTCTCATAACCATGCCATCGAGTACGAGTGCCTGTATTGCTCAGCGCTACGGCGTCTCACTACGTCACGACCCTGGGATCGACTCTTCCATGGGGTACTTTTTTCTTTTCGATCATCTTGGCTGAAAATGAATGTTCTTTTTTTTAATATGTAAATCTTATGTATATATAGTTCAGTTTTAGTCTATATTATGTTGGTTTTCATTATATTTTTGAGGTGCCTCATATTTTATCATGAACCATTTATAGAATGTAAAAATCAAGTGGGCGAAGAAATTATTGACATTGAAATAGAAATTGAAAATTATGGGGTTGTTTGATTTTTTTTCTACATACTACCACAGATATTCAAGTGATACTACCGATGTTGTTAGCGACCGTTATAGGAATTATTTTTCATTACGAATGATATAGGCTCACTAAAATACAGCTGTACCCGGTTCTTTCCTATATGTCGTCTTGACTTAACTGTGTCGTCTGTAAGTTGGTTTCTCAGTCCCGACAACGTCGTGCTATAAAAGTGACGTTCTGGTGACGTCACACGACCCCTTATTTCGAGGAGTCTAGTCTAATGTAGCTCGCTATTTACATGATCCATAGTGTAGGCCGAAACGGGGTGCCTGAAGAGCGTATACAGGAATAAAGTCAACTATGTTGTGTGACATGGGTTTGGGTGTCCAACTTCACCTGCATTTACAACCATCCATTCATAAGTACCTCAAGCCCATGTTACACGACTTGGTCGACTTTATTCCGGTGTATATACGCTCTTCAACCCCCCCCCCCTCCCCCCCTCCCCGCCTCTTGGAAGTAAATTATCAAATTTCCCTTGTCACTGACGTAACACTTTCTATCCGTACTTTCATGGAAGCCAGACGGGCGCGAGTTCAAGTCCCGCTGTGAGTATGCGTTTTTGTAAACTTCCCATCACCTTAAATAACATCATTACGTCACCACTCCATCCCCTCTCATTCCCCCACCCACTCACTCGTACCCTCATAAAAACTGACTCATAGTGGGGTTATCAGACACCATTGATGACTCGATAAAGTACCTATAAAAAAAACGTTGAACGAGTCTTCTCTTGGGTTTAAAATGTACTTGACTCTCAGTAACTATAAATAAAAACATAAGACCAGGATCAACCTTCTCATCATGCTACTGTAACGTTGTTTTGAAATGCACATTGTGTCTACTAGATCGATACTACGAAGATAGGCCAACAGTGGTGGAAGTCGTGGGGGGGAAGGGGGGGGGGGCAGAGTGCCAAAAAACTACAAACGTGTTCTTCCTTCCACACAAACGAGAAACGAAAACGACGACGCGACTATCCGAAGACGACGCGTATATATATATATATATATATATATATATATATATATATATATATATATATATATATATATATATATATATATATATATATATATATATACGACAGTATCTATTTGCATTTCAGAATATTTTTTGTTGTTGAAAAAAGTGGGGCGTGAACCGTCGGAGGATTGTTTTTTGGTTGACAAATACTGTCCTCTAATTCAATGGCGACATCCCTTCGAGTGAGAATGAGTTATTTTGATTTCTGAAAAAAGATAAAAGTGAATAAACGATCGTCTGCTCGCGTTAGTTTGAGAAGGAGTGGGTGGGAGAGGGTGCGGGGAGGAAATGCTGGCAGCAGTGGATATATTCTCAAAAAAAACTGCGGTAAAGGAATAACTCGCGAAATTGTTCCTTCCCATGTTGGAAATGTGTACAGACATTCTTTGAAAAGTAGAAATTGAAAGAAAGAAAATTGAAGATACCTGTATATTATTTAGTGTATATGAATAACTTGCGCTCAAAAGCTGTTGTTTAGTTACTTCATTAAAAGTTTTGTGTGAAATGTTTCATATAACTTTCCATCGCGAGTTTGTCTGATTTGATATCTCCATTGTGTTCGATGAGCGTGAACGATGACTGAATTTCAAATATTGTATAATTTATTTCATCTTTTGAACGATCTGTCGTGTTCCTATCTCTGTCTAACACATATCAAGAGCAGAAACTCGTCAACATCGGAATGTATATGTTTAAAAAAAAGAATATCAACATTTAAACCTGGCCTTAAATCATTGTACCGAGACACGTGGCCGAGTGGTAACACACTGAACCGTCATTCGGGAGACCGGGGTTCGATTACCGCCATGGTCGACTATCCTTACAGGGTTTTTTTGTGGTTTCCCTCTGTCGTTCAGGTTAATACTAAGATGGTTCCTTAACAACAGGCCACGACCGACTCCTTCTCACCATCCAAGACACCTGATAAAATAACCTTTCATCTCATCATCCCATCATCTCATTCATCATCCACCGACGCCAATAGATCGTAGCCATCAGTATAGTGCGTCGTTAAAACCCAATATGAAATCATTGATCCCTGATGAAGTCTGAGATTGGATAATTGAATCATGTGGATGCGACATCTCAAGGTCGGATTTATCACCCAAATAAACGGGGCCGCTGAAGAGAGTATATCGGAATAACGTATACTCGTCTGTGTCACAAGGCCTTGGGAATACTCATTAGTGGTTGGTTGTAAATCGTGTTAGTGCTCAGATAAGGTTTGACACACAAGCCCATATGTGACACAATCTATTATACTGTATTCTGGTATACGCTCTTCAGGCACCTTGGAAGAATAATTAATCCGAATGTAACTTATTTGCATAAACTCAAGTATGAGTTATAAGAGATCATGAACGATTCGAACATTTGGGCTGGTGGAGAATTATTTCCACTGTCGTAATATTTTCTTTCACGTTTCTTCTTCGTTCTCCTTTCACATTTTTCTTTCTTATGCGTTATAATATTCGACTTGATTTCATTCGACTCGGAATATATTTTCAGAATGCGATATTTTATCTTGCTTCCAGAGGGTCTATACGGTTCTGGTTCTCAGATATCCCATCGTCATCGCATTAAAAGAAGAGGTTGAATTAGCTTCAAAATTAACAGTTTCATTTTTTTTTTCAACTGACCATCAAACACATGTACACACACACACAGCCACTTGAGTGAAATCTCGCGAATTCTTCCATTTTTCGATTACGCTCATCCAATCAATATTGTCATCGGGCCTATGTTCTTATCGTTTGACAGCCTTTATAATTCATAGCAAGGCCGTTAAACCACTGATCGTGATGGACGACGCTAAAGCGTAAGCCACCGTTACACATTGCGGGGATTACACTTGTATGCACAAAAGAGCCATAACAAACATGTCAATATAAGTTTCTGTTGGCGTATATCTTCCTTTCTATCTCTGTTTCCCTCTGCCACGGTAATAGGGTTCACGGGTGAGGTGAGAGGGATGCAAAAGAGCGAAGAGTTTGAGTTTAAAACTTTCAACGTTTACAAAGTAAAACGTGGAGCGATTTGTATACTTGGATCGTTCATCAGCTTCAGACATTGTTTCAAGTTTGGCTATCAAGTTTCGTTTTAATTCTCTATCAGCTTAATTTTAAGCGGGAAAATTTATTAATGAGTTTTCAAGAACTCATTTCCCGGATGTTAATATTCATCTGGTTCACTCAGTTTTGTGTACACATAACTGAAAAACTGAGCTGGTTCAGTGTATAGCCAAGTTGAACACTGTAAATTATTCACAATTTCATCTGCGTGATATTTTAAATAATTCCCTCATTCAGTTACGTTTATATGTACTTCGTCCGCGAAGTTTGTATAGTACACTCTGTAATAATCTGTTATATTCCTCACTTTGAATGGTCTACAATGCGTTGCCCGTTCACGGAAGTGATCTATTTTCACGAGGAAGGAAATTGAAAAATATTAGATTGTGTACAATTTACATAACATATTCAGAGCAAGCTATTTCATACCATAATAAAATGACATTAGCGAAGAGCTCCATGCTACTGAAAAATTAACTAAATAATCACCCAGTTGAAATATGTCCCGATTCAATGGAAGAGTACCTGTCACTCGGTTGATAACATAGTTTTTTATATCGTAATTGTACCCTTCTACAACTGTAAATCACTTGAATTACTTCATTTTCACTTTCCAATGACAATCATTGTAACAATTCAAATTGTGTTCTCTATTATTTTCATTTTGACCCAACTGAAATGTATTGTGTTGGACTAATCTCATGACATGTTTCTTCTCAACACAATGTGTGAAACATGTTACTGTTCAAAGAAATTAATGAATAAAATAAAATGAAATTATTGCACTTTTTTTCCGTGCTTTTTCATATTTTTTTTTTTTTTTGTACGGTGTGCGCAGATTAGTATGTTGAATTGATCATTAAGAAACTATTCGTGCACGAGGATACATTTATTCAACTGTGTTGCTATTGATAAATGTTTTATAGCTATCTCATTCAAAGCTCATGTCGTTTACAAGAACTTATCTAGCTTAATTAAGTGTATGGTTTTCGGTCAAAATCGGTTAAACTGGTTATGAGCTGTTAATTTTTAGAAAACGCTATAAGAACCGACTACAATAAAGACAGATAAGAAAATAAAACCATTGGTATTGGTTTGAATAACAGGATCAAACATTTCATCACAGATTACGTCATGAATCAGATTATCACATGCTTACACACAAAAATGATACAGAAGTTCATTCCAAGTTTTCCTTCCACAATGTATCGTATGAATATTCTTGGTTGATAAATCCATTGACATTTGTATGAACAATAGAATCAAACATACCATTACAAATTACTTCTAAATTGAAATCGTTACATTTTTTACATCCCAACAAACTATACAAAACTACTTTCCAAGTTGTTTTCTTCTACATTGCATGATACATCGTCTAACTCATTGTACAACGCATATACTGCGTTTTCCAAGAGAATTTCTATATTTCTCAAAGCTCTTAGTATAATAGTAAACATATGGATTCGTACGAAGAGTCTGCAAAGAATTACGTATATTAGAAATTCAGAGAACATGTCTATCAAAAATGAAATTTATAATATTTCCATCCATCCCATCCCATGGGCCCATGGGCCACCATTCCAGAATGGAACAAACTGGGAGATGAACTGAATCAGGAGTGGCCTAAATCTGTGGATGATTTTAAGAAACTAATGGAAGGAGCTGAGAAGAAATGAAATGGAAAAGAGTGAGCAGCAAGGATATTATAAAATGAATATATTGTAAACAAGTAAAAGATTAATACTTAAAACAATAAAAAATTACATACATATGTATACATAAGAAACGTTGCATTGTTGGTTTTCCTGTAACGATTCGTCTTGTATTCTCGTTTGTTATACACTTCGTCACGAATTCTCTATTTGTGTATGTGTCGAACTTTCTAGACAACTATTCAGTACGTCTGTCTTTGTCAAGTCAAATGAAAACTCGAAGAATCGATTGAAGTAATTGTAAAATTGCTTCACTTTGCATATAGTGTGTCGGAACTTTGCATTTCCCACTCGGAATTGTTCAAAGACCGTTTATTTACGTTGCCTTTAATTATGTTGTATATTCATGAACGCGGTATATATATATATATATATATATATATAGGTGCCTTAAAGAAAAAGCTCGCTTTTCATATGTTTATTCTTATTAATAAATATGCTTTGAAGCTTAATACTTTAATGAATTCAAGCAAGTGTTTTTCAACCGCTGGGGAAATTTTCTACAAATCTTACATTTCTACTTTGGGAAAGAGGCTGAGAGACACTCGATCAGACTGAATAAATTATTGTTGCTCAACAACCCCACCTTGTTCTTGATATTTTGGGGGTATGAATGTGTGGATGATGGGGATAGATGTTCACTTTTTTCCAACTAATATCGATACTTGATACAAAAATCATTGTTCCCCAATTAAGGCTATGGATGAAAGTCAAGATCGGACGGGGCACCACAAGAGCGATCTTACCACCTCATTCTAACCAAAAAGAATTGTGTCTTATGCGGGGCTCAAACCCACGCCCGCATTGTCTCTTGTTTCTATAGAGCAATGCCTCAGCTAATTGAGCCAGAAAAAATATACGATATTTTCTATTCTTTTTTTTTTTTTTTTTTTTTTTCATAACATCGAAACTTGATACAAAATCATTGTTTCCCAATTAAGGCTATGGATGAAAATTAGGATCGTTTGGACGGGGCACCACAGGGGAGATATTACCGCCCTATTTTGATTATTCAAAACAAAATACCCATATTCTGTATACTTTATTCGGGTTGTGGAGTATAGCTTGATCAGTGTTCGTTAAACAAGGTACAGATGTGTACTCGGAGGTATGAACTGTTGTTGATTCTAAATTCAAGATTTGGTAGCACTGTGGGTGACATCCAAGTTGACTTAGTTTCGCGTGGGTAAATTCCATTCTATTTTCCGGAGGATTAAATTCAAGAGTATTGTGCAGCAGCCACAACAGTATTAACATTAATTCCATCGTTTAAATGAAACTTGCCGAGGCTTTAGTTTAGCTTCGTCCTTGAATCGTGCACCCCAGAAAAATAAGACATACTTTCCTTAGGGATCTCCTATATCCTATGTAAGTGAAACTGAACCTTTTTGTGGTCTAATTGTGAGAAATCTACTTTCTGTAAGACAACTCAGCCGTTCGTACTGTGAGAAACGTAGGTGTAATAAATGTGAAGATGTACTTGAATATATTTTCCCTTTGGAAACCCTTCAATTTTTATTTCAAATTTTTGTTATGATCTTAAGATTGACTCGAAAAATGTGTTAATCAATCAGGTCTATAAGGATGACAACGTTGTTTCGTTTTTGTTCAAACGGGGTACCACAAAAAAAAAATCAAGAAAACGACAATGAAAATAGATAATATATAAAAGAAATGCCGGTATGGAAAAATAGAAAAATGAAGATAAATAGTGGATCATAATTCATGATGACACTGTAGAAAAAGTAATCCCACCGAGACGCGTGGCCGAGTGGTAACACACTGAACCGTCATTCGGGAGACCTGGGTTCGATTACCACCATGGTCGACCATCCTGACAGGGGTTTTCGTGGTTTCTCTCTGTCGTTCAGGTTGATACTGGAATGGTAACCTTCCACCTCATCATCCCATCATCTCATTCATCATCCACCGACGCCAATAGATCGCAGTCATCAGTATGGTGTGTCGTTAAAACCCAATTAAAAAAAAAAGTAATCCAATAAATTCAAAGATGATAAATATTCGAATCGTTCGAGTTGTTGAAAAATAATGTTTATTCTCGTTATAGATCATCGTCCACTTTGTTTTCCAATCTTCGTTATGTCTTAGCTTCGTTATGTCTTATCTTCGTTGTGTCATCATATATACACGAGAGGATATACCATCATTTGGTTGACGTTTTTTTTTAAAAATAATTTTTAAGTTGTAGCACATTGAACCGTCTTTCAATAGACCGAGATTCGATCATCCGAACAGAGCTTTTTCGTGGCATCATTCGAACGTTCAGGTTTATACTGGCACAGGCCAAGACCGATTCCTTCCCACCAACGAAAAAACACCTCATAAAATGAACTGCCATCTCATCATTCCATCATCTCATTCATCATTTCCTGACGTCGATAGATCTTGGATCATCAATATAAAATACGTCGTAAAACCCAAATACAGATAGATCAAGTCATATAGTTTTTTATTTTATATTGTGTTCAACGACGCACTTTACTGATGGCAGATCTATATAGGCGTCGGTCAATGATGAGATGATGTGATGGTGAGATGAAAGGTTATTTTATCAGCTGTTTTTGGATAGTGGGAAGGAGTTGGTCGTGGCCTGTCGTTAAGGAACCATCTCAGTAATGAAAATTAATTTGAATGACAGAGAGAAACCATGATAACCCGCGTGGTAGGATAGTCGACCATGGCGGAAATCGAACTCCGGTCTCGTGAGTGACGGTCCAGTGTGCTAGCCACTCAACCACTCGTTTCATTAAAGTTGAATATCAAATTAAGATTCGATTGGAATTATAAATTTTGGTATATTCGTGTGTTTATACTGAAATACTTTAATCTACGCCGCAAAATTAGGATCACAGACAGCGCACTCCTGGTGTCGAAGTTCATCAGTTTTAAATAATCAAAATGGGGTGGTAAGATCACCCTTGTGGTGCCCCGTCCAAACGATCCTATCTTTCATCCTTAACCTTAACTGGGGAACAATGATTTTGTATCAAGTTTCGATGTTATTAAAAAAAAAAAAAAAAAATATGTGTACAGAGTTATCGAATGAAACACACCACCTGAATGGATTATTCATTTTTTGTTCGAGTTCCACCATTTTTTTCTTCTGATATTTGATATTATATATCAAAGTAGGACAGTTATGATTGAAATATTTTATTCACGATGACGTCACAGTGTTTTTCTACAACTAGAACTAGAAAACATGCAGAATCTCATCCACTCTTGGCGGACGGCCCATTGTTGCTTGACAGGCTTCGAAAACGAAACGGAACAAAAAAAAAATGCGCGAAAGAAAATACCATGAAATATTGCATTAAAAATACAACTGATAAAAACAAACTTCTACGCCACAAAATTGTTAACAACAACAAAACGCGTCTCGACAGATCCTTATGAATGTATACACTTGCATTCACTTAAGGAGGCGGGTTCAGATTGAGAAAGACAGAATTTAATTGACTCGAAATGTGTCTAGAATGTCAACATAGCGGAGGTTGTGAAATCTCCAAATGGCATTTTTCAAATCGACCAATTGACGACCAGTGATTGACCCACCCACAAACGTCACAAAACAAAACATATTCAATCAAATGGGCTGTTTGTTATGTGGGAAATTTGACATTGCCTATCAGAGTATCTCTAAATGCCCACATGAAGTACAGATCAAGGTGGCCTGCCGATAAGCCACGCCTATCACTTCAATTGGCATTGGTCATAACAGGATAAGCGTGTCATTCAAAATATATTCGCATATTATGTGAACAATTTGTATAAATCGTGTCTCTTTCAGATACTTTTAAGTGCAACATCACTGAATATTTACACTGGCCACAGCCCCTCTGATCCCATAATCACCTTCTGTATTCATAATTCATATGCACGTACATTTTCATTCACGTTCTATGATATTTACAATTTTTTCTTCATCACACATCCATTGCACGAATCAATTGACCACTAGTGATAGGCGTGGCTTATCGGCAGGTCACCTTGATCTATATACTTCATGTGGACATTTAGAGATACTCTGATAGGCAATGCCAATTAACCCACATAACAAACAGCCCATTTGATTGGATGTTTTGTTTTGTGACGTTTGTGGGCGGGTCAATCACTAGTCGTCAATTGAAAATATACAGATGAAACATCACTTTTTTCACCACAGCCAAGTGATTTTTAAAACTTGAAAAAAGTCAAGCCTTCTTTCAGGAGTTTTTTTTGACCACGTTTATCAATTGTTTAGTCTAAGTGAACAATCTACAAATATATAATAATGACAAATTATCCCGTTGAATTGAATTCGAATTCACGAGTTCACCTCTGCAATTATTTTCTGATTGGTTGAATTATGAATGCCCCAAAATCATACAGCACATGGTGTCACGTAATCTGTTCTTCTGACTCACTCGGCCAAAGCTTTGCATTCAGAGACTTCAGAAATTGAAGTGCGAGTCCCGCGTAAGGAATCGTTTTTACAAACACCATTCTTATATCATCTGCCTGCAAGCTGCAACTCGTCTACAACTCGTCTACAACAATGGTCAACATTGTTGAAGTGGCCGTATATAAGGAGATCCCAGTCGCCATAGGGTAAAAAGTCTCCGCCAGGGTGATTTCACAAGTATAAATAATCAGAACTTGAACCGTGCAAGATACAGAATTGAAAAACACATCACAAAATACAGACATCATTTGTTGAAAGTGCTATTGACTCAAATTTTATAACATGAATGGAAAGATCACTAGTATTTAACAGTAACAGTCAATATTTTTGACATTCTATTTCACCTCAGTTACATACAAATAAAACGTAACCTAATGTCAATATGCATTATGGATCGACAGTATTTTATGAGATACTTATCTAAATGATGTGAAGGAGTTTCACCACAATACGTTCAGATGAAACGTCACTGCAATCGTTTATATGATACGTTGACAGTGAAAATGTAATTTAGGGTCGCCTCTCGGTCCTCGACTCTCTCGGACACGCGTCTACATCTCTAACACGACGAGCTTTTCACCTTGATTACAAATCTGGTCCGTATTCTGGGCAACGTCCAATTTAGAAATGAAGGAATAAATCTTATCCGAAGTTCAAGCTTCGTCAAACTAGAAGATGGTATACTGTGTGTAGATTTTTGTGGCGTTACCATAGTAACTATAATTCATTCTTGACGTTTTAATTGGCTTCAACATGAATCCACTAACGCTGTGGCTATACTGTAACAGGAAATGGCGAGACACCAGAGGAAACTAAGAGGCTTCAAACTCGATATAAGGAATAGATTATATGAAACCAAGTATTCACTTTGATCGTGCCTTTAATGAGTGTGCCATAATTCGAAAATGTTTCGTGGTCAACTTACTTGGAAAATTATTAGTTGATGACTTGACAGCTTGAATCTTCACACATGTTCATGATTCATTTGTATTTTATATTTCAGTTGGCTGAATTCTGTTTGAACTATATTGTGCTACTATGTTATATAGTTGGACTTCACAACTCTAGTAGTAGATTTCATCTACTTCATCTGCTTACTCGGTACTCACTGTATTCAAATCAATAATTGGTGACCAAATGAAATAATAATTTGATGAGTGGCAGTTATGCCAAGAATGTCCAAGTATAAATAAACTTTCTTCCATTTCTCCTTATCATTTTATCAACATGTGATTAACATCTACCTACAATAACACCATTCCGCAATCAAGGTCATGTTTAATGAAGTCAGGATCGTTCGGACGGCGGTCTTACATCTCTGAAAGTAAATACATAATTATTATTTGAGTGAATAATCAAATCAAATTCAACATTGAAGAAGTTTTGAATTATTATTATTTTTAATGTAACTATCTGATGAATCGTCTCATAACCTAACATCTATAGGGAAGAACAATCATCTCATTGTGTATGAAGAAAAATAATCTTACATCTCATAACTAATTGATCTCCTTCCTCTCTCATTCAACTCTGGCTTCTCTCCTTTTAATTCTAACTTTTTGTCTTGCTTTTTATAATTCAAATTTCTCTTACATTTTTCTTCGACTTCTCTCTTTTGACTTCCTACTTTTTTGTTCTGCTCATTATATTCCAGTGGATATAATATCGATATTTGAACAATGATGGTCATTAATGATTATTATGCACTCACTGTTCATATGCAGCTAGAGAATGTCAGAGAAATATGTTCTATTCATGTCGACCATAAAAGTCCGTCACATGAATTCAGTTCGTGTAAGAATATGGAAGCATAACACGATTCGTGTTCATCTTACCGCAAAGTACAACCTTTTTGAATTGTAACATTCCATTTATTGTAATATTTCTCTCTTCCAGTTATTCAAACGAGTCTAATATCCAGGTAGAAATGTATATTTTTTTGTGGTGTAGACAAATGAATAAATACATGAATGAATGAATACATGAATTACTACCGTCTGAAACAAAATAGTAAATGTATTTATAGTTTTCATTGTTGAGGATTAGTTCAATATTGACATGAATGTTAGATATCACAATGTGTCAACTTTATTATACGCCATCTTTATTATCAATCTGTATTTTTGTATTCGTACATGTTGACAGTGTGGCAGTCGGAGAATTTGAATTAGAAATTTATCACGTTATGAAAACCTGAAATTAATTTAGATTATCAACTCAATACTACCCTATATTGATTCATTTTGAGAACTAAATTAAAATACAGTTGAAATAGTCGCATGTTGTTGAAATAGGGTACACATAGGTTGTATAATTTTTATGTATTATTGTATTGATTGTTCATCAAATTACTCCAAATTCTTGTATTTATGGCTAATTACTCTGTAACATTGAACTTTGAAATCTTGTAATTAGTAACGACATTTAATGTGAGAGATGGTTCAGCATGAAATGTACTGTTATTTTGTTTCTTCCAGGCAACCTTTTTGTGGAAGGGAGTCTGAAAAATGCACATGTTTAAGCATTGAAACCAATAACACTATATAGAATGACTGAGCTAATTCGATTAGGGGTTGATTCAAATGGAGTTTTTGAGACTTTCGATTCTATCGAGAGGTAAACAACTAGTAAATTTGATGTATACATCTGATTTCAGATTTCGAGGGATTTCACGGAATTGCAAAAGAATTTCAAGGGGTTTCAAAAAGATTTCATAACATGTGTACACCAGATTTCAGGAGTTGTTTCAACCCATTGGATTTGATGAAAATATATATTCCAATAAGGTATTTTACACTCTCAAGCTTTGATCTTCTGACATATTTGCACACCACTCTGAGTGACTATAGTTTCCGTCTTCTCTCAATGAATTGCATCTCGACAAATATTATACACTTTTGCTCTTTCTTCATTTATCTTCTCTCTCGCCTGTTCACACCAAGCTCGAGTCAACTTCTTCTCGTCTTAACGAGACTCTACCGGTTATTTCCTCTTGAGTTTATCCCCCCCCCCCCTTCCTCTCGGCACCCATAATCCAGTCTGCCACCCCCCCTCCCTCACACTCCATGTTCTGTTCTGTTTTTCTTTCTACTTGTGTTTCGCGTGTGTTTCTTCATACAAAAGCAACGCCGTCGTCGTCCCCTGCCGGGATGGGGCGCGCGCCTCCTGTCGCTCCCAATTCCCAGGTGGGCTTCCTACCGGGACATGGCGGTATTTCGTTCTTGTTTCCTTTTAACATCATCGCCGATGTACTATATTATACATCCAGTTATCTATCTACCTCGAAAGAAAATCTCATATATATATATATATATATATATATATATATATATATATATATATATATATATATATATATATATATATATATATATATATATATATATATATATATATATATATATATATATATATATATATATATATATATATATATATATATGTAAATATATATATATATATATATATATATATATATATATATATATATATATATATATATATATTCATATATATTCATCAACAAAAGAGTGTACAGAAGGAGATCGTCTACCAACAGAGCAAAAACAAAATATAAAACTGTCATTTTTTCTTTTTTGCATCACTGTAGTATTTTCAGGATAGTATTTTCAGGATCCTCAGGACGGAGTTCACGATAAAAATCGCAAATGTATATCTCTCAAGAGCGTTACACTTTAATCCTTGAAGTTACAACTAAATAACCTAGTCGCTGACGCGCCGTTGAAACCCAAACATTTATTCTTGAAGTTATAGCGAGATGATGATTATTATTTTGTATTCTCGATCAATCATAATATGATATGAAAAGCGTCAATGCTGCAGTATTTATATGAGGAAAGAGAACATTCAACATTTTGAACATTAAATGAACAGAACGAACATCATGAGCATGTATGTTCTTGTACCGAGATTTTCACACTTATTTAGTTGCTAGACAACCTTCTTTCGTGGGTTGACGTGCGTAATAATTATGTTAGCTATTTTATCCGTCTCGCCATTGCCGTTACCGTTGTGTATAGAGACTGGAGGATATTCCACATAAAGCCTGTACGTTTATTACGCGTATATATATATATATATATATATATATATATATATATATATATATATATATATATATATATATATATATATATATATATATATATATATATATATATATATATATATATATATATATATATATATATATATATATATATATATATATATAGTGCATCATAGACTTTGTCTTTCATCCCACAGTCCCCCAGTCTCCCCCCCCCCGCCCCGCCCCCAACACTTTCACTCGTCACTAGCACACACTGTAATTAAATAACCTTGCACCCCAATTCACAACCCCTAAATTCACGTATGTATGTACAAGGGCTGTTTCTGACTTCTTACAGCCACCCTCGGTAGCTCGGTCCGCTGAGGTAATGCTTTAGGAACTGAAGTCACCGTTGAGCATAGGGTCGAGTCCCGCTTGAGGCATGGGTTTTAGTAAACGTCTTTTCACTTGTCATCACATCATAATTTCATGATCACCTGCTCTTTCGTATTCCCGTATGATCTAGCTGTTGGTGGGGTCGGCAAACAATTGGGACGAATACAAGGAATATGTCTGTATGGGACCTAAATTATTCAATTCTTCACCCACATACATTACTTCTTCAACCAACTACAACAATTTGAAAGTAAACTGTGCGCCTGGCTCCATCCAACAATCCAACAAGTAAACCCTCTATATTCAGAAAATATCATTCAAACTAATACATCAAAATTATTTTCAAGTAAATTGTAAAGCAAAACCCGTAATTAATCGTTGAAAGTTCTCCATATGTTTGGTTCTCATGTTATATTGGTATGTTTGATTGTTTTATTAATTTTCTTCGTTTAGACATTAATTTCCAATAAGTAGGCAATCTTTCTGTTTCGCTTCACTATTTCGGTTCTCAATATCCGCATTTTCTAATCAGCATCAGCTGTTGAAAAATTTATATATGAAAATATATGTATGTATAGCGGTATGAGATGTTGACATGCTAATGGGAAGACAGATACTTGTAACATCATAACCGGCACATGTAGCCGAGTAGTTAACGCACTCGCTTCATGTGATTCGGGAGGTAAAGGGGCATATCGGACCTGGTTCGATCCCCGCGACCGCCCATCTTTACAGGGTTTTTTCGTGGTTTCCCTAGGTAGTTTAGGATAATGCAGGGATGGTTCCCACAATATAGGCCACGACCGCTTCCTTCCCACTACCCTATCTCACCTCTTCACGATAAGAGCTTCCTTCCCACTACCCTATCTCACCTCTTCACGATAAGAGTCATACAGACACTTGTGACACCCATGAGGTACAACAAAAAAATGATAAAGTTTTAACTATTCAATTTTAATCCATATCGTATAGGCCTAACTGTCGAGCGTATATACTGTTGAAAGAATACATTTTCAAGCCATATACGCGCTTGACAATTATGCGACCTGTATGGGTTATATACGTTTTCATACCTAGAGATGCAAAATTACCGGTCACATTGAAATCGGCGATATTACCGGTAATATTACCGGTAATATTACCGGTAATATTACCGGTAATATTACCGGTAATATTACCGAGGGCGGTAATTTACGATATTTTTTTTTTACTACAACACGACAGGAAGCAGGGAAAATAGATATTCATCATGCACTCATGCTACAAGAATGTATATAATTATTAACAAAACAATAATATGTTAATGACTTGGGAAGGTGAAGGTAGAATAACTTCTGAGATATTGTTGTTTAAATTTTATATAATTAGTAGACATATATGTCAACGATTCAACAAGGATGATTTTCCTTCCTTGGAAGATATTCCTTCAGCCAGTCCAGACAGAGATTTTTTTTTTCAAAATTACTGAATTTTTTAATGTTACCAAAATGAGGGTAATATTAAATCGGTAATATAATATTACCAACTCACATCTCTATTCACACCATATTGAAGATATAAAGAATATCTGTGTTCCTTTCGAATTAGATTTTTGTTATCTCATACCGTTCAGAAGTTATCATCAAAAACTGATATTTTTCTGAATCGAGTTCCATGGACTCCATTTTCTCTATCTATTCTATATACTCAACTCTTTCTAATCTATAGTTATACATTCGTGCGTATACAAACAAGAATGACATGCGTTAAATTGCATCAAGTAGTCCAACAAACTCGCGCCAAATGTTCTTTATGTGTATATATTTGAACTCCTCAATTCTAACAAATCAATATCTCACTGGTTTAATTCAATAGGTTCTGCCATTCATATTTGTTATGTCTTTCTTTTATCGTCGCTGTTTTATTATTACTGATTTCCGGAGATCTTTTCAATAAGTTGGACTGGGAATACTTTGGACAAGGAACATCGTATTCTGGTATCCACGAAATAAGATTCCGATCGCAGCCCTCCCCCCCCCCCATCACTCACCCTCAGCCCTTGGCTGTTCGCTCCCTCATCTTCAGAGGGTATAAGTAGAGTATATATAGAAACTATTTGCTATACTGCCAATCACGTGCGCGCACAGTTTACGAGACACAATTTATCGAATGAGGTTGAATTTATAGCCGAATATTTTCTCCCGCGGAAACGATAAATCTTCGGAGTGCGGTTTGTAAACTATCAACACACCTACTTGTGATATTATTTTTAGCGATATCATTAATTTATCGAATCGCGAATACGAATCACTGGAGCGTGCATGTTTGGAACTTTTTTAAAGCTTTTGAAATAAAATATCCCCTTCTCCCCCCCCCCCTAACCTCATCCCTCCATCACCCCACAAGTCTTTTGCGTTTCTACCGAATGCTTTGAAAGTTATTCGCGAATCGTATACAGCTGCTACTTAGAGGTAGGACATATTTAAATAACTCTGGGAATATATAATTTGAATGGACTCGGTGATGAGTCCGGGCGTCGAATCTCTACTCAATGAGATTCGTTTTGAAACCCAGTCGGTCGGACGGCCAGACGGTCGCACGGCGATCGGAACAAAAGCGAACGAAATCGAATTAAAGTAACGTTTTAAAATATCATCGACTGCGAATTGGAAAAGTTTTATCACCGGTTTATATACATCTGTGAACGATAGAAGGTCGTGAACCAACGTGACAGAACATTCACAAATTTATTCATTTATTCAATTTATTTTATTCATTTATTTTCATCTGATTAGGAATTACAATATCTCACATAATACATAGTAAAAGTGAGGTTAAAATCCAATTCATATGGATAGTCAAATCTGGAAATTAAAACAGTCAGAGTTAAAATACCGTAGTAATAAAAGGTGTAGCTCATTTATAAATAACATTTCACCAAACATACATCACAATAAGATTGAATATCACAAACAAATATTGGAATTAGTAAACAATGTAACAACTGTTATGAATTAATAATGATCTCTCTTTAGTAATCTACATTGAGCAATATATTGAAAAAGTAGGTCTACCCACATTTATATGGCAGCATCCAACAAAAAAACTCAGTTGTAATAAAAAATAATGTTTCAATTAAGAATCGTTCGAGAATAATTTTAGAGGATGTTAAATTTGTTGTCGTTTTCAGACAAAAAGGTAGAGCATTGTAGAGTAATAAACCATTATATGTCGAATCTTGTTGAAATAAAGTTGTTCTGTGTGCTTCGTTGTACTTGTGTATGTCTATATGTATATGCACGGATCTATATGTATACTTGTATCAACGAGAAAGGAAGGTATCAACATAACATAAACAAATATCAACATTGTATTTGTATTATCTGTATTTTTCCAATGTATTACGAATTTTACCCCATATACAAACGAAGTCTCATCTTTCAAAATCCTTGAAGATGCGGCGATAGTTTATTTCCAATTTTCAAAGTTTTTACATTCAAGTGTCCCTCCGTAGCACAGTTAGCCAAACACCGCTTCAGAAACTGAAGTCAAACTGACATGAATTCGAGTCCCGCTAATGAGTTTTTATGAACGCCCTTTCACTTATCATCATTTCAAAGTTTCATTATCACCTGCTCATTCGTTTATCCGAATAACCTTCATAGCTTTTGTTGTGGTCTTCATGCAAACTACACCTTACATCAATTTCGTTTGTAGACGACATGAATGAGATATATATATATATATATATATATATATATATATATATATATATATATATATATATATATACTCCTTTCTGTCATGAATACAAGTCTAGTTGCTGCATTCTCAAGTTTCACAGTGCAAGGTTCACGATGATAATATCAACTACGACTTCAAAAACGTCAAATACTCAAAGTTCGAGTGACTACAAGTTTGCTATACAATCATTCAGTATTTGAACAATTTTTCTCTCTCGTGAATACAACTATATCTGTTTTTGTTCGCCCTTCATTCGGAAAATATCGACGTTTCAATTAATTCAATATTTGACAAAAAACGAAGATCGCAATCATATATTTCAAGTGGGATGACAGTCGAGTCATGAACGTGGCTAAACACTCAAGAGACGTTTCGACTGTTGTTTTAGATCTTCTGCGCAACGCGAGTTTACAGTGCTAAGTAAATACAGATCTATCAGGTCAATACGGGGCCAAATGTAAATGGTGCATTAAGAGAGCTTGCAGCAATATCGGATATTTCTGTAAAATGAAGTTCTTTCTTTTCCCCTCTCTACCTACTCTTTGTATAGACGACATTCACTTCGAAAATCGTCTGCAGACTCCGTATAGATGAGTCATAAAACAGACGGTGGACCCCCCCCCCATCATCATCGCCCCAATTCGAGGAAATCTTATTTCACTCAGAAAGGATATAGGGGGGGGGGGAGGTGGGGAGAAATCGGATCGAAGTTAATTGCGTCGAGATTGGGTGACATATTATCAAAGCAATGTAGTTGGATGAAGTTGGATGGATATTATTAACTCAACTTGATTGGTTCTGGTATACATTATCTGTTTCGTCCAATGGTGTTCGATCTTTTCCAGATCAGAAGCTTGACTCTTCGTTCACCGTAGATTGTCATTTAGAATAACTTATATTATTGCTCAGTGAACTGTATATATAGCTTGTAGGCGTAGCCACTGAAGAAGATGCGAAACTCATGTGCGCTAGTGACGTAGTGTGGGTTGGACGGTCGATCGTAGCCATTATTTCTCCCGAATACTAGTATATTTACCATAGAGTATGTATATATACTCTGATACTGGACTTTTCTGCTGAGCTCAGTCCATCTTGTATACTCGAATCTACGATAGAAGGTTCCGATCTAGTATTCCGTCCATCCCACACCATTAGCGCGCGAATGGTTCGCTTCTCCAACTGTTGTACGCGGAACACTTTTATCTTTTTATTGGTATTGAGACGGGTAGATCAGTTGCTATAGCCCACTCTGAACCGCTATTCAGAAGACTGAGTTCGATTCCCGTCATGGCAGATCATCGGTCAGATGTTTTTCGTGGTTGATTGAATAAAAGTGAAAATTGGAATGGACCCTTACGAGCAGGCTACGATCTTTTCCTTCCCTGCTCTTTCAGAAATGAAAGAACACAATGAAATAACCTTCTATCTCATATCACTGCCGTCTCATTCGTGATTCACGAAAACCACTGTCGTGCGAAGTGAGAAAAAACCGTACAAGTTCCTATCTTGCTTGAGTGTATTTCACTTATTTCATCCAATACTGTGGATGCATTGTGTTCAACTGTTGTTTGCTACATTTCGGGGAATACATCAATAATAATGAACAAAAAACGCTGATTTCACTGTGAAGGTTTTATCAATTATTTTCGATAGTGTGAAGGCGTTGGTCTTTAGTCTTTACCTGTTGTTAAGGAACCATCACTATATTCAAGTGATATTTCAAAATGAGAATGAACATTTTCCAAACATAAAAATATTAAATACAAAAATTGAATCATAGGCAATAACTCAGAATATTGCGATATTGGCAATATTGTCAGAAATGTGTAATTGTGTTACCAATAATCACAATATGAGCCCATAATGATGAAAAACAGTACAGAAGTCTGCGAACAATAAATATATATATATATATATATATATATATATATATATATATATATGTTATGTTATGTAAGTCTTTATTGTTCAATTTTTGTATGATATAATAGAATATGATATAAAATATAATATAATAATGATATATACAATAATTGTACAAAGTAGGCGGGGTTCACTTCTGATAGTGGTCTTCCACCCAAACCTCAAAATATAATGAAGTAATAAATATTACACAGGAATAATATTGACTAAGATAGTAGTAGAAATATGATAATGTTATGACTTATGAGTCTAAAGCTTAGAGAACTAAATTATCAAAGAATAAAAGTAAAATATTAGAGTACAGTATTCAAATTTCAGATATTAAAGTTGGGCTTAATTCTAGATATTCGTTAACTGAATATGGACATATTTGAATTAGAAAATTTATGACAGCTGCTTTGAATGATTCATTGATTTGGTTATGTTGAAGTTTACTCTTGATGTTTGCTGGTAGATGATTGTACATGACTAGACTGGAGTGCGCAGGGTTGTTTTTAAATAAACTCAATTTATGAGCCGTGATGTGGAAATTGTTTCTTTTCCTTGTGCGGTGACTATGTATGTTACAATTTGCTGGATGATGTTTGTTGTTATTTACTGCGTAAATGATGAGGTGGTAGATGTATAGAGCTGGGACTGTGAGGAGATTTAGTGATATGAAGATGGGCCTACACGATGTCCGAGTTGAAACGCCTGCAATGGCTCTTACCACTCTTTTCTGTAGTATTAAAATTCTGGTAGCATCTGGAGAACAGCCCCAAAAGATGATGCCGTATGATATTTTTGATAAAATAAGTCCGAAGTAGGCTGTCAGTATTGTTTTTTGGCTGACCATTTTACGTAGATTGCGAAGAATATATGGAGCGGCAGATATTTGTTTACACAGGTCTTGTATATGAGAGGACCAGCTTAGTGTTGCGCTAATGGTAATGCCTAGGAATTTTATTTCCTGCACTTCCATTAGGCTTCTCCTCTGTAGTCTTATCAGTGGACTTCTGTCTTGTATACGTTGTGCAGTGTGGAAGTTTATGTACGTGGACTTACTCTTGTTAATAATAAGGCCGGCGTTGTTTGAGAAGTCTACCATGTTCTTAACGGCATTATTAGCCAGACTTGTTAGTGACTCCAAGTATATATAATATATATGTATATATATATACACTGGGTTCTAACGACGCACTATACTGATGGTTACGATCTATTGGCGTCGGTGGATGATGAATGAGATGATTAGATGGAAAGTTATTTTATTAGATGTTTTGGATGGTGGAAAGGAGTCGATCGTGGCCTGTTGGAAAGGAACCATCCCAGTATCAACCTGAACGACAGAGGGAAACCACGAAAAACCCCTGTCAGGATGGTCGACCATGGCGGGAATCGAACCCCGGTCTCCCGAATGAAGGTTCAGTGTGTTACCACTCGGCCACGTGTCTCGATGAATAAAATAAATAATAATTTGAAAACGCCTGATATTCTCTTACATCTCATACATTGTCTGTACTTGGCTTGCACTTCACATTGTATTTGTATGCATGCCAATTAGCTGCCAGATGGCTAACGCTCCGTCTCCTTATCGACAGTTTAAGGAGGACCTACCCACAGAGTATCATTCTCAGTGTCAACGTACTATATGAACGATCGCAGTAGTTTTCCGTCGGGATATAATGCTATTATAGTGTAGTCAAACTGCTTCTCACCATTCAGAGAAGTGATGATTATTATTTGCCTAACGACCCTGCCAACAGCTTGGTTGTACGGAGGTGATTAATCCAGAATACTGTTCATGCATAATACATATTCTCAATACATCACTTTTTTTTCGTATCTTAGGGTACGCGGTGAGGTAAAAATCGCTGTCGAGGATATCGAGTGTTACTGTTACGTAGTGATCTTGCCATTCTGTTGTTATACAATTTGAGTCACTAGTATTATTGACAAATATTATCTGCATCTTGTGATGTATTTTTAAATTTCGTATTTTGCACGGTTCACGTTTTTTGATGATTTATATCTGTTTGAATCACCCTGGCGATAACTTTCTGCCCTATGAAGGCTGGAAACGCCTTAATGCTATTAGTATGTTTACTCAGCAAATAGTCAGCCACATGTGTGTGTGTGTGTGTGTGTGTGTGTGTTTGAGTGTGGAAGTCTTGTTGTTGCCAATTATATTTCATGTATAACTTATTATTTGGATGATCGTAGCTAAATTAGCTTTCTACATTCATCAATCCATTATTTTGTCTGTTCTATCGTTTTGGCTCAGTATGTTGAATACTTGAATGTATTGTTCAGAATGCAACTCGTACGAATTGAGATAAACTGAATGACTTGCAACTGTGAATCTAAGCGCGTGTCATATGCATACCCTACAAATGGTTACGTCCAGTCTCTGATTAGGTTTAATCAGAATAGATTTGAAAAAAAATTGAATTGATTATTCTATTTTCTATATTCTTGGGGCCGAATTCACAAAAGGTCATAACTTTGATCCGGCTCAAAGTTACGACAATTTCCAGAGATAATACCATATTGGATCTATTATTCCTAATTTTTTAATTTCTCAATTTCAATGAATGATAGATTGATGATGATAATGGATTTAATACAAAATTAAGATTGAAAAATCAAAAACAATAGATCAAATATGATATTATCCCTAGAAATTGTCGTAACTTTGAGTTGGATCAAAATTATGACCTTTTGTGAATCTGGGCCCTGTATTTGTTTGAAAATATCTCGGATTGAAACTATATCGCACCGATGGATAGGCAATTCAGCTTTCCAGAACTGTGCATAACCAGTCATGTACTACAATTCAGAAATGTGCCGTACAAATTATACTAATCTTTTATATATTCCACCGGAAACAAAAAATATCAAACAAAAAATAAAGATCACAATAATCTGATTCCTACTATAATTTGAACTTGATCAACCATTTGAAACTGAAATATCCAGCTGTCCACCCTCATGTTTCCTATCTCTGAAAACAGTCTGCCTATCCATATGCTGTAATAAAATATTCTGTCACCATCAACTAATCATTAAAAATGTTTTCATTCTTTAGAATATATAGTAAAAATACAGAACGTCGTTCTCTGTGAAGCACAACGAATCGTCTCCTAGAATAGCTATAATAACCTATATTTACAATAACCTAATTTGGTAATAATGACGCCAATGAGCCATCTGACTGTGATGTGTAGCGTAGAGCGTCGAGACGATCGACTACCGTCTCTCATATAGTCTACTGTCTAGACAGGCTATACTACAGTTGGATTACTTCCATACGATCTAGGCATCAAGCAACATTATGTAAACTTTACGAATAAAATGATACAAATTTAGGTCAGTGTCGGGAAAATGTTCTGCAGACGATAGATGAGATATCTTGACTGTATTAATATTAAAACGTCCTGTCGTAAGGATCCACCATTTTGTCCAACACGATTTGTATTAGATGAGCGTAGCGAAGATTCCATTCCACATACAAAAAAAAAATGTGCTGGTTTTTATGTTTTTTTTTGGGGGGGGGGGGGGGAGTTGTGTGCGGCATACAGGTCAGGAAAAAATGCCTATTGGTTTGAAACTTTTTCCACGTATTTTTGTCATACCAGAATGGGCTGGGATTGTTTTTCAGAAAAATCGATATAAAGGTTTTTCCGGAAAAAATCGTCAAGTTTGAAAAATCCTCATAAGAATAACCAGGAGGAAAAATACTGGAAAACAAAAATCTCTCAAAAGCTCTCAAATTTTCACCGAATATGAACAATACAACTTTTCAGCGATTTTTGCAACAATCGGATGAGAAATAACAAAAAAAAAACGAAATAAAAGCGTACATTTTATTGAATATTTGGATCAAGTGGTTTTGCAAAGTGTATATGCGACAGGTTGCAGGTTACTATTTATAAAGATACTAATAAATACTATAAATACTATATATAAAGAAGTTGCAGGCCGGGTTTTTGAACGTTCGAAGTAATCCAAGGTCCGTAAATGTGGTTTGAGCAGACAGAATATTTTTCATTCATTCTAGATTTCCTTCTATTGCAAATCCCGCGTTGTCCTGGTAATATTAAAACGTCCTGTCGTAGGGATCCACCATTTTGTTCATCACGATTTTTATTTTATTATTAATTGGGAATCAACGGGCATAAGGAGATACACAGTCGAATTAGTTCACCGCCTGTTGTGCTGTAATACGCTGTATTTTGTTGGAAGATGTTCAACTGCTCTTATTGAAAAAGGTATACGGTCATTGTATTTTTGGTGAAAAGTAGCAAGCGTATATATATACTTTATATCCGTTCAGAAGTTTGAAATAAATGTTAACAATGTGAATTAATAACAATGTGAATCTCTTGCTGACAAATAGAAAACGTAGCAACATATTTAGAAGGCAGTGAATCGTGAAGTTGAGTCGTCATATATAAGATTTTGTGACTATGGTGACCCATCAGAGATAATATTAAAGAAGTTTAGAGAAAGATTAGAGAGAAGGACAGAAGATTGGTCAGCGTAATGAAAGAAGATTCACGATTTTTATTTTATTAAAATTTCATTATTCTGCTCTATTATTCAATATGTTCAATTTGTTTTATTTAGTCTTCAAGTTTATACTGTACATATTTTATAATAAATCTACCACCTGTTTCAAACTACTTGTGTAAATAAACAAATACAATAAATTTAATTCAACTTTCCAATCAACGGCCAACTTCCGTAACGATGAGTGTACCTATATAGAAGAGTGATAGAACATGTCACATCTGACTTGAGAAACGTCTCATATATAGGCCTATATACCCATCTTTAATCTACTTTTAAAACTAACTTCAATGTGAAATAACAGTTTTATATTCTGTGTCTACTGCTTTATATGGCCTTACGATTGACGTTTTCAAACGTAAACTTTTATCTGTCTGGTTATAAACCTCTGGGAATTGAATTCTAAACAAAAGTATATATACGTTCTTTTCAGAGCACGTTTTACGCGATGGGATCGTTGATCGTAACGTCACTCTTTGTTACATGTGTTTGTAACAAACTATTTTATCATAATATAAAGAAGGTGCCCAACTAGGGTCTTGAAAGTGAAATATTTTCAGGGTCAGAATCTGAGTCAATCGTCTTGATTGCCTGTAGCGCAATTTTCGCTTTTATATCGAACTATTCAGAACAACAATGCTCAACAATGATATACACGGCAGAGGTAGATTACGAAAGTTAATGAATTTGTGAGTTTAACAATGCCACCGGTACCGTATAGCCACTCTTATTTACATCTAGTGCACAAGGGGATCCGCTAAATCGCGACAGGCAATCGGGACGATTGGCTCTGAAATGACCGCAAGAAACCACAAATACCATCCATGTTATCAGTTTGTGAGTTGAAGCACCCTGGGCCTATTTATATTATGATAAAATAGGTTGGTATCACTAAATCGTGGTAATGTCACTCTTTGATGCATGTGTTTGTGAACGAAGGGTCAACAACTTTGAAATCTGGTGTACACTTGTCATGAAATCTCCCTGAAATCCCTTGAAATCTTCTTGAAAAACCTTGACATCTTCTTGAAATCCCTTGAAATCTTGTAATTCCTCAAAATATTCTTGAAATTCCTTGAAATCTCCCTGAAATCCCTTGGAATATTTTTGAAATTCCCTGAAATCTTCCTGAAATTCCTTAAAATCTTCTTGAAATCCCTTGAAATTGAAATCAGGTAAACACTAGACTGACGAGTTGTTTACCCCCCCGTTCGTAACAAACTATTCGATTCTCGAACAAGAATGTTTCATGTTATAATGCATGCATGTGGTACGGCCGGTATATTCACCCACCACGGTTAGCATGCGAGAGATGAAGATTCGCTCGGGGGTCTAGCTGTATGCGATGACGATGACGATGAGGTGTTTCGAGGCGGAGTGTCACGTGTAAACGATGGCTGTCAAAAGTCAAAACGAATATTATAATTAGAGTTGATCAGCTGTTGCGGATACGAATGTTATATGTTTACAGCCAGCTCTCGACGGAAGCTGTGCTCGGAACGAGGGTACTATATTCATATAATGATACAAAAATGTTCCACTTAAACCTCAAGTTTAGTGGTTTCTGGCTTTAAATAATCAAAATTGGGTGGTATAAGATCACCCTTGTGGTGCCCCCGTCCAAACGATTATATCTTTCATCCATAGCCTTAATTGGGGAACAATGATTCTGTATCAAGTTTAGATGTTATTTTAAAAAAAAATCTCACTGCATTTCTGAGAGAAAATTTGAATTCGATTCAATTTTCAATATAGGCCTACAGAGATGAGGATAAAAAGTCCATTAAACCTTTAATCTAATAATTGCAGCCATTTGCATATGATCATAGTAATATTATTTTATTATAATATTAGTAATATTAGTAATATTATAATATTAGTAATAATATTATAAATAAATTTTTAAAAATCATATCGTCATTTTTGGGTTAAATGATTGATTTTTTTCTATCTACGAGGAAAAAATAACGTTATGATTCTATATTTACGTGCTTGCGTATATTCTCTCCACCAAGTTATACTCACTCATCCCGGAAATAAGTTTTTTAATATCACGTCGAAAGTTTTAAACCAACTTCGACCGTGATCTTATTTGGATCAGCCTTTTTCTTTCAACACTACTCGGTGTCACTCGTGTTAGCGGACCCGATCGACCTCCTTAGCTATCCATTAGCACTATGTCGACACGCCTACAACGTGACAATAAGTATATATATATATATATATATATATATATATATATATATATATATATATATATTCATATATATATATATATATATATATATATATATATATATATTCATATATATATATATATATATATATATATATATATATATATATATATATATATATATATATATATATATTCATATATATATAATTGAATATATATATATATATATATATATATATATATATATATATATTCATATATATATATATATATATATATATATATATATATATATATATATGAATATATATATATATATATATAAATATATATATATATATATATATATATATATATATATATATATATATATATATATATATATATTATTGAATGTATATGTATATGAATACGCCTAATTCGAATCGCAGCGAGCAGATAAAATCACCTGGTTTACCCCAGTCCACCACTGGATAAGACATGCGCAGAGTGAAAGTGACATTATGACTTGAAATAGGAGACAAAAGAAGCTGAAATTACACGAAAAGGTCAAGCTCAGGCGTCATATGAAATCCGTCAGAGGTCAACAATAATATCCGATATTGACCGCACCCAACACTGTGTCGATATCAATGTATAATGTTACAGCTACAGTCGTGCTAACCGCTCCACTATGATTGCAATTCACGCATGGTGGAGGTTACCGAACGACCGTCTCCCCGTTTACACACCACTAGCGAACGGGTGGTTTGAGCCTTTATCTTTCGTGGTTATACGTATGGCAGAAGTAGAGCATATATGGTATGATTATATGGTACAGCCAAAATATATTTCCTCTAGGATGTTGGTGTAATACCAAATTTCTACTCAATAAGAACAATAGATATTATATTTATGTGATAGTATTCATGATTCAATTTGGTAACGAATGTGAAAATTATGTTGGTGGGGTAATAAAGCTTCAACGGGGCCGATGGATGGAATTATATATATATATATATATATATATATATATATATATATATATATATATATATATATATATATATATATATATATATATATATATATATATATATGTTTATATATATATGTATATTTATATATATATATATATATATATATATATATATATATATATATATATATATATATATATATATGTTTATATATATATGTATATTTATATATATATATATATATATATATATATATATATATATATATATATATATATATATATGTATATTCATATATATATATATATTTATATATGTATATATATATATATATATATATATATATATATATATATATATATATATATATATATATATATATATATATATTTATATATATCGACGTGAGATGAAGGCGCGAAACACATTCATTGTTGATGTGGAATAAGGGAGACGCGGTCTATCGTACTCATCACTCGTCGTTACATGGACACCTGATGACGCCGCGATTCAGCCACGTGATCCCAAAGAGACGGAACGTGTGCAAATATTGAGTTTCATTATTTTTCATCAATACATAAACTGACCATATTGTATAAAAATGGTTAACACTCTTATTTTTCACGATTCACTCCAGACCACACAATATCTCATATAAAAATATATTTGTCCCGCTCAACATTTATTCTCTTGGATCATCGAATACAATGTGCAATCCCGGTTATATTGTTGTTCATTTGTTATCGAATTATCTCACTATCAAAATTGTATCCGATTGAAATGCAGCTCTAAGGCCCGGTTTTACCAATCTTAGTTAAGGTGCTAATCCACTAACTATTAATTAAAAGTACGAAAATAACATATGTAACCAATAGTGATGACAAGTAAATCCACTAACTATTGCCTAATCCAGTTTCGTAAAACCGGGACTGTAGCTGTTGACGTTATTCTCATCTTTCATAACAAGGTTCACTATCCAATATAAATAAACGCAACTGCCCCTTCCATAGTTTTGAATGTTGAAAGTTGCGGCGTGATTATGTAATAACCGAGGGTTTCACAGTTATATCTAGTAAACGATCACCTATATTCGTGTCTGCTCTAGATCAGTATAAATTTCCAGTCAAGACATTTCTAGTTTTAATGTTTGTTAGTATCTCTATACATTTTTTTTGTTCATATAGTCACTCTGCGTGGGAGGATACAATGAATGTATCATGAACGATATTGGAGAGGAATTGTTGTCGTTGGATGTATGAATGAATGGTATGATATCCGCAAATAAACCTTGTTGTGTGTAGAGTTGATTTGCGTGGGTATAGAACATCAAAATGTATACCAACTTACATTTAATTGGCGGTAAATCACTTTGTTCAGTACGCTTTGTCATGTCTGGGATGAGATGTATAGTTGAAAACGAAAAAAAGCTGAAAGCTAAAAATGTATAGCTTTCAACTTATAGACGAGTGGTTGCGGAATCTGGTGAACAATCGAACTTCCTCATTTGATAGAAGTATGACTGTATTTCAAGAAAAAGGGATCTGGAATATTGACGGGATATATATAAAGCAACAGTTGAGAGTAAACGTGGGTGAATTGAGACGATACATTTCGACAAAACGATCCAGGTGCTTTGATCCTCGCATCGCCTCATTATAAGTAAAGGCAAAAAACGTATTCTGCAGCTATAGACTTGGGTTTGTTGTACATCATTTCATTCCCCGCGAAAAGTTTTATTGAATGAAATCGCTCTTCTTTTGTTCAAAACGGTATGCACGGTGAATATAAGATGAACAGAATATCAGATTATATCGAATTATAGTTCAATTCCACACGGTTCAGCCCCTGGAGGTCTGCCTTGTGATTTTTAATAATTCAATGCAATTTACTCCATACTGCTCAACAGCTGAAAGCATAGAATGCGATTCTGTACAAAATCTTGAACATATAATTACAATATATTTATTGCTATATGTAAATGTTACAAGTTGTTGTTGTTGTTGTTGTTGTTGTTGTTGTTGTTGTTGTTGTTAGTCCAAGGTCCGGTTCTACTAACTGATATCGAGGCCTAGATTTATAATTGATAGTGGATTCAGCGGATTAACGTACTATCGCAATTGGTTACGTAGGCCTATTTTATTTTCTTACCTCAACTAATAGTTAGCGGATCAGTACTAGAATAAGAGCCGGTTTCGCGCATCTTAGTCGAGTGTTGATTATCGAACTATTAGTTGAGGTAAGAAAATAACATTCGTAACCATTTGTGATAATACGTTAATCCGCCAACTATAGCTGAATTCACTAACTATAGCTGAATTCACTAACTATAGCTGAATTCACCAACTATAGCTGAATTCACCAACTATAGCTGAATTCACCAACTATAGCTGAATTCACCAACTATATAGCTGAATCCACTAACTAGAGCTGAATTCACTAACTATAGCTGAATTCACTGACTATAGCTGAATCCACTAACTATAGCTGAATTCACCAACTATAGCTGAATTCACCAACTATAGCTGAATTCACCAACTATAGCTGAATTCACCAACTATATAGCTGAATCCACTAACTAGAGCTGAATTCACTAACTATAGCTGAATTCACTGACTATAGCTGAATCCACTAAATATAGCTGAATTCACTAACTATAACTGAATTCACTGACTATAGCTGAATCCACTAACTATAGCTGAATTCACTAACTATAGCTGAATTCACCAACTATAGCTGAATTCACCAACTATAGCTGAATTCACCAACTATAGCTGAATTCACCAACTATAGCTGAATTCACCAACTATATAGCTGAATCCACTAACTAGAGCTGAATTCACTAACTATAGCTGAATTCACTAACTATAGCTGAATTCACTGACTATAGCTGAATCCACTGACTATAGCTGAATCCACTAACTATAGCTGAATTCACTAACTATAGCTTAATCCACTAACTATAGCTGAATCCACTATAACTATGGCTGAATTCGCTAACTATAGCTGAATTCGCTAACTATAGCTGAATCCACTAATTATAGCTGAATTCACTAACGATAGCTAAATTCACTAACTATAGCTGAATCCACTGAATATCATTCGATAAAACTGGGTTTTGTGTGGATTGAATTATTGTTGGCAGACCAATTGGTTATCACCCTTGGTTACGTGTGTTATTTTCTATAATTAGCTAATTATATAGTATAATAAACTAAGTGTTGATGAGATCTGAGATCAAACATAATCCAGCTAACAACCATCGAACCTATCGTAGTTTGATTAATCCAATTACAACTAACCTGTAATCTAGGGGAATACTCTGAGAGTTATGAATGACTGGATAGCATACAACGTGGATATTTTGGAACCGTAATTTCATAAAATATAAATGCATAACCATTGAGGATTTACCTCTATATTCGTGTATCCACGGAAGAAGCAGGTCTTCTGACAACATACTGAACAAATATCACCATTTTACAATTGTACAGATCTGATCTTTTTTAGTTTTTCAAATTTTTCAAGGCAAGGTTTACGATATGTTTTATGCAACTACATCTTTCGAAAGTGTTGAATCCTTCAAGTTGAAACAGAATAAAAAACAATTACTGAACTCTTGACTACTCTTTGTTGTTAGACATCCGACTTTCGTAGATACAACTATACGCACACATTATAAGAATATATGCGACCAATGTATGTGACCAATGAGAAAAAAAAGAAAAAAAAATATACGAAAGTTCATGAGAAATATATGAATTCAAATTGAGAGTACTATATGTATATATCGAGCTAGAGTCCTTGACTCCGGTGGTTGTGTGTTGTAGAGTTGTGATGACAATGTAGGAGGAGGGTAATATAAATTTTATTATCATTATTATCAGCCTTCTAGGCATTCGTTTCGTATATAAATAGTATATATATATATATATATATATATATATATATATATATATATATATATATATATATATATATATATATATTTATATATATATATATATATATATATATATATATGAGTATATATATATATATATATATATATATATATATATATATATATATATATATATATATATATTATATATATATATATAAATATATATATATATATATATATATATATATATATATATATATATATATATATATATATATATATACATATATATATATATATATATATATATATATATATATATATATATATATATATATATATATATATATATATATATATATATATATATATATATATATATATATATATATATATATATATATATATATATATATATATATATAATGTCATACTTTGTGGAATATAAAGTTGGAAGACTCATAATTTATATTCTGTGGGTGTATTTTTAAGCTGGAGGTAAAGATATCAGATCTGGCAATAAATTACTTTTGAAAAATATTATGAAATGTAGTTACTAGACACATAATATCATAAGAACTGAAAATGAAAGGCGTTGGGAATGCGTGGGAGTGGTTCCAGTATGGGTATGCGCATCAGATGTCATTAATTCGCTTGGTTGAAATCATAACCTAATCAGAATGCAATCATAGTAACTAGATTATTTCAAACATCATTATCAATGAATTGTATCAAATTAATCGTCGTTACCGATGACTATCATCAAAATATCTGATTACTCATGACCTATATTACTTTGGTGAAATCAATACAGAATATAAAATCGAAAACAAAAATGGAACTATCGATGAGAAAATCAAAGTCTCGACCAAAATTATTAATAGTACTCCATCGCGAGAATTACTGACGCATTGTTTTCCGTTTGTTGGATGGATTAAATGAGAAAAAATTCTGTATGTGATCACCATTTCGATCACCCGTTCGAGTGATCCTACAGTCTCATCATCCAGCCTCGATTACAGTGCGGGAAAAATGGATTTTGTGTCAATGGATTTTGTGGATTTTGTGTCACAGATTTTGTGTTTAATTTTTAAATTCATTTTTTTCATTTTTTTCATCATTATATCATCTCTTCTATTGACATATAGGATAAAAACATACATACATTCCATACTATGACCCACAAAGCCGCATTGGGCTTGTCTGTGGGATAAAACACAATGATTATCAGACATGAACACATAATATACATGACAAATCTAGTTACACATTGTAATTTGGAACTTGAATGGACCTGAAAATTAAAAGCACACATGCAACACAGAGTGTGAAGAGTGTTAAGTTGGAATACATATACTTGTAGTATAGTCCTACTTCAGTTTATTCAATGAAATTTACATTGAAAATATACATCGTAAAATCAAGTTATAAATGTGATGGGACACTGTTCCTCAGTATTATCTGGCAGGTCACCAAATGATCACTACTAAATCAACTCAATTTGGCTTGGAATCTACATAATATTCCAACAACCCCCCATATAGTTGTATAGTCTCAGTTGTAAAACTCTCGGGGTCTACTAGAACAACCCTCGCAGTCACTCCTCACGGCATTATTCACGCCAAGGACCTGAATTCACAACTTTTTGAGGAATAAAGTTATTCGAAGATAAATATCACGACTGGCATGTTCAGTACAAGGCTAATAGGCCTATGAACCGTATCAAAGTCTATTCAGGTTTGTGTGCAACCGGGACGGACCCGGGTTCGTGTCCCGGTCGTGGCGTATCTTTTATGACATCCCAAATATGTCGATATTGGTTCGTAACCAATAAGTTCAATTATTAAAAATCATATTATATTATATATATATATATATATATATATATATATATATATATATATATATATATATATATGTATATATATATATATATATATATATATATATATATATATATATATATATATATTTATATATATATATATATATATATATATATATATATATATATATATATATATATATATATATATATATATATATATGAATATATATATATATATATATATATATATATATATATATATATATATATATATATATATATATATATATATATATATACATGTATATATATATGTATGTATATTTATATGTATATATTTATAAATATATATATATATATACAATATATATATATATATATATATATATATATATATATATATATATATATATATATATATATATATATATATATGAGTCTTCATATATATAATTGTCATACCATTTAGCCAAACTTGTCTTCATTGATCCAATCTCACCTTAGTTTTGTACCTCCTCGCTATCAATCTGTACTCTCCCCTATATCCCGACTGAACGCTTTCAGCTTGTATCTCAATTCCAGGTTAATGTTTCAATCAATTTAATCCCCGCTATTCAACTTCGTGAGTATGCTTGAGTGCTCGACTACGCTTGAGATGGTATCATATGGCTTCTGATACAGGGTTCTACAGGTAGATATCGATATAGACACCGTATATCGACCTGATCGTAGCTATGTAGTCGAACGAGAATCGAAAGTGTGGGTGTGTGCGTGTGAGTGTGTGATACCACATTGGTTGATCGTCTGGAAAATTCGATGTTTCTGTATGTTTATTGGACCGCAAGTATATAGGCTCACGTGTGCTTCATTTTATTTGTTATTGCTTCAGCATTCTTCGGCATCATTACGTATGTACATCACATCAGTATATATATATATATATATATATATATATATATATATATATATATATATATATATATATATATATATATATATATATATATATATATATATATATATATATATATATATATATATATATATATATATATATATATATATATATATATATATATATGTATATATATATATATATATATATATATATATATATATATATATATATATATATGCATATATATATATATTTGTACATATATATATATATATATATATATATATATATATATATATATATATATATATATATATATATATTTTTTTTTTTTTTAATATAAAATATCCACATCAGTATATATTGTATATATTCATATACACACATATTCATATATATATATATATATATATATATTCATATTTATTAGTTCTCAATCACTTCCAAAGCACTTGTCTGTGAGATATGTCATACCGGTATTTATGACTTCGGTATGCTTCGACGAAATTGCCCAAATTCCGTTCTTGGTAAATAGCACGCATATCTTACGATCGAATCGAATTGTGAAAATTAGATCGAATGAAAAGTATTTTTTCTCTCAATTGAACGGTTAGACGCGACATGTGGTTGTTTGTCAGTTCACCATAGCAACAAGAAATGTTGTGGGCGATAATACGGATTCTGAAATCTGAATAGTGATTTGAAGAACACAATTCGAGAACTTTGTTGTCCACTTTCCACAACATTGTGTGACATCACGTGCGAGGAGCCCATTGTGTTCTAGTTCTAGCTGAGATCATTGTAAGTGTAGGAGGGGATATACTACAATTATTATTGGTCAGTTTCTGTGAAAAATGTTATTTTCTTTATCTGCATTTTTTGTGGCATATGTTGTACTTTTACCGTTAATAAGTATATTGTGACTGAGACGCGTGGTCGAGTGGATAGCACACTGAACCGTCATTTAGATGATCGGGGTTCAATTCCCGCCATTGGCGACCCTATACTGCCAGTTATTTTCCATGGTTTCTTTCTGTCGTTCAGTTCAATACTGCTGGATGATTTCTTTAACAACAGGCCACGATCAAATCCCCCCCTCTATCCGAAAACACCTAATGAAATTACCTTTCATGTCATACATCATTCACCGACGCCACCAGGTCTTGATCATCAGTACAGTGCGTCGTTGAAACCTGATTTGAAAAAATAAAGAGTGAACCTATATATAGTGAGCGCTTTTTCATTCCTACAATATTCGAGAAAAAAATCTCTCATTTTATTCAATTAGTGTAGTTTATTCTCAATAATCTTTTCTTCGTATTCTTTTTCATTCCAATCAGCACGTCAAACATCTATTCTGAAGTTTCTGAAGTTTTTGAAGTTACAAAAAGATTTCGCGAATCAATACTGTACTTGTAATGCGCTGGTGAATGGGATCATTATCGATAACGAAAGTTTTCGAACATTTTGACGTGAAATGGAGTCGACAGTTGGTATGCTTGTGGCGTGTTGAACATTTGGCCAGATGGAAATACAAAGACTCTCTGAAAAAACAAAACCCCGTAACTCTAAACGAATAGATAACGAGAGTACAAAAATAGAACGGAGAGATTCGAAGTCGTTAACCAAAAATATATGTCTACAAATAAATTTATTTCCGAGTAAAAGGCTGGAATACAATGAAAATTGAAGCTCCAAGGTTCGGTATTACCAACTCAGTTAGCTTCTACCTGAGAGTTCGTGATAACAAAAAGCATTTGTAACCATGGTGATAACAACTTGACACTGTAAGTTGAAGCTACTCCCACGATGACGATTCAGGCACTGATTGAAATATGAATTGTGTCATACAGTTCGACTCAGGACATCTAATCTGCGGTAAAGATGAGTATAAGGAGTTAATGTGTTGAACTCTTACTAATCTGAAAAACTGCGGGCAAAATATTATAGATAATATTGATCAGTGCTTAAAAAAATATTGCTGTCGCCGTCCTCGGTAGCTCAGTTAGCTGAGGCACCACTTCAGAAACTGAAGTCACCGTTGGGTTTGGGTTCGAGTCCTGCATAAGACATTGGTTTTTGTAAACGTTTTTTTCAATACTTTCTTTTATCATCACTTCATAGTTTCATCACCACCTGCTCAGTCGCATCCCCCTTATAACCAAGCCGTTCATGGGGTCGTTAACCAAACAATAATCAATGATCACCAGTGTTAATTGGGTCTCGGATGTGAGTTTGGTTTCATCAAAGATTTATAATGAGTATAAGCCTGTATAACTATGTAATAGAATTTATTTTTCATTCGAACTTATTCATACATAACACATTTGTGATGAACCGGGCCCTATGGTAATTCACATCCACAATTTCATCCCACACATGAATACCAAATGATTGTTTTTTGCTCGACGATCCCACCAACAGCTGAGACATTCAGGGGGACGAATAAGCGAATATTGCAGATGAATGATGTTCACAAAAAGCCATGCGAGACTCGAATCCAAGTCCGATTTGACTTCGGTTTGACTTATTGAGCTAAACGGGCGACTACTTTATACACAACCATTGTGGAACTGGGGCGTGACGAATTCTTTATTTCTTCTCGATACATTTTTTTCTCGTTATTACTGTTCGAAGTTTCGATTCACTGCTCTTCAAATATGATGACGATATTGAAATATGATGGAATCGAATAGGTTTATTGTTCACGAATATTCTTCGCTATTTCATATTGAGGATGATGCCAAATTGCCAATAGCTATATTCTGATTATATTTCTCATGAAGGTCCAAGTTCGCTCTTCCGAACCTAGAACTGATCTTTGATGACTTCATTCTTATCGCGTCCATTATATCTATTCAAGTTGACACTTTGTTATCTGTTCATAAAGCTGGTTTTCTAGTTTTATATGCTGCAACAGATAAGCCCTTCTTTTTTTTGTAATGGTTTCATGTTTTTTCTTTCACAAGTTGCTATGAACAAGTGTGCGGAAATGTCAGAACTAGAGCACAATAATATTAGACAACAAACAATGAACAATTTTGCATTACAATTAAAATGAAGCAGTAAACTATGAAACTATATCAAAACAAAATGATGGAATTCATAATGATTTGATGACTCTTTTAATCATCATCATGATCATTTTACATGTCGCTGCTTATTTCAACTGGATTTGTTTTGAGCTCCTATCAGTTGTATATATACACATATATATATATATATATATATATATATATATATATATATATATATATATATATATATATATATATATGTATATATATATATATATTTTTATATATATATATATATATATATATATATATATATATATATATATATATAAATATATATATATATATACGTCTATATAAATATACATATATGTATATATATATATATATATATATATATATATATATATATATATATATATATATTTATATATATATATATATATATATATATATATATATATATATATATATATAAACATCTATATAAATATATATATATATATATATATATATATATATATATATATATATAAACATCTATATAAATATATATATATATATATATATATATATATATATATATATATATAAACATCTATATAAATATACATATATTTCATATTTATAAATATATATATATATATATATATATATATATATATATATATATATATATATATATATTTATATATATACACATATACATATAGATCCTATATATATATATATATATATATATATATATATATATATATATATATATATATAAATATATATATATATATATATATATATATATATATATATATATATATTTATATATATATATATATATATATATATATATTTATATATATATATATATATATATATATATATATATATATATATATATATATATATATATCACGCACTGAATAGGTAATTAATCTATGAATATTGCATGACTGAAATATATCTTTCCTTTTCAGCATATCCTACTTGACGTATAATTATTACTTTATTCGAACTTTGAAGAAACTCGCCAATATGTTATATTGGACTTGCAAAGGATGTCTATTTTCTCTTACTAGGCTGTCAATGAGTAGAATATCGGAAAATGTGTCTCACGGAATTTAATTACCGTAGATGAAAATGCATGGAAAATGTGGATGTTACCGACACAATGTACGCGGGTATGCTTTTGAAATTCGTACCGACAATAACTTTGGTAAATATACGTTCTCCGTACCCACGTACCCATATACGTACCCACGAACTATGAAGAACGAACCAACCGTGCGTTAGTGATGTGATATAGGTGGTACATCCGTTCGGAACCTTCTTCTTTCGTCGATACAACTAGAAGTGTATATACATTCATTGTACTGATGTATTTTCATTTGGACCCGGGATAAAGGAAAGCTCTCCATTTCCGTTAGTACCGTCAGTTTGTCGTGAGAGTGAGTTAAGTAATTACAGTTTAATCTTGCTTGAGTACAGTATCGATAAAGTAGTCGTAACGACCGACGACAAATGGAAAGAAAAAAGGGTTCAACCGTATCTTTCTTGCCGATAGGACATTGTTTTAGAGTGTGTATGTTTTTTCTTCATATTAGGTTCTCGCGCACTAATGATGATCGATATCTATTGAGGAGACCTGTGGTAAATCTGTCATTAGATTTAAATTTAGAATTTGGTTAGGGCTATAATTGAGATTCAAATATGAGGCCATCAGATTGTTGTTCAATTAATTATTCAGGTTATCGCTGTTTGAATTTCATAAGTTACTTTAGAATTATACTTTAGGAATTATCATATTGGGATGTTTATTACCGAATACTCATGTACTGCTATTCACTGTATTGTATTTTGAGTAAATGGAGATTTATTCATTTAGACATGTTCATGCTTTTTTTTTCATGAATGGTTTGTTCAAACAACACATCAATTGTTTCCATCTGTTGTTTAGATCTTCGTTGAAATTTGAGTGCGGCAGATTTCAATTTCAAGAATCATTCAATAGTTTTTAATATTGAACAAAAAAATGGCCAATTTTCAGGATCCATCATATCTTATACATTCATTTTCTGAACTCTAATTTTTTGTTAAATCTTGAATTCTCTCCTGTAGAGATGGTATGATACATGTATAAGTCTTTTGTGAAATTTTGAAAAGATTTTGACGAAGCAATTCTGAGATGAAAGAACATGTATACCAAAAATTATTTTTTTGAGATGACAGGCATTGAAAGTGGCAGCTGTTCAAGCCCATGGCAATAACACTTTGCATCAACTGAAAATAGTTCCTGAACCCAAAATATGATGAATGCTTTCAAAAAAATTATATCCATATATATATTTTTTTCTCATGTTTTTTTTTCGGTTCTCCACAGGTCAAACGGCTACAGCTATCAACTTGAAACTCTTTTTGCATCATGATTCCTCATCCAACTCAGATCTGTATAGTTTTGTGGCATTACCGGGTGATAACTTTTATTTTTATGAATTTTAGAAGTTTAAAAAATATCCATTAGAACGCGGAAAAAAAGAAAAAAAACTATTTTCCAAAAAAATGAAATTTTGTGTGAGTTGAATTACATTCTGATACACATTTTTGGAAATTCTCAGCTTGATCAGGTCAGCCATTCTGAAGAAAAAATATAAAGTGTGCTAAATTGGCTCTACTCGAAGCAGTTTTTACCCATTTATAACTTGAATGTCACCCAATTGGCGGATGCAGGCAAAAGTTTGGCAAAAAAATCAACATACTATTACTATCCGCTCGTCCAACAACGCATATATGGCGTTTTCCTAGTTAGTGACATGCCATATAATTGCATATGTAATGCCAATTCCCATGAATGAATAAAAATATCAATATACTTTCAACAGCTATGCAATGTGTGTCAAATAGTTATAACTAATACCATCTTGATAGTATCAAAAATATCTGCGTTTCTCCCGTATCATAATTTCAATTTCTCATTCCGTTCGAAAGTTATCACTGAAAAACCTATATACTGCCAACTTATATCATTGCACTCTCGGAGTGGTCGTTTTTCATTTTCCATCTTCGTCTTTCAATTCATTCATGCATTTGATTTCCATACGGGTAGCTCTGCCGTTTCCATAGATAATGTTTCATGACCGAGGTATTTCATGAATGCTCTCGACTGTACACTGAGCTACTGAAATGTTAATATAGACTAATCACATTTACAGAACGAACTATTCGAAATTGATCATTCGCATCGGTCAATACTTGCAGTTTGCTCTGTTAAATAGCTTGTATTCATCGCACCATGTGATAATTGTAAAATCCACTTCATTAACAGCTAGTGTATTTACCATAATACCAGATGGCTCATTATCCCTGAACATTTTCGTTCACCATTCATGCAGCTTGTTGGATGAATTAACATAATGATTTATCATTATCTTGTTGTGTTAATGATTAGTAATTGTGTGTGTCCGAATCATCCTATATTTTATCATATTTTATTCGTGAATAGTGAACATATACTCTACATCAAGTTTTGACCTAGTGTTAAAGTTCATTAGTTCTATATAATCAAAATGGGGTGGTAAGATGGCCCTTGTGGTGCCCCGTCCAAACGATCTTATCTTTCATCCATAGCCTTAATTGGGGAACAATGATTTTGTATCAGGTTTCGATGTTATTAGAAAAAAAAAAATCAAGTTTTTGATGATGGTTAAAAAAAATAGTCGTGATAAAGTATTTGCTCACATTGTGGGAGCTCATCTTATATATTGTATAATTGGTCGACTGAGACTAGTGTTCGAGTGTTTAATACACTGAACCGTCGTCTAGAAGACCGAAGTTCCGATTATCATCATGGTAGACCATCCTGACAGTTTTTTTCGTGGTATCCCTCTGTCATTCAGGTCAATATAAGGATGTATACCTAAACAACAGGCCACGACTGACTTCTCCCACTACCCAAAAATAAAACCGAATAAAATAGTCATTCATCTCATCATTCCACCATCTCATATATCATTCACCGACGCAAATAGATCGTAGTCATCAGTATACAGTGCATCCTTGAACCCAATATAAAAAAAATAAGAAAATATATCATAGTTGATCGATAGAGTATAGAAAAGCTAGAGAAAGCATAATCACTTTATTGACTCTGGTATAACATGTATAGGCATTCGACAGTTGAAATATATTTCACATCTGCATCGAGTCTTTCCATTGCGTATAGGCTTCTGTCACATAACAAATGACAAACAATCGTTACTATAGCAACACAGCGAATTGGTGGACTATCAAATATTCTGATTGGTCAATTCCAACTGGTGGACATTGTTATCTGTCTCTTGCAACAATGGGTGACGTCACATGATAGAAGCCTATAGGGTATTCTCAACTGACGTCACCCATTGTTGAAAGAGAGAGAAAACAATGTGCACCAGTTGGAATTGACAAATCAGAATATTTGGTAGTCGGACACCAGTTCGCTGCATTGCTATAGTAACGATTGTTTGTCGTTTGTTACGTGCGAACACCCTATATATATTTGCCCGGCTATTGAGAATAGTATTTGTATAATTGCGAAATGCTCGCGATATTATTGTTTACACTGATAGCTCAACAAGGCAGTGTCTAACGGAAGAATGGCAGCCAATTAACAATGCTGAGTAAGTCTTGTTTTACATCTTCTCATTGCTAGTTGGGGTAATTAGTGAGATTCCAAGAGTACTAGAGATGACTAATTAACGTCTATATAGACAACATTATTATATAAACCCTCGGCAAAATGACAAAATGATTCACTCTGTGTAGGCCCAAATATATATATATATATATATATATATATATATATATATATATATATACATATATATATATATATATATGTATATATATATGTCATACATAACCATTTCAGAAATAGCATTTTAACAAATGGGTGAGAAGTATTCGACAATTGAACGATAAAACATAATACAGATCAAAAATCGTTCATTTCTATTGATGATACTAGAATTATAAGAAGACTCTCAACTGAACAACAATTGTCAATAAATTATGTTCCGTATTTCTTTTTTTTCTACGGGAGAAAAACAATGTCCATCACCACCTCGAGAACTTTGATAATTGTACATGAACAATTGCTTCGCCTTCAGTCAATTAACGCACTTTTGAATGATGTAGTTGTGTTTTTGGAATCGAATTTCTCATCCTGAAAAATTCCAGTAGGCCTACTTTTCAAAATATCGAAGCTATACAAATTTGCTTTGATATTAGTTTCTGTTGTAGTAGACTTATGGACGTGTTATATAGTAGTAGGTACTAGTTGTAGGTACCGTACTGGGTACAGACATATAATAAAGAATTATTCTATGGTAGGCCTACATACGACCTTCGTCCATTGTGGATACAGGTCTACTTAAGAGTCCATGGGATTCGATCCAGTGAAATATCAGTTTTTTGGTGATAACTTTTGAATGTTATGATATATCAAAATCACAATACGGAGGTAAAACACAGATGATTTTATTACTTTTAGAGAGGGTATAAGTTATTCACCTATATCACATTTCTATTCACATCACTATTCACCTCATATCACATGATTCTCAAGCGTATACAGCTGGAATGACACTTTTTTCAGCCGTATACACTTGACAATTGACAACTCGCAGTCTCCGCCTCCTTGACGTCGCAGATCATACCGTCCAATCAACAGGGTTGTTAGAACAGTCAAATTCAAATATCCAATCGGGATATCTTGAAATGACTACAAATGATATCATCCAACTGGCGTATTGTTCAAGCCACGCCTATTTCGAGTCGTAAATTATGTGATGTTATATAATTAATTGACGACTCGAAATAGGCGTGGCTTCACCAGTCAGCCAGTTGGATCATATCATTTGTAGTCATTCCAAGATACCCCGATTGGATATTCGAAATATACTACACTTCTTAAGCCCTGTTGATTGAACGGTATGATTTGTGACGTCATGGGGGCGGAGACTAAGAGTCGTCAATTGTGTGTATAGTTATACTACATACGATCCCATCTTATATATCCTATATACAATATCAAACGATCACATCTTTCATCCATAGTCATGATTGGGGAACAATGATTTCGTATCAAGCTTCGATGTTATTAAAAAAAAAAAATTATATACCATCTTGCAGGCATTTAAAAATAATAATCGTCTCATCGTGGTATTAGATGTTTGATATCTCATTCCGTTTGAAAGTCATCACCTAAATACTGATATTTCACCAAATCGGCTGCCATATGGACTCTTAACCGTGATAGACTATTATTTGCTTTGCTAAACATAAATAAAGCTTGATAATATATTTGTGTATTCAGCCACAAGTGATAGTGATTATATACTACTCCGTTGCTAAGTGCCGGATCAACTGAGCTAACGGGGTATAAAGCCCACGAATAATATTACAGACACTGTTTGCATTATTACAGCTGATTGTTCGACTTTGATCAGAGTTTTTATGGAAAAGAAAACTTCGAATGAAACGGTATAGTGTATGATATATTTTTTACATTCAAGATATAAATTGTGTGCAAGCAAGAGTTTTCGTCGTTAGATGAACTTCTACACATACATTTATATAATATCATCTCCGCTTTCAGTTGAACACTTTTCTGATATAATATTCGAGTGTTTATTAGTGTAATAGTAAATTTTTATCATATATTTCTTAAATTCAAATCGAACTAATTAGAGTAATTTTACTCCAATTAGGGCGTCACCAGTCTCCGTAGGGTGAAAAGTTCCCACCAGGGTGATCACACAGATATGAATGATCACGAAAAATTAACCGTGTAAGATATACGTTGACAAATACTTCACAATTATTCGAAAATGTGATATGATAATGTGAAAGGAATTCAAACGACGTCATATCGTATATTAACAAAGGTAAAAAGCTCACTTGCGTAGGCCTATGTAACGGTAACACTCGATATTTTTGTCATCGATTTTTACCTTGACGCCTACGAATGATATATGTAACGTTAATTAAAAACATTATGATCGACACTATCTCTTGAGAAACTTTCCTGAATGGCCTGAAGCATTTTCACCACAATACATTCAGACGGAAAGCCACTATACGATCGTTTATATGTAATATAGGATGAAAAAATGGATTATTTGGAGGGTGCACTAGTGGGGTAATCTCACAATCCTGAATAGAGTATTCGAATATTATTCAAAGCAATGTGAAAATTGAATTGGTAATTTGAGAAATAATTGACAATTCTATCGTGTGTGTTGGGGAAAACAAATCATCGATATTATTGATTATTATTGATGATTAATATCTGCTCGAGAACAACTAGGTAATACGGGGGTACAAATGATTGGGTGATGATAAGGTGAAACGACACTTACATAAACCCATGCCTTATGCGGGGCTCGAACTCACTCCCAACGATGACTTTCAGACTCGAAAGCGGTGCCTTATTTGACTGAGCCAAGAAGAGTGGCTCGATATTCTGATTGAACCTCATTTGCTATAGCTTTGATTCTTCTTCGTTTTTGCATCGGCGAAAATAACCTTGTCGTTTTGCCGCACAATTCGTCATTTTGTCTCCGTAATATCATTTTATATTTAAATCGTTTCATAATTTTTTTATTTTTTTTTTTATTTTTTTTCATTTCCATTCAATAAATGTACATTTTTACAAGACATTTTTCACTCTCAAGTGTCCACAAAACTCATTGGGGGTTTTTAACTGTGGAATAAACTGATAATACTCTCTAAAAATAAAATACTCATATTATAACTAATAATAGAAGAACTTGCTATGTTTCATATATAATTTATTTGAAGTATTCCGTAATATTATTTATGGAGACCAAAAAATGTACGTTCTCTAATATGTATGCATGCATGCATATACTTACAGATTTCAACATAATAAACAGTAGAACTCATACATATTATTCGTATTGTGGATTGTTGTTGTCCATTAACTCCACCGGGTAATACTTTATATATTATGTGGAATAGTTCATTGAACAAGGTAGTTTTATAGTTAACAATGTTTCGCTGTTTTTTCCATTCAACATGATTATTCAAAACCATAATGCCAACGCATGCAATATAAGTTTAAAACAACATAATACCTGTAACAACAGTGGAAAACATCTGGTTCAATTGGTAATTATAAAGAGGATTTCAAATATACATATGCTTATAAAGGATATATATATATATATATATATATATATATATATATATATATATATATATATATATATAAATATATTTATATATATATATATATATAAGTAAATAAATATATATATATATATATATATATATATATATATATATATATATATATATCATATATAACTTCCTGACGGTCACCGAAATCAGCGACCTACTAATGACCCAAACTTGAATTTACGTGAAAGTGCATCACAAATATAACTTTGGCATTTGTGTTCATTATTGAGTATATCCCAAACTCATCTTCCGTGGGGTCAAGTAAATTAGGTATCCATAACAAGTTATAATACATGTTTGTATGAATACATTTGAACATCCTTGTCCAAAATTCACAACAGTATTCCTTGCATCCACTTTTGATTTGAATATTTTAAACCTATTTGAACCTTATGAAAGATGTTGATAATTTCTTCACTTTTGAGTTCATTATATATCTTCTCATCTCAAATCATATTTACATTTGCTATAATCCACATATTCAAAATCAGAATGAAATATCATTCCTCTTCGTGAACTTTTTCTCATATCGTGTACATATATGGTTCAGCCTAACCTAATCATGACAGTAAAATATGGAATATATATATATTTATATATATATATATATATATATATATATATATATATATATATATATATATATATATATATATACAACCTGTACTACAGTATTTGATAAATCTACTCACTAGGAGTAATGACACAGTCGGTAAGGTAGGCTAGCTGCGCTGAGGTAGAACTTTATCGACTCTGGAGTTACGGTCGTATCTTATATTATATTCACGAGAAACATTTTATATTCGGAAAGATAAAAATGTCGAAAGTTTTTCACGCAAGACTCTTCTTTCTCAGTCAAAGTGAATAACAACAAAACAAAAATGTTATCCGCCAAAAAGAAAACACGATTTAAAGTGCCACAAGTCATTTTTCTCACTTTTCTCTCCATCTTCCTTTTCATGTCTCGATATTGGAAAAAAGCCAGTATTGTGATCCAGTATTGACAGTTCAGATCATCCAACCTCATTTTTTTGCGTGTTTTTGTTATTTGTTTTCTGTTTTGGCTAGCTAGGATTCTGGTGAGCCGTGACACTGTAGGGTGGGTTTGCCTGAGACTAGGGCCAGGAGACTTGCGTTCACGCACCATGTAAGCCTGTCTACATCAATCCAACACCCTCCCCCCCTACCCACCCCCAACGCCCACCACCAACCTCAATCTTAAGCTACTACATTCATATACACGCTTGGAACGGTTGCGCAAGCTGAGTTTTGTCAAGACTATTTTTTTTTCAAGTTTGTTTGATGCAAAATACTCATTCATTTCTTAAGAAGGACGCTAGAGTGTATTGTAGGGTTTGAAGCATAAGTAAAAGTCTGTTTCTGTCGTTTGATACCTGTTATTCCTATGCAATGGACCATGTTTAACTGGTTTGAACAGGTGGCAAAAAGACTTTTACTTCTGCCTCAAGCTGTACACTCATCTTGGTGGGATAGGAAGAAGTAGTTTGTGTGTTGATGAATGAAGATTGAATTGTAAAATCGTTCTGATTTGGAAGATTCAGTGACAACAACTGTGATCATGGATTTCTCGATTGTATATTCATTACCGGTACATTAAGCTCAGTTGCTGAGACGCTTGTTTCGTGTGATCCGTGAGGTGAGAGGCATATTGGACCGAGTTCGTTCCTCATCTCCATGTGGGATCTTTCGTGGTTTCTCTCTGTGGTAGACTGTCACACTATCCTCTCCATTTATTCATTTATTTATTCAATGATTCCTTTAACCCTCTTCCGAGGAAATCGGAATGGTTAGCAGTGTACAATTATCAGCTTACAATTATCAGCTTACTAACTTATAAATGTGACTTATAACATTATATGATCAGTGAATCCATTGATAATCAACAATAATTATAATGATAGTAATATTTAAAATGATGATGATGATAATATTTGGAATAATATTTGAAATAATCTTAAGAAATTAAATAGGTTCTGAAAATATGAAATATTGATTCAAATTTTTTAGATAAAGCCAGTGTCCATGAAATACTCCACGGAGTAGAAAGTGTTCTTCAGAAGATGCATTTTAATAGTTGATTTGAATTCTTTGAAAGGCATTTCTTTGACGATTGTTGGTATACTTTCACATTACATGAGAAACATCCATCTCATCATCCCATCATCTTATTTGCCATCCGACGCTAGTAGATCTGTTTATCGTTTCAGTTCAACCAATATAAATCAGGGTTGTGTACTATAATTGATTTATCGATTACGATCGATATTTTTCTGAACGATTCGATACAATAAAATCACATTCCACGTTACGACGATCGATAACTGTATAACTTTTTCGATTATCGAAACTATCTTTTCAGAACTTTCCACCTTTTTTTATTACTCCTATACAATTCTAGTAATTAACTCGAAATTATCTGCGTCTTCACCCGGGCATGCCAATCAAACAAATCATGAATTGTAAATTCCAATACGTTATACGATATTTCTATACTCGATTAATTCGTCGAATAGGAGGGAAAATATATCGATATATCACGAATAATTATCGATGCAATGGGAACAATAATCGAAATAATTTTCCATATCGATAAACAACACCAATTTGAATGAGTAAAATCATTGATTATATTAAAAATAATCAATGAATACCAAATATTATGTTTCATCATGGAGAAATGTATATTTTGAAATATTCTTCGGAATATTATATAAATTGTAATTGAAGATTATATGGAACACTTTTTTCACTTTATAAAGTAATGCGCTGTTTCAATGTATAGGATAATCAGATCTCATTCAATTTGACGTGAATGGAATTATAATCTCATCTTATCACCTGTTTGGTACGTGAGGATTTTTCCAGCAAGAAATTTCAAATATGTCCATTCTATTAAGTATAAAGAAAAGTCCATGCCACACGATATTGGAAATGCACTGAGCATACAGAAAAAAAGTCTCCCAATCCAACCCACAATAATTAAAAATAAACATGATTATTTCTCCATGTGAAAAAGTGAATATTGCCTGAGAGACGTGGTTCAAAGCGGAAGTTAGCAATAATCATCTTTCAATCTGGATGCCAATACTGAGGATATCCGGATATATCACAGAAATGGTTCAGAATAGGCCCACTTATGATTTGTTTCGGACTTTTGAGAACTGAAAGACTTGCGTCTGCGGCGAAAAAAGTATGGAAATTATTTGTAGAATCAAAATGGAGTTGTGTAAGATCGTCTTTTTTTGGTGCCCCGACCAAACGATCCTACCTGCTGTCATTCATAGCCTCAATCGGGAAACAATGATTTTATATACCAAGTTTCGATGTTACTGATAATGAAAATAGAAACATCTGTATAGGCCTGTAATTCCACTTCGTGTAACGTGGATACAGTTAGTAACATTCAGAATTTTTTGAATAGAAAAATACTCGCCATCCTCATGTAAGAGCGAACCAAGGAAAAAGATCGAGTTTCGGGCAGAATGCTTCAATTTGAGTCACATTTCGAACACCAGGAAGAAAATAATATGAAAGTAATGAAGTGTAATCCATCTGTTATCACAACTGGACCCATACATGCTGGCATTCACTTCTATAATTCACTACCGCCTGCACTCAGAACTGATTAAACGAATTCATTCAAATTTATACTTGAAAAGCACCTAATTGATAAATGTTATTAAAGTGTGAAAGAATTTCTGGATGATTGATTAATTTATTGTTGTTCACTGTTTTCATAATGTTTGAATGTGTTTTGTATATGTGTTTCTAAAATAGTTCATCATTACTACATTCTGTATTATCATCACCACATACTATATTCTCAAGTCTAATATCTTTATAAGATCAATTTGGACCAATAAAGCATATTATATTACATTCTATTCAGCATTGCATTTGAACCTTCAAAGTAAAATACAATCTGTACTCATTTTTTTTTCAATTTTGTAATGTTGTTACTCAGAGTACGACGACAGTGATGTGTGTGTGAGTTGTGTATGTGTAGGAGGAGGGAGGTGGGAGTAGTTAGCGACGTATTCGTCGGTTGATAGCCAGGAATCATTCTGCGACGTAGCAGTGGTGAAAATAACCGGGCATCGTAGATCAGAACATTCATAATTCAAAAACATATTTCCTCAAAGTGAAATGATCCGTGAATGAAATTCGTATCGCAATGTTTTAACATAACACAAAATAGGAACATCTTTGGCGAATAAGTGTAGGACAAAGAGCGCTGCAATAATGATCAATTGTATGCTCGTTAATTTATTTCTATATAGTCATTTTTTTGAAAAGCATATAGACACTTGTTCCATCCCTCGAGGGGATACAGCCTCTCGGTACGTTCACTTGAAGAGTTCTCTCGTCTCTCGAAGAATAGCCTCTCTCTCTCTCTCTCTCTCTCTCTCTCTCTCTTTCTCTTTCTCTCTCTCTCTCTCTAACTCTCTCTCTCTCTCTCTCTCAGCTCTATATCTCTCTCTCTCTCCTCTCTCTCTCTCTCTCTCTCTCTCTCTCTCTCTCTCTCTCTCTTTCTCTATCTCTCTCTCCTTCTCTCTCTCTCAGCTCTATATATTTTTCTCCTCTCTCTCTCTCTCTCTCTCTCTCTCTCTCTCTCTCTCTCTCTCTCTCTCTCTCTCTATATATATATATATATATATATATATATATATATATATATATATATATATATATATATATATATATATATATATATATATATATATATATATATATATATATATATATATATATATATATATATATATATATATATATATATATATATATATATATATATATACATATTCGATATCTGGAATCGGATCGTACAATTTTACACTTGAAAATATATATATTTTCTCTTTCATAATATTTTATTCTTCAACCATTCATGTATCTAAGATATTTCTGATGTAAGCAATTTAGACAAAACTTAGTTGATGAGCGTAGCGAAGTCTCCATCCCACTCTTATAGGGCTTTGTCTGTGTGTGTTTTTTTTGTTTTTTTTTGTTTGTAAGCACTCCACAGGTCGCAAGGGTTGACTGATCAAAATGAAACTTTTTTTGTACACGAAAACTCATCCAACTTAGAACTGTATAGTTTTTGGAATGAATCGGTCAGACCGATTTTGAGAAAAATCATCTCAAAGTTTCTAAAAACCCCATAAGATTTGGCTGGGCAGAAAATGTTGAAAAATAAAATCTCTCCAAATAGGATGAAATTTTCTCTAAATGTGTAAACATGGATTTTACACATTATTACGATTTTTTAAGCAATTCTGATCAGTCGTTTTGAAGAAAAAAATAAAAATAACTGATAATATTCATCAAATATATCATACAAATTGTTACAGAATTAAGTTGTTGAGATTCACTGCTTCCTAGATTCAAGAGTTGACCAACAATGAAGTATTTTTTATATGCATCAAGGTGTGTAGATTACCAGAGTCATTAAGGTGGCAAGATTAGAACTACTTTAACGACTTTTATAGCTTATTCAGATATCAAGGTGTGTAGAATACCAGAGTCGATAAAGTAGCAAGGGTAGAACTACTTCAACGACTTTTATACCTTATTAGGATATCTCGCTCATCTTACAACGCATATTTCGCGTTTGACTAGTTTTATACATTCCGTGCAGCAAGGCAATCTCTCATCATAAAACCGCGCTTATTTTGATTGATTACGACGGAGAGGGGGGTTCGGGACGGCAGGGGGTTGGCAGGGGGAGGGAATATTCATTATTCTGCTCATTTCACATCACAGTCACATTTATTGCGGGTTTTTATGACCATAGCTATTTTTTACATTCGAAAAATTGTTCGAACCAACGAAAGAATTTGAGTAACAAAGAGAAAGTCTCTATTGGAATCGCACAGAGAGCTATGGATACCAAAAATGGTCGAGCGTGATGAAATGGTTAATATTTCCATTTGTGTGTATAGCGTATGTAGGGCCCATTTAGTGAATGTATTTGTGTTTTCATTGATAGATGACCAGTTTCATAAATATTAATTGAGGTCAGAATTACTTTGGAGTAAAGCTATCGTACTGATTGATAGGCAACTGCAGCGTTCCAGAGCTGTGCAACCAGCTATATACTAGAAATCAGAAATGTGTTATTACTGCGGTACAAATTACACTACTTTATCAAATATTACACTAGTTGAAATAACATTTCTGATAACGTTTTCATCTGTTGATAACAGGAAGACAATAATACGTGTGCACGTATTTTTTTCTCTGAGATTTTCTTCCGATTTTCTTGAGATTTTCAAGTGTTCTTTGTAGAAGATATCTCGCACAAATCGGAAAACAACGGTACAGTACTTGATCAAGAAAACGTCGAAGATCACAGTGGTCAGAATCACAATGTGATTTGAACTTTTTTCATCACGTGATACTGAAAGATCCGACAATTCACCCTCAAGTTTCCTATAGCTCTGGAGAGAGCAATATAAGCATGAGTTGCGTATCCGTACAGCTATAATCCAAGGAGTTACAAACCCTCAATAGCAAAATGTATCCATTGTGATCACCATGGTTACCATGGCATCCAAGAACTAAGAACTAGACCTTCAGAAACTCTAATACCGGGCTCAAGCATGAGATGACGTATACTAGGCAAACTAGGCAAACGCGTTATGTGTTGCGCGTTGATGGATGAGCTGGAACATATCGACTTATCTTTGGATTGGTTATTATATATATATATATATGTATATATATATATATATATACATATATATATATATATATATATATATATATATATATATATATTTATATATATATATATATATATATATATATATATATATATATATATATATATATTTATATATATATATATATTTATATATATATATATATATATATATATATATATATATATATATATATATATATATATATATATATATATATATATATATATATATATATATATACACCTTGAGATCCAAACCATTACTTCACTGCCATCTTATTTTTGATTTCTATGATAATAAAGAAGGCTTTGTTTCAATCGTTTACAGTTAAGAGGTGACACCTGTGGCTTGAATTTAATTGGTATCTCAATAGCTTTGAGTGATTCACAAAAATTACATTATATATTTTTTCACAACAAAACGGCTGATCCGATTTGAGTAAAAGTTCGGAATGATGCGTATCATCATTAAATTGAAATTCCCTGAAACTTTGAAATGTCCCGGATGAAAATTATTTCACGAATATTTTTCTCTGGGTTATTCTGATGGGATTTTTGAAAACTTTAAAATGAGTTTTATCAGAAGTGGTTCAACCGATTGCGGCTCAAAACTATACAGTATCGAATTAAATAATGACACTTGTGTTTGCTAAGTTTCAACTGATTTTGAATTTTTGTTTGACCTGTGGAGCGTGGAAAAAAAAAACAGTCATTTTTTTTCGGGTATGGCAAAATTGAGTCTTCGCTTCGCTCATCCAATTACTAGGCAAACGCGTTATGTGTTTCCGCGTTGATGGATGAGCTGGAACATATCAACTTATCTTTGGATTGGTTATTATATATATATATATATATACACCTTGAGATTCAAACCATTACATCACTGCCATCTTATTTTTCATTAATAATTTATATGATAATAAAGAAGGCTTTGTTTTAATCGTTTACAATCAAGTGGTGACACTTGTTGCTTTGATTTAATAGGTACCTTAATAGCTTTGAATAATTAACACAAATAACATTATATATTTTCTTACATCGAAACGGCTGATCCGATTTGAGTGAAAGTTCGGAATAATGTGTATCATTATCAGATTGAAATTCCCTGAGAATTTTAATCCTCTCAGATGAAATATTGTTTACGAATTTTTTCCTCTGGGTTATTCTAATGGGATTTTTGAAAACTTTGGAATGAGTTTTCTCAGAAGTGGTTGAACCGATCGCGTCTTAAAACTATACAGCATCAAGTCAGATAGGGGTTCATGTGTGTGCCAAGTTTCATCATGATCTGAATTTCTGTTTGACCTGTAGAGCGCGAAAAAAAAAAAAAAAAAACACATTCGATTTTTCAAGTACAGTGAAATTGAGTCTTCGCTACGCTCATCCAATTAATGAGTTCCCACTCTTGGTTTCCGAGGCTGTTTTTTGTATATCGGTAATGTACCTAAATTTTCAGTATCTAATATAAACCCCAGCTGGGAATCTCTTCCACTTTTTTCAAAACTGATTTTATTCGTTATTCATTGAAAAGTTGTTTATTCACGGTAACAAAGCGAGAACTATTGACTTGAATTGAGTAGCCTATACCAACTTATGTATTTCAAATATGAAAATAATTATTCTCTCTCAAAATATCATTATATTCGGAGATACAACATTTACTCTAGTTGAAGTAATTCAATCACCAAACCTAACCCAACTCCTAACCTAACAGAACACGTGGAAGGAGACAATAACAACAAAAATGCTGTAAAATCTGTGACTTCTGAATTCACCTTCATATCATACTCAACTAATCCATCATACAATTTCCTTGCGACCGTTTTGAGCATATGTAGCTATGATTTCCGAGCGCATCATGAACCAAAATAGACTTACTCCACGTCCCTCCTCGATTATAGTGTATAGGAACAATGTTATTGTTATCATATCACCGTGCACATTAATCTGATTTCATCTGCGTAATTGAATTCGCTTACCATTCTAGCTACACATTGATGAACAGAGCCAGGCTCGTAATGTGGGTCTCTGAAATGCGATTTACGAGTAATTCATGTCGTACGTGATCGATCTCAAACACCTTTATCACCGAAGAAAAGGTTGCCTATCAACATGATAAATACAAATATTGATGCCACCTCTGTGTAACCGTAGTGTTAGTAGTAGCAGTAGTAGTAGTAGTATTTTTTTTTTTTTTTTTTTTTTAATGAACATTATAGAACAAGTTACAAGTTGTGCGTAAACCCACAAAGTTAAACAAAAATGACTTGTCTGTGGGTTTACATATGAATTACAATACTTAGAAATTAATATATGGAAAATAATACATCGTCTAGATACTGAATATAATTATTATAAAAAATAAGAAGTTTGCAAATTGTAAAATAAGAAAATTGAGACATGTTTTATAATCACATTATCTAAGTACAATCGAGTTGGTAAATTTCAATCTATGGTCAAACACGAATTTCTGACAATAGTAGTAGTAGTAGTAGTAGTAGTAGTAGTAGTAGTAGTGTTTATTTCTCCAACACTCTTTCGAGGAAATCGGTTCACAATTTACATATTTTATAATATAACTTATTAATAGCATCACAATTGAGTATGGCAGTAAGCTATCATTTATGATTTATCAACAAATTGGTGATTATAGTATATCAAACAAATAATACAACAAATGATGATACATTACAAGATTTCAGGTTGATCGATAGGGAATTGAGATAAATCAATAGAGCTCGTACTACAATTTAGATACTCTGATACATAGATATAGATAGCTAGATAATATAGATAATCAGTTGAATAATATTTGAAAAAAGGAATGACCGAATATGTCAATAAACAGACAAGTAAAATTGATGAGTTATATGAATTTACTGGAATCCAGCATCAACAAACTCTTGCACAGAATACAAACTATTAATTGTGAGGTGCTCTTTGTGGAGCGATTTAAATTGATTCAAAGGTAGAATTTTAATACTTATTGGGAGAATATTATGAAGTTTATTTCCTGAAATTTGAAGACCTTTGCCTCTGGTACCTCTGGGTACCTCTTATGCTTTTCAGGTTGAGAATTTATTTATTCATTCAATCATTTATTCATAGAATTTCATTGTAAAAACCGAGTCAAGTACTGAAATCAATGTGAGTGAGTGTATGATGATAAATGAGAAGGTGAAAGTAAAACAACATTTCATTACGAACACTGAGATCGCAGGTATTCGTCAATGCTGTAGA
>OZ023330.1:35862724-35952724 GCA_964007535.1 Brachyptera risi | reverse complement strand
ATATATATATATATATATATATATATATATATATATATATATATATATATATATATATATATATATATATATATATATGTATGGCAGGGAATTCTCATTTCAGGTGATCATAAACTCGGTGACCATAGTTACCATCAGATAACAAACAATTGCGTCATGTCAGTATCCAAACTAAGGTTTTAATTGGATTTCAGAATGTGTATTTGAGCGCTGTGGCTTTCAGTAGCTTTATCCTCATTGGATGATCACAATCAACAACTCTAGTTTTCCCACATTTTTAATTGAAGGACTTCACACCCTTACACTATACTATAGTTTTCAATGAATAATCTTGATATTTATTTCCCTAATTTCAAAGAAATTAGGGAAATCATCATCTCAATTTTAGAAATAATAATTAATTTGTTGGTCCTCTATAGACCATGAGTCATGACGTGGGCATGACCGATTCTATATGGAAATTTGAAGATAGAACAATCGAGCAATGTCTACGTCACGACTCGTGAAAAAAGCCGGGTCCTGGAGTTTAGAGGACGAATGAATAAATTATAAATTCTGAAATTGAGGTGATGATTACAAGTTGTCTCTGAAATTAGAGAGTTGATCGTTATTATCTATCTCAATGTAGTGTCAGGGTTGTGATTTCCGCCAAGTGAACTGTTCAAACTTTGATAAAATAATATATCCAATTAGTATATCTCTAAATGTCTCCGAATGATATAGGCCCTATACATATCCGATTGATCGATCACTAAGCCCCGCCCAACTTTGACCACACTTACTGACAAGAGATGCATCTTGATTGTTTCAGATATTCACCGATTGGTATCACTTCCACCACAACGATGTGGCGAAGCGATCTATTGACCCGAGTCCGCACCACCACAATAGACTCATCCAAGAGGCTGAGGTAAGAACACGAATTGCGCGATTAATTCCAAGTGGCTGTAGTATACATCGTACCTGCCACGATGTGGTGATACCAAACCATGTTATCATAATATAAAGGAGGTGACCCAACTCGGGTCTTGAAAGTGGAATATTTCCGGGGCCAGAATCTGAGTCCATCGTATCGATTGCCTGTAGCGCAATTAACGCTTTTACATCGAACTATTCAGAACAACAATGGTCAGCAATGCTAATACGGCCCAGTAGATTACGAGAATTATAGATTTTGTTAGTTCAACAATGCCACCGGTACTGTAGCCACTCTTATCTACATCTAGTTCACAAGGGGATCCGCTGAATCGTGACAGGCAATCGGAACGATTGGCTCTGAACTGACCGCAAGAAACCACAAATACCTAGTCCATGTTATCAGTATGTGAGTTGGAGCACCTCCTTCATATTATGATAAAATAGGTTGGTATTACTACATCACGATGTAGTGATACCAACCTATTTGATCATAATATAAAGGAGGTGCTCCAACTCACATACTGATAACATGGAAGACATTTGTGGTTTCTTGCGGTCAGTTCATGGACAAAGGTCCCTATTTGTCTGTTGCGATTTGGCGGATTCCCTCGTGAACTAGATGTAGATAAGAGTAGCTACGGTACCGGTGGCGTTGTTGAACTCACCAAATCTATAATTCTCGTAATCTACTGGGCCGTGTTAGCATTGTTGAGTATTGTTGTTTCATATAGTTCGATTTAAAAGCGATGATTGCGCTACAGGCAATAGGGACCCTGGATTCGGGAACTGACCCCGGAAATAGTTCATTTCCTAGACTCGAGGTGGGTCACCTTCTTTAAATTATGATAAAATAAGTTGGTATCACTACATTGTGTACCGGAAGTACATATGGACCCTCATCGCGATTGCCACTTGAAATAACGTCCTAGGCCCAGCTAGCTCCGAGAGGATCTTGATTGGTTTTCATTATATAGTAGAGCCAAGTACCATAGCAACATGTTCCGTATTTCTGAATCTCCATTATTGTTAGCACAAAACCATAGCACTGCTCTTGAAACGGGCTGAAAAAAGGTCACAATTTTGTGTTCTAAGAGACCGTGACGCTGTTATTATCTCGTATTGTCATGGTATTTAGCTCTTCTAGAGAACATTATCCAATCAGAATCCTTAGTCTCAAACTCAATGTTCACCTCATATCGTATACCGCGTTACATACTGATAACAAGTAACATATTGTGAATGTTTAGTATAGATCGACATTATTCCAGAAGATACTTTTCTGCACGGCGTGAAGCCGTTTCACTGCAGTATGTTCATCCGGAAAGTCAGTGCGATCGTTTTCATGCCATGTTGATCCTGAAAATATTACGCAGTGGGTGGGTCCACCTTAATCACGCTACAACGTTATAAGGTTTCAACACTTTTGTAAGGTGCAATTACGTTTCTTAACGTGAACCTAGTCCTAAAAAAGTATTATTCAATTGAAGTAACAGTTGTGCTAGTATGTTGGTTGCTTATGTTGGTACTTGGTAGACAATCTCCTTTTTCCGTGGTTAGTATAGACAGGTCATTCAGAAGATCAAGGTTTGATTCTCGCCACGGTCAACCTTCCTGAAAGTTTTTCTCGTGGTTTTCCTCCCTCATTACATGAGCGTAGCGAAGTCTCCATCCCACTCTTATAGGGCTTTGTCTGTGTGTGTTTTTTTTTTTTTTTTGCGGGCACTGCACAGGTCGCAGGGTTTGACTGATCGACATGAATTTTTTTTTAGACGCAAACTTATCCAACTCAGAACTGTATAGTTTTTGGTATGAATCGGTTGGACAGATTTTGAAGAACTATCATCTCAAAGTTTCTAAAAAACCCATAGGATTAGGCTGGGTGAAAGAAATTGAAAAATAAAATCTCTTCAAATGAGATGAAATTTTCTGTAAATGTGTAAACATGATTGATAGACATTCTCACAATTTTGTATGTAATTCGGATCAGCCGTTTTGAAGAAAATAATCACATTATCTGTTTTTATTCATCAAATATTATTATAGGCTTCTGTCAAGTAACAAATGAAAAACAATCGTTACTATAGCAACACAGCGAACTGGTGGACTACCAAACATTCGATTGGTCAATTCCAACTGGTGCACATTGTTGTCTGTCTCTTGCAACAATGTGTGACGTCACTTGACAGAAGCCTATAGAAATTAAAGCAGATTCAGGTTGCCAAGATTCACTGCTTTCTAGATTCGATATTTGCCCAACAATGAAGTCTTCTTTATATGTATCAAGGTGTGTAGAATACCAGATTCGACAATATAGCAAGGGTAAGACTACTTTACACTACCATTAATTAGTAGAGTGATAGGCCTAATTATAACATTATAGGCCTATCACTAATTTAATTTGTGCTTTTTGTATAATGATCAATTTTACATCTGCTGTCAAGGGAAAGAAGTAATTAATCATTGCCCAAGAGACTTAGTTCAAAGTGGAAGATATCAACATTCGTGTGTTTATACTGAAAGACTTTTATCTACTGCGAAAAATTATGGTCACAGACAGCGCAGTCCTGGTGTTGAAGACCATTAGTTTTAAATAATCAAAATGGGGTGGTAAGATCGCCCTTGTGGTGCCCCGTCCAAACGATCCTATCTTTCATCCATAGCCTTAATTGGGGAACAATGATTTTGTATCAAGTTTCGATGTTATTAAAAAAAAAAAAAACTTTAACGACTATTACCTTATTCAGATATCTCGCTCATCTTACAACGCATATTTCGCGTTTGCCTAGTTCAGGTCAATACTAGTCTCACTGTACGCAAAGGTTGTGAACTTCCGTTCACTTATCACTTCATCATCTCAATATCAACCGCTCATTCGTAACCCCATACAATCTAGCTGTTGGTGTGGCCTGTGGCTGTGAAGCACTACTGAGAAAGATACCGTGTTCGCTTATTCATACCCCAATAATAAACCAGAAGCTGACTGTGGAGTCGACGAGCACAATCAAATGAAGATTCTTGCATGCATACCCATTCGTACCTCATATAATCTATAGCTGTCGATGGAGACGTAAAAAAAAAATCCGCACCATTGATACAAGATTCTATTTCACCCAACACCAACGCAGAGCACAGTGTAGACACGCCGATCTCATTCAAATGACGAAGAGCATATATATCTCGACCAGATAGCTGTATCAAGTTTGATTTGAAACTTCAATGGCTCAGGTTCTATTGTAACGTTTCGAGATTTTCATAATTCCATTATTATTTTATGTAAGTTTTAAAAGTAAAAACTTGGGATTCACATCTATATGTGCGTGCGATATGGTAGAGAATAGGAAGATAATATCAGCCGCTTTGGCCTAAATTTATTACATTCACATTAGTATACTTCCCGCAAGAGAAAATACATTACCATGTCTGCCTCGGTTTTCCTTATTTAAATATTTTTGGCTTGAAATCGTGTCTTTTCTACACAGCCAGACAATTTAACCAATGGTATATACAATTGTGGAGAAGACGAAGCCTGGTTCGTAAGTGTGTGGTATACGTATAGTGAGTTTTTTTTTATTGAGTATTACTTTTGTAATAGGCTACTTTTTCAGTGGAGGAGCCGTATATTTTTATTCTAGTGTCCCGTTACTATTCTTGTGTGTACATTAGAGAAGGCGAGAACCAACCGTGCGATAGTGATTTGAGATACTGGGAACGGTCGCTTGAAACCTTCTTCTTTCGTGCCCATAAGTACATATACTGTTATAGAAAATGCAATCTCACATTGCAATATATACGCCTATTTGTCGGTAGTAAATTAGATTGAATATGAAATTCAGTTGCAAGCTGAATAATCAATCGAGAGACCGGGGTTCGATTTTCGTCATGGTCGACCATCCTGATTAAAGTTTCCGTAGTTTTCCATTATCGTGAAATGAATACTGAATTGATTCCTTGAGAACAGGCCACGGCCATCTCCTCAACATTATACCAACAGACTGCGGGTTGGCTGACCACCAATCAGATTAGCTCTCCGCTGGATGAAATGACGTGAAACTACAGTAATAGCAAAGGCTCACTTGTGGAGTTGTTTGCGTAACAGGAATAGTGGCTGATTGAATTCTACATGAGGTTTGATTATTCACTTATCCTACTCGAGGGGTTGTTAACTTCTGGAATTCGGTGTACACTTGCGATGAAATCCCCTTGAAATTCCTGGAATCTCCTTGAAATCTCTGAAATCTCTGAAATCACTCCTAATCCCTGTAATCTCTTTATTTCTATGAAATCTCTTGAAATCCTTGAAATCACTCGAAATCCCTGAAATCCCTGTAATCTCTTGAAATCCCTGTAATCTCTTGAAATCCATGAAATCTCTTGAACTCCTTGGAATCTCTTGAAATCTCTGAAGTCCTCTGGAATCTTGAAATCCCCAAAGTCCTCTGAAATCTTGAAATCCCTGAAGTCTTCTGAAATCTTGAAATCTGAAATCAAATGCACACCAAATTCGCGAGTTGTCAAACTCCCTTTTCTTACTCAAATCGAAGTCCTCTTATTAAATCAGTTTTTTCACTTCCATAAAGGGAACCGTATTGTGAAGTGGAAAACGAAAAAAAAACGCATTGTCGTTTATAACGTTTTATATTGGTAGACATGGGAATTTTTATTAAACATATTGTCGTTTCCAGAGTATATGGTACACACATAAATATATACGTATTCATAATAATATACGCACCATAACTCATGGACAATCTTTTTTATTCGTTCTACGGCGTCTTAAAAATATGCCATACGTTTTGGCAGCTCGAAACTGCCGTTCGTTGAAGCTGATGTGTGAGAGAGACGGGCAATCGAACCTGCCTTGACGTTCGCAGGGCGCAGTGTATTGATATTCACAAGTTCTTTAATATACGGACATTTTGCAGAATATGGTAAATCGTACATATACTTGTTTACACGAGGATTGAAGCCGTTTGTCACGTTACAGTTGGAGGCACTGATTTGAATATTTATTCATTTATTTGTTTTTCATTATGATTTTTAAACAGTGGAAAAACACTGTATTCAGATGTAGTGAGAGCACCATGTAGTGATACCAACATTTATTCATTTATTTATTTCATTTATTTTCCTTTCCTTATAATCAACGTATCACAATTCACACAAAAGATTACATGGAACACAGATTACACAACAGATACACCAGATTACAACAATAATAATAAAATTAACAACAACACATGATGAAAAGGAAAATATATTACTGAGTGCAAGAAAGAAGAGATCTTGTGTTTGCACTCAGATTATAGGAACTATAAAATTGAAATACAAGTCTTTGTTCTATGAATATGTGGGGAATTGGACCGGGGATTATTGAAATAATATAATAAGTATGATAATAACTTCGAAATTTGAAGGAAAAGTGATTTTTTTTCCTTGAATTATACTTCATCATGATAATATGAAGAAGGCCCCAAAACCCGGCCATGCCATATGCGAGACTCGAACTCACGTCCGACTTGATTGCAGTTTACAAGATAATGCCTTTGATGACTGACTGGGTCGAGCGAACGGCTAAGTGTACTTCGCGCTGGTATACAAGTATTATAGGCTCCTGGCAAGTGACGTCACACATTGTTGAAAGAGAGAGACAACAATGTGCACCAGTCAGAATTGACCAATCAGAATGTTTGGTAGTCCACCAGTTCGCTGTATTGCTATAGGAACGATTGTTTGTCGTTTGTTACGTGCCAACACCCTATATATATAGTATAGTAGAAAGACTTCTACCATATTGTTGTAGTCTACCTTTTCTCGTCTTCAAGTGTTTTAGTAACAATGTCGCGAGAAATGTCTTCTGTATTGTATCTCTGTGTTTTGTGGTCTGTGTTTGTTTACGAAAGGTGCTTTATGAGATCGAGTAATTTTGTTATAGGATAGACTCAGGGGCATGCCCAGTAACCATGACTGCTTATACTTGGACATTTAAGGAGAAGGAGAGGATAGGAGAGGAGAGGAGAGGAGAGGAGAGGAGAGGAGAGGAGAGGAGAGGAGAGGAGAGGAGAGGAGAGGAGAGGAGAGGAGTGGAGAGGAGAGGAGAGGAGAGGAGAGGAGAGGACAGGAGAGGACAGGAGAGGAGAGGAGAGGAGAGGAGTGGAGTGGAGAGGAGAGGAGAGGAGAGGAGAGGAGAGGAAAGAAGGAGAGAGAGAGAGAGAGAGAGAGAGAGAGAGAGAGAGAGAGAGAGAGAGAGCGAGAGAGAGAGAGAGAGATTATAATCCTCATCCCGTCTAGACCAATGCAACAGTTTTGTAGAACTATGTAACCCCGTTATTGTTCAACAATAACATTTTACTTATTTGTTCATTATATTTCTTTCTAAAAATCATCGAGACGTAAGTACAGCGTGTATTTCATAGGTTGGAATAAAAACATCAACACAACTAAAAAATTGCTGGAAAATTGAGAAAAATGAAATTGAAATTTTGAAATTAAAAAAAATTGAATTTAAATTTTTAAAAAAAGTCGTGAATCATTATTAACTCTGGTGCACTAAAATTGAGTGATATGCGATAGTAAGTGATATTGAGTGAGTGCATCCCTAAATATGCTCATTCAAATCGGTACCGGTACCTCTGAATTCATTTGATGCACACTGGAATAGGAATTCGCGTGTATTCACCTAAAATATCTACTGGGGCCGAATTCACCAAAAGTCATATCTTTGATCCGGCTCAAATAAGTTATGACAATTTCCAGAGATAATACCATAACTTATTCTATCTATCAATTCTAATTTTCCAATTCCAATTTTCAGATGAATCTATCATTATTATCAATCTATTATTATCATCTTTATGACAGCATCAAAGTTGATCGGTAATATCTTTATAGCAACTTTGATCGGGATCTGAGTTGATCCCGATCAAAGCTATGACCTTTTGTGAATTCGGCCCCAGGATGATTGATTAGATGAGTGTAGTGAAGATTCCATTCCACATCCCGGAAAAAAATGGGCTTGGTTTTTATGTTTATATTATTTTTAATTTTTTTTAATTTTGTATGCGGAAAAACTACCTATCGTCTTGAAACTTTTTCTACATATTTCTATCGTATCAGAATAGACAGGGATTATTTTTCAGAAAAATCGGTCGGAAGGTTTTTCCGGAAAATAATCGGAAAGTTTAAAAATCCTCATCAGAATAACCCGGAGGAAAAATACTTGAAAACTTGAAAAATGGGAATTTTTTAAAAGCTCTCAAATTCCCACCGAATATAAACAATATTATTATTCACCTTTTCAGAGATTTTTGCAACAATCGGATGAGAAATAACAGAGAAAATGCATCAAAGGTGTACATTTTATTGAATATTTGGATCAATTAGTTTTACAAACTGTATATGCGACAGATAGCAAGCAGCACTATGGATATCAACAAGTTGCAGGTGAAGTTTTTGAACGTTTGATGTAATCCAAGGTCCGTAGATGTAAATTGAGCTGACAAGTTATTTTTCATTCTACATTTCCATACTTCTAAGCTCATCTCACAACGCGAATCCCGCATTTTTCTAGTTGAATAAAAATATCACTCACTTTCGTACCTTTGTATGTTCTACCTGTAACAAATCAAAATACAATAATATCATTCATAACGTAATTAAACTAGGTCACAGACGTCAACAAATAATACGACTGTCAACTTGTCCAGCGTTAGACTTGATACATCTAATATGCTCTGATTTTCACCATAGAATATTCGATAGTTTTTTTTTTTTTGTGTTTGCCAAGAAAGGCTTGAGCATTGCCGAGTCATCCTTCGCAATGTGCAAATCACGACCATTCGATGGTCTGACTTCGATTCCCTGCTGGGGCATTCACATAATGGTCTACGTCGCATCCTGATTGCCTGCCCGACTGCGGAATCGGCAGGGTCAATTTCTTACGATAATACAGTGGCGTGCACAAATACCGTGTTCCAGGCCTCATCCGATAGCTTGTAAACTTGTATTCAGGAAAGATGGAGGTTGTCCACTGACTAAATTTTAGCATTAGCCACGATTAGAGAGGTTAGAAACCTACTGAAAAATCTTTCACATGGACGTCATATTTTGAACAGAACTCAAATCAGATTTTTGAGAACGTAAGCGATATATATATATATATATATATATATATATATATATATATATATATATATATATATATATATATATATATATATATCGCTTACGTTCTATATATATATATATATATATAGTATATATATATATATATATATATATATATATATATATATATATATATATATATATATATATTTAAATATGTATATATACATATACATATACATATATATATATATATATATATATATATATATATATATATATATATATATATATAAATATGTATATATACATATAAATATACATGTATATATATATATATATATATATATATATATATATATATATATATATATATATATATATATATATATATATATATATATATATAAATATGTATATATACATATACATATATATATATATATATATATATATATATATATATATATATATATATATATATATATATATATATATATATATATATATATATATATCTTTTGTCTCCTAATTTGATTTTGATAACGTAATATAGTCTACGCCACTGATAGACTTTCTCGTCTACGCCGTTTAGTATATATTAAGGCTGCTGGAATATTACATCTCTCCGAGATCATCTGCTCTTGAAAGCTGCCTTATAGCTCAAGACAAAGATCTTCATCACATAATTTCGTAGAACGAAATTCTAAAGATAGAAAGAGTGAGAGAGTGAGAGAGCGAGAGCACAGGCATCAGAGTGCATGAGTGGGTTTTCAGCAAATAATGGCACCCATTGGTGTGGAAGGGGGGAGGGGGGGAGGGGGGTGCTTTCTCACGAACCTTTTCAACCGTGTTCATGATGCCCTTTCTTTGTTTCATCGTGATAATGGTCTTAGCTAAGATAACGTGACGAGCTAATTTGGAATTCCAGATCAATACTTAATTGTGATATCATAAGGTATATGTAACACATTCTAATATTTCATATTCTATGCTTCTGAGTTATTAGAACAGAATATTCTGATGTGTAATGATCTTGTCTTCGAAACATTTGAATCAATATTTGTTCACAATTTCAGTGAATTCAATTATTTGTTGATTGTTATACATATTAGATTCTACTAATGATCATTCTGCTAACGTATGTTTCTTCATCATTGGAAATAGTTCACTAGTTTATTTATTTTATTCCTATTGGGTTCAACGACGCACTCTACTGATGACTACGATCTATTGGCGTCTATGAATGATATATGAGATGGTTGGATGATGAGGTGAAAAGTCATGTTATCAGGTGTTTTTGGATAGTGGGGAAGATTCGGTCGTGGCCTGTTGTTAAGTTCTCATCCCAGTTTTCACCTGAACGACAGAGGAGAACCACGAAAAACCCCTGTCAGGATGGTCGACCATGGCGGGAATAAAATCCCGGTCTCCTGAATGACGTTTCAGTTTGTTACCACTCGACCACTCGTCTCAATCACTTGGTAAGTAGTGAGCTTTTGAAATGATATAGAAACTGTATCCTTGGGTAGAAATTGTCTATCATCTAATTACTCTCATTCTATGCATTTTTCAAATATATTTTTTTTTATATAATGGTCAATTCGATTTTGCTCTAAAACTGTAGTTCTGAGTTAGTCAACTTCGAAACTACACAAAGTTTCACAAAGTCACTTGTGCAATGCGTCCCAAGGATCAAACCGTTAATAAATCATGAATGAAGTACTATGATGGTCAATACCACGAAGATTTTGGAATTCTTACTTCAGATACATCTTGTATTCTGTATTTCAAACGACTTCAAACAATTTTTGTGGAACAGGCCCATATTAAATACCCATTCATGATGTTTCTTTCATTTAAAAGTGCAGAATAAGTTCTATATGAAAATGAAATATCAAATATGAATGTCGAGAGAAAGCCAATGATTAACTTAATCCTAATTGATGGAATGGAGGAATTGAAATCCTGAACTAATTCAAAGATTGACAAAACAAAATAAACTTCAGGAAAAAACATGATATAAAACTTTATGCAGCATTTGGAAAAAAATATCATGTAATTTCAAATGGCGTTTTTAAAATACATTCAGTATCTTTGGTTCACAAGTGTATGATTTGCAATGTATTATTGTTCACGAGTCAGGTGTGAATCTTTGCTAAACCTGATTCCAAAATTAGATTATATTAGTTGAAGTAGAATATGTAAATATTGTGTTGGTCAGTGGCTTATACGCTTGAACTGCGAAGTCTACCCTTATCCGTATAAACTGGGTAAATGCATGGGTATATTCTCCATAAGATGAACGAGATATCTATATGGAATGTATACTCATTATACATATTTTGAAGCTCTAAAACTTGACCACACGAAAGTTACGCGATTTCTGATTGTTGAGCTCGCCTCAATTCCACCGCCTTGCGAAAGCGAAACGCAAATCGCGTTCATGGAAGGCCAGGTTGTCAAACTGTCAACTTGTTTGTCATACTCTACAATCGCAGTATTTCACAATTGTATACACCCTCATGCATTCTTTTACTCGACCGAATCATTTTTGGGGGGAACTTCGTGAAAACATGTATCAGAAGTCGAAAAAATTAACATTCTGTGGAAATTTGATTTTGATCGGATAATATTGGAAAAATGATCATTTCAACCAATGATATTCTCATGGAGATTTTCAAATTTTGAAAATCATTTTCCGAGAAAAGTATTGAATTTTTTTGGGGGGGCTCGAAGTCAATCTCAATCTATTCTGGTTTATATATTTTCGGACCACGTTTCAAGTCGATTGGTTAATTTGCCTGACCTCTATGTCGTTCACAAAAAACACAAAAATGAATACCTATTTTACCAGCTGAGTGGAATAGAAGTCTTCGCTATACGCTCATCTGATGAATTTCGTATGTATTTGAGGGTATAAACTCATTTCGGGTACAATGCACCCATTCGTATCCGCACATATAATTGTTCTGGTGAGTAGACGGTGCATGAGTACGGGTGCACTTGCACCAACTTTTCATATTATTAACTCACACGTCTTGTTTTGAGAGGATGTTGAAACAACCCCCCTCCACCCCCACCCCCTCCACCCCTACCCCCTCCACCCCTACCCGCCCGTACTCTACCCAAATGCAATTGTCGTTCATTATTTGAAGTAGAATTTAATCACGGGTTTCGAAACTTTCCCCGTTTATCAATTCGTTCTTTCAACTATTGGTTACATGTATTGCAAATACAGATAAGTGTGATAGTTGACTAGAGCAGTTACATTCGACTTCTCAGAGATTACATTTTGCCTCCTACTTCATAATTAAAACTTGCTCTCTCTCATCTCAGTTATCATCATTATCATTATTATTATCAAATATGAACCGGATAGACATTATACATTCATTTTTATAGTTTGGTTTGTGTTTATGATCAATCGTTAAAGTCGCTGCCATCATAACTTCATAGTAATGAATAAAGCATGAGTCTTTGTCAGTTGATTCGTTTTTCTTTACCAGCTCAGCTTAGCTTTTTTAGCTTTAATATCAAAGCAAATTCAGGGCCAACCGAACCGAGTTTTTGAAATATGGTTGAATTCAAATTCGGGATATTTCTCTATCATTTGACATGCAACTTCCAGATTGTTTGAGTTTTATAATCCAACAGACAATTGAAATATACTGAAAGTATCATGACATTCAATAGAAAAGACGAAGATTTATTGTAGATGAAGAAACTAAAAAGTAAAATCATGCAAAAATGAATATATATAGGTAATCAAACTCACTCCAAAATCACACCTATACTACAAGGGAAAACATGGTTCAATTTTCTTCAAAATGGAAGTCAAAATTCAGGAACCTGCTATTTATTTGAAGTGTGAGTGATTTTAATTTCGGCGAGAAAATATATGACAGTGTTTCTGATTCAATTCATATTCAAGAAAATATATGTTCAAAAAAGTTCAACAGAATGAAAGATCTCCGATGATGAATTATTTTAGAATTTACTTTTCGACTATGCTGACCCAATGATGGATAGAGAAGACGCCAAGTCGATATTTTTCATCTGTGTTTTATATTCTGTGGTGTTTATAATCAAGGGAATGAATGAATGAAAGAATGGATTTCTGAACAAGGCCGTGACGTTTGCAAGAGCTATCTCTACTTTTAATTCTATTCATCTCTGCTAGTTTCATTGGGTCTTTGTCATCTTTGTCATGTGTTTATGTATATGAACAAGCATGAGTATCATGGTTTTGCAATTATTTAAAAGTCGTGTTGGTATTCATTATAATATGTATTCAATTGTAGATTCCGATATGATAGTTTTGTTTTGTATATCTCAATATTGCTTTGATTTCTCTCTTTGGGTTTATACTTTATTCATATTCTGAATTTAAATTGATCAATATATTATTAACATTAACTGTACATTATAACACTTATTATTATTTTGTTCGTGTGTGTTTTTGTTTATTTGTGTTATTTGTATAGTGCGGAAAAACACCGCCAAACGCTTGTTTTTTCGAGGTAGCCCGCACACAAGAGCCAATTACTCTTATGCGGGCTTCTCTCTATTTGTCAATATTTTCTATATTTTGTCTGTGTGTTCAGGATGTATAGTTATGAGAGAGAATAAAAATGTGTTCAAATTGAAATTGAATTGAAATGTGTAAGCCAATGCAAGTCCCACTTTGACTTCTTAGGCCCTAGAATATTTGATGGAATGCCCCCCACTATTCGTTCAACCACCAATTTATGTACTGTTGAAACATGTACACATGAATTCATCAGAACTACTCCATTGTAATATGTTTCCTCATGCACGTTTTGACTCTACTTTCAATTGATTGTGAGACAACAGTGTCTTGATCTATGAATTATTTTATTTCATTCAACCAATATCGTTCATGTTTTCTGATATTCTTCAATTCTATGTTTCTATGTATTCCTAATAACTGTATGTTTTCATTTCTCCATCATCTACACTTGGAAAATCAAGGAGAGTAAAACAATTTTGATTCATTATTTGTTATGGTCTCGACAACCCAAATATCAGCTTCTACCAGTAATGCCCGCACACAAGATTTAGTTCTTACACAGGCTTCTTTTTTCTTCTTTTTTAATTTTGCAATAATAATCTACATATATTTGGTTTGCTTTATAACTGTTTGTATTGTTTTCCTGTTCTCCCGTTCTGTAAATGAGATGGGAACTGAAAAGATATTTAAATTGGATTGAATTTGCTTACACATTAGCACCGATGATTATATCAAGTCCATCACTTCTCTACACAGTGATTTGTCAAAAGTGTCACAATCATACCTTATTCTTCATCACCTTTGGAGTAGCCCGTGTTTTGCCTCTCTCAGACGATTCATATCATTCTTAAGTCTCAATTGAGAAACTAAATTGTTGACTGTCAGGGTCACTTCCCCGTTCAAACAAAGGTTTAATTTCACATTTGAAAGTGATGAAAGAATCCTTGTTATAATTTAGAGAAAATACATCATCTTTATGTGACGAGCAAGTCGTCTGAATTAGAGTTCACCTTCGTCGTGAATACAGACATATTCATTCAGAAAAAAATCTTATTAAAGTAATTGCTAAACCAACGGAGCGAGTACACGTTTAATTAAAGCACATGCACTCGAATAGTGGAGGGGCCACGATTTCACGTAACTTATATAAAAGCGTACGTGCAGATTCACATAGGTTGATTAAATTGTAGAGACGCCAGGAGAATTCCGTGAGTATATATATATATATATATATATACATATATATAAATATATATATATATATATATATATATATATATATATATATATATATATATATATATATATATATATATATATATATAACTTATTCACAGCGTCACTATCCAATAACTCAATTGGTGGAGGCGCCGGGAATTGAAGTGAATGCGCGCAAATTGTCACCGAATTCGATATAAGTCGAGTGTAAGTCGAAGTCGAGTATAAGTTTTGGGATTCTTCCTGAGCTCGACATAATTTTTCAAGTTTGTCGAGGTGCCGGGTTTAATATTCGGAGGCAATGCCATGTGATTATATTGGTAGAGGTGCCGGAATGTTTCTTCTCGACACAAGGGCACAGAGAGAGCCACTGTACTACTAAGAATTGCACAGTTCCTAGAATGTAGTTCAAATCTGGACCAATTCGCAGCTGTTGAATGTTTTCACTCCTGTATATTTTGCTTCATGTTTTTATTAAAATCATGTAGTATCTAATTATTATTTATCAGTTCGATCAATCAAAACAAATTCAATTTCCGAATGGGTGAAGAAAATTAATTCATTGGTGGCTGTCTATTTGGAGAATTTCCTGTGAAGGTTCAGTGACTATACAATAATATTCTGCGTCATAATTTCCAAAAAAACGATACATGGATATACACATATTTTCATGAAACAAAGTTCCGATTCCTTGAGATGCATTTGATAAGATTAAATGAATAATCGGTACTAAACCTATTTGAAAACGAAACTGATACTGGGAGAGATTCGAGTGGCTAGCATACTGAATCGTCATTCGGGAAACCGGGGCTCGATTCCCGCCAAGGTCGACCATCCTGACAGGGGTTTATCGTAGTTTTTCTCTGTCGTGCAAGTCAATACTGGGATGGTTTCCCAACAAAAAAACACAACCAACTCCTACCTTTCCAAAAACTCCTGATAAAGTTACATTGAATCTTATCATCTCATCACGTCATATATCACTCACCGACACCAATAGATCGTAGTCATCAGCACAGTTGGTTGTTGAATCCAAAATTAATGAAAATTTAAAACAAAATTGAATAAATCGCCGTAGTATTCAATCACTTCTCAATAGACCATCTAGATGGCAGTAAATCATGAGGCATTTGTGATAATAAGCCTGATGACCATGGTGATCACCAAAAAACAAACAATAGCAACTTTCAGTATCACCCAAACTAAGCTGTTCAATTTGCCACTAGTGAGAATGCGTATATTTGAGTTCTGTAGGCCAACTGCGGTTTTTCCCATCTTAATCAATGGGCTTCTGTCACGTAACAAATGACAAACAATCGTTACCATAGCAATACAGCGAATTGGTTGACTACCAAATATTCTGATTGGTCAATTCCATCTGGTGGACATTGTTGTCTGTCAATTTCAACAATGTGTGACGTCACTTGACAAACCAATAGCCTGGGGAGACAGAACCGCTTTACCGATTGCGATTTTGGTATTCTGTAAATAGATTAGGACACTTTCTATCTCGTGAGTTTTCATGTTCTCCGGAAAATGAAATACAATAATTTTATGTTCATGTAATCAACATGTAATGTGATAAACATGTTCAAACATGTTCATGTAATCTTGACACAATATTATTGGTATCAAATAGTTGAAGCTGGCCTTCCATGAACACGGTATTTGCAAAGCGATTTTTTAAGCCACCATGATGATAAAACGACCAATCAGTGACGAAAGTTACGCGATTTCTGATTGTTGAGCTCGCCTCAATTCCACCGCCTTGCGAAAGCGAAACGTAAATCGCGTTCATGGAAGGTCAACTTTCGGCTATGCGGGTGAAAAATTAGGATCTCTAGGACTGGGCACCACAATCGCAATCTTTCTACCGAAAATCTTACGTATGGCATCTGAATAGCGTATACCGGAATAAAGTCGACTCGGTTATGTGACATGAGTTTAGGTGTTCAACCTCTTTTGAACCCTAACCACATTTTTACAACCATCCATTGAAAAGAACCCCGAAGCCCATGTCATACGACCGAGTCGACTTTATTCCGGTATACGTTATTCGACGTCCCCAATCTCATCAGCCTCGAGCCGCCCTCGGTATAGCTCGGTCAGCTGGATGAGGCACCGTTTCAGAAACTCAAAGTCACCGTTGGGCGTGGGTTCGAGTCCCTCATAAGGCATGGGTTTCTGTAAACGTACTTTCACTTATCACTCCATACAGTTTCATAATCACCTGCTGATTTTTACCCCCGTATAACCTATCTGTTGGTGGGGTCGTTAAGCCATCAATAAAAACTGGTCTCAATATCACTGTAATATGCCAATTGTCAGATCCATCATTTTATAGTATTGACATAAAAGGTATAGAAAGCAAATGAAAGCAGATTTCGTCCATCTAGCCGTATATAATCGATGAGCCTATAGACACAATATATAATACACATCTTTTGTTATGATTTTCTTCGTGCATTTGACGTCGAGTTGACGTTTCTGCTGACAATGACAGCAGATATAGAAGACGAGCTATTCTCCAGACCGAATGAAATAATGTCTGTATAAGATTGATGACCGATATTATGTCCCAAGTAGAACTAGAACCATTGTATGAAAAATAACAATGTATCGTCGATTGTGTCACGGATTTAGATTTTCTCGAATCTTTTTGACATATTATTGTATTGAGATGGATGACAAATAACATTTATAGAGGTGAATTTCCAACGTAGTTATAACAGAGTTATTATACTGGATTCAATTTTGATTCAAGTATTTTACGTCGTGATACGGATGGATCAGTGGCTAGCACTGTGAACCGTCATTCAAGAGACCTTGTTTAGAGCTCCACAAGTAGCCGACATTTTGTGAAAGAAACTCATGTATTTTTCAGACACCTGAAGTGTTTTTTTTTACCTACAATGTGTTCCGGACTTTCGGAAGCTGAAAGACTTTTATCTACGGCGGAAAATTATGATCACAGACTGCGAAGTCCTGGTGTTGAAGTTCATTAGTTTTAAATAATCAGAATGGGGTGGTGAGATCGCCCTTGTGGTGCCTCGTCCAAACGATCCTATCTTTCATCCATAGCCTTAAGTGGGAAACAATGATTTTGTATCAAGGACCACAAGGTAGGATCGTTGGGACGGGGCACACCACAAGGACAATCCAACGTTTCTTAGTGAAAATAATTAATGATACTTCACGATATTACACGTGTCACAACTTGTAACTATAGTACCTAATTGCTTCAGGAAACCTCCGAGTAATTAGAAAATCTTGACAGAAAATGTCTACAGAATTTCTCAATTTTCATCACGATCACCCGACGTGCACAGACTGTGATTGACGTGTGAAGATTCTCCAAGTTTTTAGAATAAAGATCTGAGATTTAAGCATCTTGAAGAAATAAAACGTCCGTGTCTTCATGAACAAAAAGCTGTCATCGGCAAACCATCGTTTTCAATATTATCACGCCGAAAGTCTGTTTCCGAACGACAATTTCCGATTACCCAATATCCGTTTTGTCTGTAGACGATTCCAATTTTCGAGTCTGGTTTTGCGCAAGCTGAGATATCACACCGCCATCCCAGATTGAAACGGATTGAAAGTTATTCGAATATATATCCATTTATTCAGGACTTGAACTTCGAGCTGGAATAAATTCCATCACAATCACTGATGATGACTGTGCAGTCTAGTCTGGAATTTACTGGGGATTTTCTCGTTCACGCAGGAAAACATTGTTAAAATGTCGATGTATGAACTTGACATCAACTCCGACGTATGATTTCCTATGAATATATGAATATAATGGATAAATATCAATATAAATATCAAATACAAGTATGTTCGTAATTTTGTATTCATCAGTTGAAATAAATTTAAGAGGCAGACATTGGCTAGGCGTCTAAGATTCACTCACCAGATTTTTTTTTCATTTATGATTAAATTAGCTATAGATTCACGCCAAATAGAGTGAGTGTATCGATCAAATATGCGTATAATGACCTTGGGCGAACGATCGTCCTCAAGTCACTATTTCTTTCTTACTTCAGTAAAACTATTTTTATACTCATTGTAGACAACTTCGACAATTACTTAATTAGTCGATTAAAACTTGACAATTGTTAGATTAGGGCTTGTGCATTGATATTTACATCTGGGCATTCTAATTATTATTTTATTCTATTTTACTGATTATTGTTCTGTTATAATTCATATTACTATGTAGGTACACAGTGAGGCACATGTTCTTCCGACTTACGAGGCTTTCACTATATTCTTACTGCATGCATACAGTGTTTCACCACGGTATAAAATCAATAAGAAATAGATAAATGCATTTTCAATTCAAGATTCACAGCATTTGAATATCTTAACAATAGTTATATGGTATTCACTCAGGAGACTTCAGACCTTAAAGGACATTACAAAACTAGAACTAACTAGAAACTTAACTAGACTAATTAAACTAGAAAAAACTAGAATTTAAAGAATGATCACTATATAATATTTCCAAAATTTCAGAGAAAACAAAAATCATCTCAATTTCAATTTCTCAATTTCAGAAAAATATAAAAATAAAATATTAAAAAATATTAAAATTAATATATTTCCCCTCCAGAATCCACCTTTTTCTCTTAGTCATGACGTCAACATTAGGCCTACTAGATTTTGTTTATGTGTCTATAGAGAAACGGTAATATCCACGTCATCACTCATGGTGTATGGAGGTCAAAAAAAAGATTTTAAATGTGAAATTGACGACTAGTGATTGACCCGCCCACAAACGTCACAAAACAAAACATCCGATTAAATGGGCTGTTTGTTATGTGGCTAAATTGACATTGCCCATCAGAGTATCTATAAATGCCCACATGAAGTATGGATCTAGGTGACCTGCCGATAAGCCACGCCCATCACTAGTGGTCAATTGAGACGATGATTTCTAGTTTTCTCTAGAATAAGGGTCATAAATAATATCATTGTTTGTTCAAATCTAGTTTTAATGTTGTGATGTCCTTTGAAAATAAAAAAAATGTCGTATAATTAATTCATCTATGTGACGATGCCACCAAGACCGAATTTACTCTTGTAAGAGTGTCCTCGTGAACTCGTGGCTCGATCGACCGTCCGCCCTATGCAACAACACCAACGAGCGCAGTGTGTCGATCCGTCCAAGACACCATTTCCACACGATAAATGTCTGTTGTAAACTTCGAGACGCCGACAATATCGATCAACTCATCTCTCGATTAATAATCTTCAGATCACGTGACAAGACGGGTAACATACGTCAGATGTTGCGCCCGACGTCGTAAATATCGTTACTAGCTTGAGTGCAAACATGAGCCATTATCGGCGATGATGCTTGTTCGCACATTGTGACGTCATGACGTATTGATGAAGTAGTGACGTTTTTATGACGTAGTATTCTGTATACTAACATCGTTCAAGAGTATAGCTACTATCTTCAGTCACAGCTGTTACGTGACCTATTGTATTATGAATAAATTCACTGTTATTCTCTATATTTTTTTTATCGAGTTTTTCAATTCAATTCATTTATTCATTTCTTGAGCAGTAACATTTTACACTCTGTATTAAAAGTACATGATATGAAATAAGACAATTCATTTTAGCACATATATAAAATAACATATTTAAAATTACAAACTGAAATTACATTCAATTGCGATGGCAACGAATTATAGTGTGTTATTGATTGATAGTTACTCTCCCACTGTATGAGGACATAATTTAACGAGATATTTTTTCTTGAGGTCATTTTTAAAACAATTGGATACGTGTTTTGATTTCATTGTTGATGGCAAATTTTCACGATGCACTGTGACTAAAATCTATTGGCGTCGGTGAATGATATATGAAATGGTGGGGTGGTGAAATGAAAGGCTTTTTTATTACGTGTTTTTTGGATAGTGGGAAGGAGTCAGTCATGGTCTGTTGTTGAGGAACCATTTCAGTATGGATCTGAATGATAGAGAGAAACCACATGTAATGATGGTCGACCATGGCGGGAATCGAAACCCAGTCTCCTGAAAGATGGTTCAGTACGCTAACCAATCCACCTTTCGTCTCAGTGATTCACTTTTGTATTCAGACTATTTTGTATGTTATATTGTATGTTATATTGGTATGTATATATTGTTATATTGTTATATTCGAAGTGTGGAAGAGAGTGGAGGATGAAGAGTGGTGGGAAGATAGGGATGTATGGAGGGAGCTTGTGGAGAGAATGGAAATGGAAGATGGCGAGGGGGTGTTGTGCGTGGTAAGCACAACCCTTCGTGTGTAATATGCCGAACATTTTGGTTCGTTCTGAACCCGCCAACCCTACTAGTTTGTATAGTGGGACGGATTTTATTTATTATTGAATTCGAATTGGGTAGATCTAAGTAAATCTTGATGGAGGACTTTCTGTCACCTATACGCAGATGTGAAAATAATGAAAAAAAAATGAAGATGGATTGAAATTGAAAATGAGCATATACACGTACAGGTCTATGAGGAACCGAATATGGATGAAATAGAGAGAGATAAATAAAGAAAAGAAGGAGATGGAAAGTTTAATAAAGAGGATGATTCTTCGTGGTCGCCTTTTCTCCCTTCATGACATTGCAATTGTGATTGAAAATATCAAGTAAATGTAGACATATTGTTTGATGTGTGTCTTACACTGCCGCCCGTCTAGCTCAGTGAGTCAAGGCTTTGCCTTGGAGACGTAAGACTAGTCGAGTATGAGTTCCAGGCATATGCCCACTTTTCGTCACGATCGAGAGTATTGACGATCGGGCGAGGGTTCTCTTGTAAATCACCCGTCTCGGTCTTCAATAACGTCCAAGTAATTAGATTGTGTGTAGTGGTCTTTATGAAATGCCGTGGCGTGAAACAGTGTCGAAGAGAGTGAAGGAATTGCATGAAGCTATAACAAGATCAGTGAAGGTGATGCAATATGCGTTACACATAACTAATATTGATTGCGGCTCAGGCATAACTCCCGACTAGATTTGACATGGTGAACAATAATAAGGCGTCCCGCGGTCCCGATAGGGCAAAAAGTTTCCGCCAGGGTGATTTCACTTGATATACTAATTATCAAGAATCTTGCGCCGCGCAAGATACAACAATAATTTGAAAATTAAAAAAATTGTAAAATTAAAAAATAATAATAATGATAATAATAATAATTGGAAAAATTAACTAATGAAGAAACACCAATAATAGAAGTGCCAACATAATTACTTACAATTTTTTAAAGGGAGGAGGGGGGGGGTATTACATAGCTCCATTCATTATTGATTGACTTTTTTTTTGTATTTTCACTAAGAACAAACAGTCATCTTTCTCAAAATCTTCACCCTCACATATACTCTTATAAATTGCCAATTCCTATGTTCACTCCAACACCAGCCTCTTTCCTAAAAATACTTCCATCCATAACTACCCTACTCTAGTCACAGTAACTATCCGTTCTCTTAAACACTCCCACGCTTTTTTCACACACAGCCCTTTCCGTCTTCGCACAACCATTTATAATAAACTACCTGCACATTTAACTAGCCTTACCGAACTTTTATCTTCCAAATAATTTACAACCTAAAATTGTAAAATTGTCTATACTTTAGAACTCCTTCTATGACTTCAATGCATTTCTTATTTCAAAACTATACACGCAATCTAATTTATAATCACACATGTATTATCTGTCTTTTCAATTTTCTCTTTTAGCTCACTCATTTGTATTCCTAGTTCTAAGTTTTAATATTTCCTGAATGTGTACTAAGTGCAAATCTTTGGACCAATGAGTGAATGAAAAATAAATATGCGAATTCATCTGGAACGTTTCATCTCTTATCTATAATAATAAGTTACTAGTCAAACGCGAAATATGCGTTGTAAGATGAGCAAGATATCCGAATAAGGTATAAAAGTCCTTGAAGTAGTTCTACCCTTGGTACTTTATCGACTCTGGTAATCAACACACCTTGATATCTGGATAAGCTATAAAAGTCGTTGAAGTAGTTCTACTCTTGCCACTTTATTGACTCTGGTATTCTACACACCTTGACGCATATAAAAAATACTTCATCGTTGGTCAACTCTTGAATCTAGAAAGCCGTGAATCTCGACAACTTGATCTTGAATATCATCAGTTATTTTTTTTTTTCAAAACGGCTGATCAGAATTGCTTACAAAATCGTAATAATGTGTAAAATCCATGTAGGCCTATACACATTTAGAGAAAATTTCATCCCATTTGAAGAGATTTTATTTTTCAACATCTTCCGCCCAGTCAAATCTTATGGGGTGTTTAGAAACTTTGAGATGATATTTCTCAAAATCGGTTCAACCGATTCATCCCAAACTATACAGTTCTAAATTGGATAAGTTTCCGTGCACAAAAAAAGTTTCATATTGATCAGTCGAACCCTGCTACCTGTGGAGTGTGCCTACAAAAAAAAAAACAAAAAAAAAACAGACAAACCCCTATAAGAGTGGGATGGAGATTCGCTACGCTCATCTGAATAGTAATAACGGTTTATTGTCTTCATTAAGATCACATATACATGATATACGACGACAGTCAGTTGTATAATACGATATTATTATATACACACAAACAATATGTAACAAATATAGGCTAACACAAACAAACTTTCAGATCATAAGAGAAATAACATAATCCGTGTCATTCATGAATTCTGTAACGGGGTAGAAACATTTTTTCTCAAAGTACTGTTTCAAATGTGTCTTGAAATCTTTCTGACGTTTCAAAAGTTTGATACAATTCGGGAGGTTATTGGACAGTTTAACCCCAGCCGATATCGGGCTGGTCTTCTGAATAGTGTTTAGTGCTCTCTAATTCCTATTTGTTCTCGTGCCGTGCACATGAACAGCATTTCATTTCAATTTAATTTCAATACTTTATTTGCCTACTCGATTTTTCCATTTATAATAATACTAAATATATAAGTCTATATATATAATATATAATATATAGTTAAATATAGTTAATATATATATTTATATATCTAAAATGGTTCATGATAAAATATAAGGCACGTCAAAAATATAATAAAAACTAACATGATATAAACTAAAACTGAACTATATTTATGGGATTTACATACGAAAAGGAGAAGAACATTCATACACAACATACTGCACATTATTGCATTAATTCATTCCCCACATTCATTCATCAATGTAATCTAGTTTATTCTTCAGTCATTCCTTATGCTACCAATACATTCTTGCATGTGTCAAAAATCTCATTCTCATGCACATTAAAAACAGTTCAAGATCAAAAATTCTTCATTTCAACTTTGAAAAGCATTAGGGAGTCCATACAGGAAGTATAATCAGGAAGCATGTTATAAAATGTGATACCCTTAAAAGTACAGTCTTGTCTATATAAAGTTGTTCTGTGAAATGCATTATGGATGCTGGCTCTGGATCTTGTCAAAAGTGATTATGTATGTCTGAATTTAACTGGAAATGAGATATATTTTTCTTAATGTTAATTATTGTTTCATAAATATATAAACTTGGTGTAGTTAAAATAGCAAACTCTCTGAATGGTTGTTTACATGGAAAACGTATCCACTTTTTGAAAATTACTCCAAGTGCAGTTTTTTGTATTTTGAAAATTGAATGACAGGATGACAAACCGCCCCAAAAGATTTTTTTTTATATGAAAAAAATGGAATTGCCTTCCATTGATGAATGTTTGTTCTCAATAACAAATATCTAACATGTGTGTTGTATATCTGATTCCAGGTGAAATGGGCAAAACAGCAGGTTGTGAAATCTCGACAAAAACGTGATTACAAGAAGCAGCGCCCCTATCGGACGCCACAGACACTGTTATCTGACCCCCGTTGGCTGCAGATGTGGTATCTCGTAAGTAGACTAATTATGATTCCATTGTGATCACAAAATAAAAGGCGAACAAAAGAGTCGATAATCGATTCCGGAAATCAAAGGAACTCTGTCTTGTCTGTTCGACTCGAACAATTGAGGCACTGATTCGAAATCTGAAGTCGGACGGGCGCGAGTTCGAGTCTGGATGGACGTCCGGGTTTGGAAAACGCCATTGCAGGCCACTTTTCTTCATATAGTTTCATTATCACCCGCTCATTTGTACACCCCATATGACCTGGCTATCGGAGGGGTTGTTGAAATGGGAAACATCACTCTCGGGACTAATTTTGTAAGAAAGATAAATATCATATATATATATATATATATATATATATATATATATATATATATATATATATATATATATATATATATATGTATATATATATATATATATATATATATATATATATATATATATATATATATATATATATATATATGTATGCATATATATATATATATATATATATATATATATATATATATATATATATATATATATATTGATATATATATATATATATATATATATATATATATATATTTATATATATATATATATATATATATATATATATATATATATATATATATATATATATATATATATATACATTTATTCATACATCACTATATGAAAACATTGATATAATGAGGTTGTTCTATGAGAATATAATCAATTTTTCATAAGACCTCTCACAATTAATTCGTCGATTTCAAATAATTTCCCAATCAACATCTTGCATTCTCTTCCAGTTCTCTAGTTACGAAAAATAACCGTTCGACATCTGTTCTCCATTACTGCCATGCTATAGCTATACCTCAATATTTTTAAATGCATTCTTTCGAACTCGATCAGTCGATTAATTTCTAAACTATTTCGAGTTCCGAGTTTGTTCATGGATATAATACAGCAATTGAACGCTCGAGCGGTTACCACACACGGCCATCTGCAACGCAACCCGACCGATTAGTTCTTACTCCTGCCGGCAGGGCAAGAAATCGCATTAATTCGATTTGCTCACGTGACCCAGAAGCTAATTGAAGCATAATTCACGTTCGTAACCCAGTTTCTGTGATCGCTTTGTGGCGTAAAGTGCAAGGGCAGTTGATTGAGTTCGATTGGCCGGCTGATCGGCTGGATTTGGTGACGCCCCCCAATATGTGGTCACATTCGACGAGGTCTTGAGGCGTTTCCAGTCGCCTCAGGGCGAAAAGTTGTCAGAGGAGATAGAATTATCGTAAAACCGAGGGGTTAACAAGTCCTAAAATCTGGTGTATGCTTGTCATTGAGATCCCTTGAAATCTTCTTGAAATCCCTTGAAATTTTATTGAGATCCCTCGAAATCTTATTGAAATTCCGTGAGATATCCCTGAAATCTTTTGAAATTTGAAATGAGGTGTACGTACCCCAAATTTACTAGTTGCTTACCCCACGCGTGAAACTTGTTGAGTGCAAGAAACAAAATTGACAAATACCATCATCAAATTCATCACGAGATGCGAAGAGCATTTATCGAAAATTAAACCAACTCAATTTTTATTGTTACGAAGGTTGAAAGATGACTTGTATTTAACCGTGACATTCGATATTTTTGCTATTGATTTTCACTTAGCTGAGTACTTTTCCATACGAATAACACGCAAACCTAACTGGAACGTTTAACATTGATCACAGTATTTCAGAAGTTGCCTTTCAATACGTAATACGATACGTTCGACGAGAAAGTCTAGATGCGATTGCTTATATATAACAATCTGAAAATGTGACACTGCGGCTGGGTCCCCCTTAACTGTCGATGAATCATGCAATGTCGTGTTTCCCGTCGGTGCAATTATGCTGCTCATCGGTTCTGGGTCAATGTTCTAGACGACGGTATCGGCGACATTGATTTGTGGTCAGTCCGTCGTATATATATATATATATATATATATATATATATATATATATATATATATATATATATATATATATAAATATATATATATATATATATATATATATATATATATATTCATATATATATATATATATATATATATTCATATATATATATATATATATATATATATATATATATATATATATATATATATATATATATATATTCATATATATATATATATATATATATATATATATATATATATATATATATATATTCATATATATATATATATAGATATATATATATATATGACGTGAAACAACGGTATGGGAAAACACACCAACGGTACCGTCTGATATTTTGACGAACGGCACGTGAAAAATACGACATGTAAAGTGTAAACCCTGCTTAGAAACACTTATCAAATGAATTTATTAAAAATCCCTCCACGAATGAACCAATAAAACAACGGAACTTTTTCAAGGATGAACGTGTTTATATATATATATATATATATATATATATATATATATATATATATAAACACGTTCATCCTTGAAAAAGTTCCGTTGTTTTATTGGTTCATTCGTGGAGGGATTTTTAATAAATTCATTTGATAAGTGTTTCTAAGTAGGGTTTACATGTCGTATTTTTCACGTGCTGTTCGTCAAAATATCAGACGGTACCGTTGGTGTGTTTTCCCATACCGTTGTTTCACGTCACTTGGAGTGTGCAATCTATCGGTAGAATCCATATAACTAAAACTGTGAAATGATTATATACATTATTGAATAATAGTTCCACTTGCAATAATATAATAACTAGGCAAACGCGTTATGTTTCCGCGTTGATGGATGAGCTACTTATATCAACTTATATCTTTGGATTGGTCATTTATATATATACACCTTGAGATCCAAACAATTGGGTCCCTTCCATGCTATGTCCTAATCAATTTATATGATAATGAAGAAGGCTTTGTTTTAATCGTTCACAATCAATTGGTGACACTTGTTGCTTTAATTCAATAGGTAGCTTTGAGTGATTTACAATAATTACATTATATATTCTTTTACATCAAAACGGCTGATCTGATTTGAGTGAAAGTTCGGAATAATGTGTATCATTATTATATTGAAATTCCCTGAGAATTTGAATTCTCTCGAATGAAATATTTTTCACGATTTTTTTTCTCCCGGGTTATTCTTATGAGATTCTTGAAAACTTTGAAATGAGTTTTCTCAGAGGTGGTTCAACCGATTTGAACTGAAACTTATACAGTATCGAATTAGATAATGAAAATTGTGTATGTCAAGTTTCAACTGATTTTGGATTTTTGTTTAACCTGTGGAACGCGAACCAAAAATAAATGAATAAATGAAAAATAAAAAGTATTTTTTTTCGGGTATAGTGAAATTGAGTGTTCGCTTCGCTCATCCAATCAGTCATTTAATAATGTGAATACTTTTGTTCGATGATATAATAACCTGATGATTCATGTCATGAAATGATTGATCATTGAACTGATCGAGATGAAACGGAAGAGCGACGTTCAGAGCCGTATTAAGAGGCTACTTTACATATCACAACTCATCAGTAAAACCTGCAGGAAACGAACAAAAACAGGACAAAAAGCGTCAATACAGGTCTTTAGCTCACAACACATGGTGGGTGAACGCCGAACGGTAGGACCAATCGGTTTAATTATTTTCACAATGAAGCAACAATGAGTATATCTGTGCCTCTACGTTCACTAAAAATCATAATTCTATATTATATCACTCTGAAAAAATCGCAAAAACAATGAAAAACGGGTAGTAACATGTTGATTTTTGACAATTACTCTGAAAGGGTTGAAAACATACCACGAACTGAAGCTCTTCGTACGAGCACGTATTGAATACTAGAGATCATCTAACCGAAAACTGTAAGTCAATACGATGATTGGTTTTCCGTTGCCAACTTGGGCCCCGAACGTCTGCAATCGAGCCGTAGGCAAGATGTAAAGAGGCCTCTTAAGACATTTTGCGCCCTTAATCCCATTTTTTTGTCGTTATGAGAACTCCATACTGTCCTGATATGATCTTTCTCGGTTTGATTATTCGTTTTTGAATGTGCACTGCACAGGTCTCGTATCGCAGATCCGTTTTATGTAGAACTCATTTTCGAAATTCGTACTGTCTAGTTTTTGGCTACATCGGTTTGTTAGATTTTGATAAATTCATGTAACTTTGAAAATATACCCTACTCAAATAGAGGCTGAAAGTAATTATTTTTTATCAGGAAATATTTTGATTTCGAGTTATCAAAGCCACCAGAATAACAATGGCGTATACTCGTTGTGACACGTTCTTTGATAATCGGAAGTTTTGAAACTATGCCGGTGTATAGATCTGAGAAAATTTAATTTCCATGCAAATATCTCACTCGTTTAACAACGTATTCACACTGCGTTTCTCATGTTTTATGTCATTCAATCTATTTGTTCATCCGTGAAATTTGTAATTTAATATTCGTCCGTTCGTTCATCTATTCATCAGTCCACATGTGAATGCATTCATTAAAATGAATAAGCTTTCACAAAAAAAAAAAAATCAGACGAATCCAGTTTTACCTACAGCCACGTATTTCCTTGTAATGAGATTAAATATTCAATTTCTCTGTTTTAGATACGTTGGTTGGATTTATCTTCATTATTTTTTTCGTTTCAACTGACCATATTTTCTGTTTGATAATGTCCTGATTGACTCGGTGCACAATATGTTGATTCGTTTAAATGAATAATGCACACGTGTACTTGATCTTCATCAGACAGTAATTACCGTATCAGATGATCAATGGTTCATCATAAAACCTTCATCTCAATATCCCATCATCTCATTAATCGTTCATCCGACGCCAATGGATCTTAGTCATCATTACAGTGCGTCGTAAAAACCCAATAAACATGAAAAAACATGTCGAGGATTCATGGTTGCCCACACAAAGGCACCTCAAAGTTTGAAAGTCTTCAAATTCAGCTATTTTCACTTCTTTTCACTATTTTATTTCCACTGATATTCTCCAATTTTCAATCATCAATATCTCGGAATCTATTGGGACGTTTGCTACCCAATTATATCAAGTTCTGAATTAGAAGGTGAGTTATCCATAAAACAATTGTTATTTAGATTCTCCTCTCGACCTAGTGTGGAACTAGCACAAATTCAACCAAATAAAACACACCAATAGATCCCATTTTAATCGATTGGAAGCCTTTGCGATCGCTGACTTGGTTAATTGGACTTGGATAATTCAAGCGGGAAATAGTTTGCAAAAGAGAATGTTTTTTTCAAATGTTGCTGAAATCTTACGGAATGACGTTATTAATATATTCTATGAATGTATCAGGAAATGAGCCATAATTATACTTAGGGCCTATGCATTCTGATGGGATGGAAAAGTGAATTTATGGATTCTAAACTGAACTCTCCAAGATTATAGTAAATTTGATTGTTTTCAATCAAGTGGATCACGAGTAAGGGAGGGGGAGGAGCACTTTCCCCTCCCTGAATGTGAAAAAAATATGAAAACGAAATAATATGAAGGCTGACAAATAGTGATAAGTATTGAAGTATGGTGCTATACCGTGTATGCCATCTCATCTACACGTCAAAAATTTCAATTGATGTTATTATTCAAAGCCTCGAATGACCATTTTCAATGTTAGAAACATATATTTGAAAAGTTTCAGTATGAAATTTGAAAGCGTGATCATCTTTTATGAGAATTCCTGTGTTTTTTCAATCGTGAATAATTGTAAACAGTATAGATCACCATGAAAATACTCTTATTATTTCCATACACTTGATACTATTTCTTCCTTGTTTTTTCTTATTCACACATGAACAATTAATACTCGTTTTCACAATTATACCATGACAATAAATTCGATTGAGATAATTTCATATAACTATTCAAAGAGGTTTCGAAATCAAAACAAAAAAATGGTGAAATACCCCAAAAAAGATAACAATGAAAACAAATTTAAATTGAATTGAAACTTTTCTCACAAAGGCTGGGAAAGCTTATCTGTGGATTAAAAATAATGGAGAATAGATATTGTATATAATGTTCAGTAAAAGTTATGTAAAAAACATAATATTATTTCCTCATTACCATATATACTATCATTATTATTCCGTGTATTTATTTGTGTCACATCTATATATGTATGTATTGGAACTTAAAGGCAAGAATGAAATGATCTGAAAATTGAAATTGAATAATGAATGAAATATGATTTGATGAAATAATTTCTCACAGTGAACGTCTCAAATGTAAAGATCATCTACAAATCATAACATCTGTAAAAACCTCGGTCGTTATAGCCTTCTAACAGTGAACGTCTCAAAGGAAAAGATCACCTACCAACCGTACATTTGTAAAAACCTCGGCCGTATAGCCATCGAGGTACTTGCTACATCAATTGTACCATTCGTTCAAAAAGTAGTTGTGCTTTCAATTGTAAATCACGTCATGAAAAATTTGTGTCACTGAAAATATCGGATATTTTTGCTCGTTGTATTGGCAGACATCATTCAACTCTCATGAATATAAGCGTCTATATAGTTCGTCGCCTATAATTCAGACCGTCTCTGTTCACCATATTTCATTCGTTGAGAAGAGTTTGTCGAAAAGCAACTTCCGGTTTCCTTTCTCTACAACCTCACGTAAAATACAATTACCGCATCTCTCTATAACCCCGTTCGTTGAAGCTGTTTTTTTATACATCTTGGTGAAACCGGATGTTGTCCAATGGCTCAGAGTAGATATATATATATATATATATATATATATATATATATATATATATATATATATATATATATATATATATATATATATATATGTATACACTACTGGCTGATGCTTGGCTGGACGTCGTCACATGAATGTTAGCGTCGCGACGCAAAGCAAATCGAATCTTTACGCGATAGAAGACCGCAAATAAGAGAGAGAAGACGGATAGAAAAGATGTTCGTCCAATCGTTTCCTTTGCAGTGGAAACATATCCAGTTTTTCTAGAGATATCGTATACCTAGACATAAAACGAAGAGTGTAATTGTGTGGGGTCAGTCTAGCCGTTAAATCGTCCCGTTACGGGGTCAGACATACATTTAAGGCGGAAATGCATTTAATGACATAAGTGCATTCAGGATCTAAATGAATCATGTGAAACAGCTAGGACAAATGCATTTCGGATATAAATTCATTAGAGTACATACATGTATCTAAGACAGATATCAATTATTATTCTAGTCTATTTAAGACAGAAATGCATTAATTTGTTTCAGACAAATGTACCTAGAATGTGAATGCATTTGGGACGGGTACGTATTTTATGAAATGAATGCATTTTGGACAAGTGCATTTATTCGATTCAGTACAGAAATGTATCTAGGACATGGATGCATTCACGATTAAGATATCTCTATAACATGAATGCACTGAACGCATAAATACACTCATTTGATGTAGTACAAAATAGATTGATCTTGGATAAGGATGCAATCGAACCAGAAATATGTTTTCATAGAAATATGGGCTGAGGCTCTTTCATGTGTAGAGATGTTGTCTTTTCAATTATAGTATTATTGAACTTTTGTGTGAGTAATATTTTTAAGATAATAAAGATATTTATGTTTTCATCTCCGAATAATCAATACAATTGATTGAGTGGTAAATCAAGAAACGATATTGTCGGGTAATTAATAATTGAGTGATTTTTATTTTCTTTCGTAGTTCTTCAGTTGGTCATTATGGTCAAGTTTTCTGTATCATTTAATCAATTCACCAAAATCTGAAACAAATGTGTATATATAACACAAAATATACAATTATAAGAATGATTTTCAATTATTATTAATCTAAAAAACGGTCATGTCTCGTGCAAAATGCTTTCTTATTCTCCATATCAACTTTTTGCTATCCTTCCTTCTTTTTATCCTCCGTCCTTTTCCGAGTTGTTTTCGAAATTGATCGACAAAGCAGAAAAGAAAATGGAATTGTGATATTAGTGGGGAAAAGTCGCCGTACCAATTCTTCGAACAAATGTTGTAGGTCGTATTAGACAATGACGAAACATGTGTGAATATTGACGCCAGTATCTGTGCTAAATTTAGAATTGGCAATGAAAATAGACAGTCTTGTCGTCATGGCCGAAAATAAGTATACTACGCGTCAACTCATTCACACGACGACGTATACGAGATTTAGTTCTTACGCGGGCTTCTTCTTTTCTCCTTTTTTTGACTTTACATTGTTAATCCACATGTATATATATATATATATATGTATATATATATATATATATATATATATATATATATATATATATATATATATATATATATATATATATATATATATATATATATATATATATATATATATATGAATGAACTTTATTGAGTCTGCTCACAATAGAGTTGCCCGGAGACACAGAATAACAAGGAACATGAAAACATGTAATACAATTACGAATCTTTATGAATGATTGATCAAATGATTAGGCCTATTATGAATGAATACAAACAAAAATGAAAGAACACGGGTAAAGTATTATTATCAAAAGCGGAATAAAAATGAAATGAAAGTAAATGAAGATTAAAAAGGAAGTGGATATGAGTTGTGTTAGTGAAATGGGGGAAATTTGAATATATATGATTTTTACAGTGAGTGATGGAAGGTGATTGAATCAATGATTGACCATAAAGACGAGATTTCCAAAAATGAGAACTGAGTCGCGAATGATACTGATGACAGTACCAGAAATTATCCCTGAAATTTCCCAATGATTAAAATAATCTTCAAACAGCTTTGGGATAGTTTCTCGAGTTTCAAACAGCAATTATTCCTGAACTTATGATTGTCTTCAAGTTATACTTTGTTTCATATTAATTGGCAGTTGGCTCATATATTTCCTTCTGTTCACATTTATTACTGTTTGTATTTTCTTCTTGTTATCCTGTTTTTAATAAGATGAAGAATGAAAAGATTCATAAATTGTATGCTCTTTCTAGTAACTGTTTTTTTCTCTCTATGTTATCGCATCTTAAATGCGCAAGTGTGAATTTTTTTTTTTTTTTTCAGTAATTCATTGTGTGCTTACTTCTTTCTTCAATTGATTAACTTTGCACATGTCTCGTTTTCTTTCGTAATTTTAGGTTGCACTTTTTTCCCCCTGTTCTTAAATTTATTTTGTGTGTGTGTCATAGAGTTATCTTATTTATGTTATCGCCACAGTCAAGCCCTTATAAGGCTTTGTGAATTAAGCGATGTGAATTTTGTTAATTGTAATGTTTCTAACTCTTGTTTTCCCAATATAAAAAAACTGAACCATTTCGAACTCTTTTAATAAATATGCTGTGGGATTCACGTGATCTCAATATATTTTATGCGTGAGCAAAAATAATCCCTATAAAATTCCAATGAACCACATTTCACAGATTCCCCTCATTCTTTTTAATTGGAATATTTGAAAATCACTCAATCTGTGACGTATGTAGCAGCCCATGTTCGTATTGGTTCTTTCAATTGAGGTTGGTATGCATGTACACAGATTGTATGGATATGCCCGAATTGACCGCAGCTCAATTAAAAAGCCGGTTGAATACATTAATATCTCCTCATATATATACTGACTATATTATACATTGTTATTCCGCATATTCGTTTTTCTCGGTGTTTTTATTAATTTCCATCTCCCATTGTATCTGATTTGAAAGGTGCACTGTGTTAACATTCTCAAAATAATGAATAGTTTGAATTAATAATCAACTGGAGTTATTGTTTGATTACAGTAAATAATGAAAGACTTGTTGCGTAGGTATAGGCCCGATACCAAAATAGTTCGAAGTTGTTCGTCAATGAAGTGGTGGTGATAAGCATGTAACATGGAAGGATGAGAGTTCTCTGGAGAGTTTTTTAAATTATATTGAAAAATCATACTTTTTAAAATCAGATAGTGGAAATTGAGAATTGTGGTGGAAGTATTTCAGGCCCAAGACCAAAACAGTACAAAATAAATGTGAAGGTATAGAATAAAAGGTTGAAATGAATGATGATAATTGGCATACAACTTGGAAAGATAATCGTGTTCTATATTTTTGCCCGAAATTGTCCACATTGTGAAACTTTCGATCCAACTTTTTTTAATATTGCAGATTTAAATGTTCGGCTGAATGATTCAGCTCATTCCACTCCGTATTTCACATTTATAAACTATTTCACGAATCTTAGTCGATTGTTCATCCTCTATTTATTAGTCAAGGTACGAAAATAACATGCGTAACCAACGGTGATGACGATTCAATCTCGCTAACTGTCGGTCAATTCACTAACAATCCGTTTGTAAATCGGATCTAATTCAATTGATCAACTCGTATTCCTTTGAATTTCGTCTGCCAGAAGCTTGAATATTTGAATAATTTTCGAGTTTATTGTTGACAACAATGCTTTTTTCAAGAGCTTTTCCGATCTCATACAAGAGTACAAAATTGGACTGGGTAATACCGAGCCGTGGTTATAGTAAGATTTAAAAAATATATACCTATAAAATTTGTGTCCAAATGTATATATATAACGTATATGAACTCACTGTGAATAAAAGTTATAACAGTGGTTTCCAATGAAAAACGTTGAAAGCATCCCGGTAGTTTTTATTGTTTTCATATCCTTTGAGATTCAATATTATAACTATTCAACTATACCTCACTATAAAGCCCCATTCACACTGTCCAATTTCCCATCAAATTCCTCTGATTCAAGACTTGTATCACAGCTATTTGATAGTCTAACCGTAAAATTGTACCAAAACTAGCGCTTCCAATTTCCGTTCAAAAGGTTGGATAGCATTTTTTTTTTCGTTTAGAGTATGTCCTATTTCCATCAACGGTTTTATGAGAATTGAGAAAACAGCTATTATGCACGGCCTCTTAGATACCAAACAAACGTCATCATTTGATAAAATGTGATTGCGGATAGTCTAGATGACCTTCCAATATCTTTTATATATGTAATCAAAGGAAATAGGACAGCGTAAATAGCACTCTAGTTCTGAAAACTACCAATTGTCACCCTCAACCTCTCTAACCGGAACCAAGTTAGAAATAGTCCATTAAAATTTCAAACATTCTCATCCCCTTCACACCACGTGTCATAATCAAATAAACCGATGTCATATGCAAAGTATGTATGTTTTAAGCGACGGGAAATCTTTTTCCTTCACGCTTCATAGAATTCCGTTGAAACATTAAATTGATTCGGTCGACGCGTTGAAGACCCAATTTGTTTGTTGAATATGCATTAGTTTCAGCTATCAAATTTGTGCGCACAGAATAACAAACCGGAGTCATGTGATTTATTCATCGAATTTTAAAAGACAGAATGTGGAACTTTCTTCTTTCTACTTCCTTTCTACTCTCATACCAACAGTTCGATGTCAGTGTTCGTATAGAAGACACCAGAGAGCAAGTCGTCGCATTGATTCCGTGGGGAGGAATTTATAATCTCGCGGCGGTTACCGTGATTGGTCGGGGGGGGGGGGGGGGGGGGTAGGGGGCAGGGGGCGTAATTATCTCTAGAACACCGTGCTCTTCTTCCGGAATAATATTCCATGAAAATGGAATTTCTTCACTCTTTTCAATCTATTCTCTTCACAAAAGTTTGACTTCCTTTTGTCAATATGGACTTTTGGCCAACTATTTAAAGCGTCATATAGAGGCTTTTTCATCCAAATTATCATGTGTGGATATCTTTTTGGGTGAGCGTCAAATACCCATGTCTGTTTGTAGAGGTTCTTTTTTCTCCATTTCAACACCCTTCAAATGTTGGGTCATCCTATTGCGGAGCCAAAGTCGTTGAAATTTATCTCTACTATAACTAATTTACATTTAAATTTCTCACTCTCATTATTTGTTCATGTTTTGGACGTGTGGCAACTATTTATATCAACAATTAAGACTCATTCACAATAGACATAGCTTTAACTTTCAACATTGAAGGCCCATTCACAATGCAACGCCAACATTAACGCGTAACATCAATTGTGAAACGTTGGTCCTGTGGGATGTTCTTAGTCTATTCATGTTGACATTACTGTAAAATACAAGAATCAAACAATAGGCAGGGCCGTATAGAGATATTTTGCGCCCTATAGTCCCGAAATGTTTTGATGCACGGGCTCGTTGTTCGCTCGCTTCAGACTCGAGTTTAGCATGCATCGTGTGCTAGGCGCAACCCATAGACCAGCCCGCCTAACTCATATTCACGTTAACGCCGAAATTCCCTTACTCACACTTTTGATATATTTCACGGTCTATATTTTTTTTCGGTATTCAAAAATATGTATCTAGGTTTTCGTAAATTTGAAATTTTTTCATTTTCCATTTGAAGAATTTGAAAAATTACAAATTCTTGGTTCAAAATTCTGTAAACGCGATTACCTCCATTTTTCAATTATTAACAGAATGCAAAAACAATCATATTGATATCTCAAAAATTACGGCCGTGAGAGTTTGCGGCGTGAAATACGAGCGCCGGCCTACGGCCTATGTTTACTTGGTGCTAATATCCATCTGTACACTCTACATATTTTAGTATGAACTGATGTGTTAACAGTATAGCAGTGAGACGCCAACCACAAACTTGACTGCTAATTTATCCGTTATGTTGTGTGCTAAAACAAATTGGATACGAGCTTTATTGTTAACTCGAGGCTCGCTTCGTGTATACATTATATTTGCATGTATGCATTGTTGTCAAACACCATTGAAATGCCACGGTTTTGACTGAATCTCTAATCAAATTAAATAATTCGAAAATAGGCATATGAGCTCGTAGTAGAAATAAGAGTTCCAACCTAACAATTTTGAAATATTAGATAATCAAAATGGTAGTCATTCGCTTTTCCATTTTTTCATTACTTTGATTACTTTTTCTGATCAGTTTGAGTGAAAATGAAATATAAAATTCAAAATATGAAAACGAATTCCATCTTCAATATAGAAGCTATATTCAAATCTTGGGTCGACTTGTTACTGTGAATTATATCCATGGTGTTTGCCTTTTCTGTTAATATTTATTTATTTATTCAATAATTCCTTTAACCCCAATGAGTTTTAATTAGTTTTCGGAATGGTTAGTAGTTCACAATTATCTGCTTACTAACTTATAAATGTGGCGTATAACATTATATGATATTAAGTAAATCCATTGATAATTAACAATAATGATAATGATAGTAATATTGAAAATGATAATGATAATAATGATAAGGCAATAAAGTCTGATGAATAATCTTTCTAAATCTTCATGCCTCACAGTCTTCAATTTTCATGGAGGTACATATTGCCAACACCAGACGCCAAGGGGACATTGTTATTCAAAGGGCAGTAACTACTTTTGATAATAATTCTCTCTTCATTCTGGGAATAAAAATGTACAATAGGCTGCCTGAGAAAATAAAGAATGTTGATAAAGTAGCAATTTTCAGGCGAGAATGCATTCCAATAATTAAAAATTGTTCATGGAAACGGGACCCTTTAGCAGACATGAATGAGGGTTCTGGGATGAACCCTGATTCCTCTGAACAATTCATTATAATATGAGACTATTTTTATTGACTGACTGATTGATTTGTTATAGACTGAATATTGTAAATCTATTTTGTAATTCATAGATATATGGTAAATCTATTAAATGTTATTCATAGATATATTGTGAATCTATTTTGTAATTAGGTTATATGTTCTATGTATCGTGAAAGAAAATAGCTAGACTGCTAATAAATGATTTTACTACTTACTACCAAAACACACCTTCGGAAAGAGAATGGAGTTTTTTCGCCAAGTCTAGCCCACCGTAACTTGTGTTGAAAGAAGGATAATGCCTAGAATTGCTCAGTGGCTGTATTCGAGAAAAAAAATGCGTTATTGTAACATACATTTTTAAATTATGTATGTATACTAAAAATCTTAGTTTATGGAAGAATGAGAAAATGGGTGTAATAATATTATTGCTCGTGTATAAGTTTTCCATGCTGAATGATTTTTCATTTGCATTCCGATCAATATTAAGTTTTGTCTCACGTCATCGTCTGGTGATAATTTCTATCCGGAATAAAAAATTATAAATGAATGGTCGATTAATGAATGGATGATCAATCTCTTTTCTTTTTTAATAACATCGAAACTTGATACAAAATCATTGTTCCCCAATTAAGGCTAAAGATGAAAAGTAGGATCGTTTGGACTGGGTACCACAAGGGCGATCTTACCACCCCATTTTGATTATTTGAAACCAATGAACTTCAAGCCCAGGACTGTGCTGCCGGTGACCATAATTTTCCTCCGCAGATAAAAGTCTTTCAGTTTCCAAAAGTCCGGCACACATTATAAGTAAAAACCATTTCTACGATAAATATCCGGACATTAATTATCAGTATTGGTATTGACAGTAAACAAAATACACGAATGTTGATATCTTCCACTTTGAAATAAGTCTCTAGCGCAATGATCACTTCTTTCCATTAACAGTCGGCAGATGTAAAGTTCATCTTTATTTATATTGGGTTTTATCGACGCACTGCAATGATGACTAAGATCTATTGGCGTCGGAGTTATTCTAATACAAATGAAAAAAAAAAAGTGATAGGCCTATAATGTTATAGTTAGACCTACCACTCTACTAATCAAAGGTCGTGGCCAATTAGTACTTGATCCAAGCACTTGCTTCGAGGACTGTGGGAAACCACGAAAAACAAAGTCAGGATGGATACAAAAAAATGAAAGTAATGAAAATATGAAAATATGAAAGTATTTATGAAAGTATGAAAATATATCATTCAGTCTGTTTGAATTACCTTGGTCGACTATAAGTTGACTGCAATACCGGTTGTTGATTGGTCGTCTATAGGCGGGAATGGATTTCCCTACAGAATTATTCTACTCATTATCCTGTAACTAAATTTAATCACGTGTTCCGCGAAATAGTTAATTAAAAGTCGTTAAAACAGAAATGACAAAGTTTAATTGCGTGCCCGGCGCTTCCACCGAGGCGGTGGTGCGAGGCGGAAAACTCGTGAGTGGAAGGGCCACACGCTTTCTGACTAAAAGCTTGCGCTCTCAAGTTCTTAATAATATACATTCTAATTTAAACTTTGTCTTTTGTGAAATATTAAACTATTCCAAACTTTTTATAGTATGTTTTAATTACAAGTATTCTTATCTGGATGATTTGTAACAGATGCGAGCTTGATTTATTATGTTTTAGTCTTTTTATTTTAGTCATATATTGTTTAATGATGTATTACCAGGCAAACGCGTTAAGTGTTGCCGCGTTGATGGATGAGCTGGAACATATCGACTTATCTTTAGATTGGTATACACCTTGAGATCCAAACCATTACTTCACTACCATCTTATTTCCTGATTAAGTCCTATGATAATAAACAAGGCCTTGTTCTAATCGTTTTCGATTAATAGGTGACACCTGTTGCTTGGATTCAATTGGTATCTTAATAGCTTTGAGGTGATTTGAAAAAATTACACTGTATATTTTTTTTTCATCAAAACGGCTGATCTGATTCGACTGAGAGTTTGGAATAATGTGTCAAATTATTATATTCAAATTCCCTGATAATTTGAATTTTCTCGAGAGAAATATTTTTCAAGCATTCTTTCCTCCGAGATATTCTTGTGGGATTTTTGAAAACTTTGAAATGAGTTTTCTCAGATGTGGTTCAACCGATTGCGAAAACTAAACAGTATCGAATTAGATAAGGACACTGACGTATGCCAAGTTTCAATCGATTTTAAATTTTCGTTTGACCCGTGGAGCGCGAACAAAAAAAAAACGAGCACTTTTTTTCGGGTATGGTGAAATTGAGTCTTCGCTCCGCTCATCCAAAAATTATAGCCAAGATCTCTTGGCAACAGATGAATGAATAATGAGATGATAGGATAATGAGATGAAGGTTCATCATAGGTGGGCCTAGAGGGAAGGAAGCGGTCGTGGTCTATAATGGGAACCATTTCGGCATTTCACCAAAGACTGGAGGGAAAAAACATCGCCGCCCTTGGCAGCTCAGTCAGCTGAGGCAGCGCTTCAGAAACTGAAATCACCGTTGGGCGTCAGTTCGGATCCCAGTCATAGGTTTTTGTAAATGTCCTTTCACTAATCATCCCTTCATACATTCATAATCACCTGCTCATTCGTAGCCCCGAATAACCTAGCTGTTGATGGGGTCATTAAGCAAACAATAATCATCATCAGGAAACCATCTCATGAAGTACTTCTGAAAAGAAAGACGGTTGCTGAAATCAAACCGATGCCCAATCTGCTCTCATTTCCCGTCACGTGGAGCAAGCGCGTAACCACAGAGTGTACGTAATAGCCTACGCTTTCACAGTAACTCACTGTAATTATATCGTGAACTCATACAGTCTGATAACATAACTCTATACTAGTAAACAATCGTAACTAGCCAGAGTAGTGTTCAATTATTACTAGGAAAACGCCACATATGCGTTGTTAGACGAGCGGATAGTAATAGTATGTCGACTTTTATGACCAAACTTTTGCCTACATTCGCCAATTGGGTGACATTTAATTCAGAAATGGGTAAAAACTGCTTCGAGTGGTACCAATTTAGCACATTTTATATTTTTTCTTCAAAATGGCTCACCCGATCAAGCTGAAAGTTTTCAGAAATGTGTATCAAAATGTAACCCAACTTCACGCTTTTTTTTTTTTTGAAAATATATATATTTTTTTTTCGATGTGTTATTCTAATGGGTATTTTTGAAATTTCTAAAATTCATAAAAAAAAACGTTAACATCCGATAATGCCACAAAATAATACAGATCTAAGATAGATGACGAGTTACCATGATGGAAAAAAGTTTGAAGTTGATAGCTGTAGCCGTTTGACCTGTGGAGAACCGACAAAAAACATATAAAAAAAAAAAACATGAAAACGAACACCAATTTTTTTCTGTATGTCGAATTGAATCCTCGCTAAAGCTCGTATAATAATTGTATAGGGCCTCAACAGATTTGGTCCATGATTCGGTTCAAATAGCGAATTTGTATCGGATATTGCTATACTTTTTCCAAGAGGCTCTGTTTCATCAATTGTTAGATGAGCGTAGCGATGATTCCTTTTGAAATACTGAAAATCAAAAATGCGTATGCATACGCACTCTACGTAAGTCTTCGAAACAATTAGCGGTAACATATAGATAGCCTGACTTTATACGCACCAAAACAGACGATGCGTATACATACGCACTCTACATAAGTCTTCGAAACATTTAGCGTTAAAACAGGTAGCCTATATTTCACATGAATTCAAATAAATATGAGATTCTGAAAGATCCATTCTATATCATCTTGAATGTACACAGTAACGCGTCAAGTGCTATATATACTCTTTGTCTGAATCTGAGCGAGCCTTTCACGCGGGAGATTGATCATATAAACTGCAGTGTGTACCTAATTACTGTTTTTACTAACTCTTACGCACTGAAGAAGGTTTCGAGCGAACGTCCCTCTCATTCTACATCACTTGCTCACTGGTAGTTCGTTCCTTCACCGTTCCTGTGCATATTATAGACTACCACCATATCCTAATCTTCTATCTCTATTGTCTCTTGTCATTTACATTTGAAAAGGCTGGAGAAAGATTGAATACAATCCGAGGATGAAAAAAGTATAGGAAATGATTTCTGAAAAAAAAATAGAATCTCTTCTTATTTTTCTTTTGATTAATGTTTGCTTTTGTCAAGTCCGTTAACACCGGGCTATAAAAAGTTGACTTCATCTATTGGCTCCAACTGAATCCGTGCTTGTTGAAATGAGATTTGAGTGCATTAGCGTGGAATGGACGATAGTCGAGAAATAAGGGATGAAAAACTGAATGGCTTTATATTTCGAGGGATAAAAGAAAATCTGGATGAAAATTTCCGTGAAAATCTTGCATCTAGATTTAATCTAGTTTTTTATATACCGTTATCTCAGTTGAGAGTTCAGTTTTGTTTTTTGTTTCGTAGCATTGTGGGCCTGTATATTAATTTTATTATACGTTGAATGCCTCGAGCGGAATGCGGGGAGATTCACAATAAGATCTGCTTCACGAGTGGTCGAGTGGCTAGCACACTAGCTGAACCATCATTTAGGAGACGGGGTACGATTCCCGCCATGGTCGACCATCCTGACAGTTTTTTTTGTGGTTTTCCTCTGTCTTTCAGGTCGATACTGGAATGGTTTCTCATCAATAGACCACGACCGACTCCTTCTCACTATCCAAAACCACCTGATGAAATAACTTTTCACCTCATCCCATTCATCAATTAGGGCCTATATGAATATCATTCACCGACGCCAATAGATTGTATACACAATACTATACAGTATACACAATAGTGATAGCACATTGCGTCGTTAAACCCAGTATGAAAAAAAAAATTATGCCAGATTGCAAATATGTGTGATATAATTTAACCTAATACAATGTCGTATTGTCTCGTCGTTGGCTGACATTCACTCTCTGACCAGTAGGTGGCAGCACTGAACGCCACGCCTGCAGGATCCAAGTTATGCAAACCCGTTTTGCATAGTTGATTTCTGAACATTGCCAGCAATTACGGGTAGAATATAATTATTTTGAAATTAAAATATTTGAACTTGACAGTCGTGTTTTGTCACCCATGGAGACACGTAGACCTACTGCTTGATTTCATGGCTCTTGTATCCTGTGCGTGTTTTTTTCTTGTGTTGTCTATTATAGAGCTGATGTTCTTTTACTTTCAATTCACTTAAGAGGCCGTAGGCGCTCGTATTTCACGCCGCAAACTCTCACGGCCGTAATTTTTGAGATATCAATATGATTGTTTTTACATTCTGTTAATAATTGAAAACGGAGGTTTTCGCATCTACAGAATTTTATAATGGAAAATGGAAATGGAAAATGGAAAAGGGAAAATGGAAAATGAAAATGAAAATGAAAATGAAAATGAAAATGGAAAATGAAAAAAATCCTAGTTTACGAAGACCTACATACATATTTTTGAATACCGAAAAAAAATGTAGACTGTGAAATATATCAGAAGTGTGAGTAAGGGAATCAACGGTGATTACGTGAATATGAGTTCGGCGGGCTAGTCTACGGGTTGCGCCTAGCACACGATGCATGTTAAACTCGAGTCTGAAGCTAGCGAACAACGAGCTCGTGTGGAGCGCCTGCGGCCTCTTAATTGATTGAGGCAAATAGCTCTTGCCGAAGTGAATGGATACGGATATATATATATTGATTTTCTCATTTTTTCTCATTCAATAGAGTTTTCATTATATTCGTTCAAAAATGACGTGACAGTGTTGATTTTGAACCTCGAGAGCCCATTATAAGTTATTATTTTTTTTAAACATGTTGGCTCCCTTTCTTTCGTATTGATACACAACTTATTGTGTATCAATAATATTCATGATTTTAATTAAGTTTTCAATTATATTTATAATTATATTGTATTGAAAATAATGATAGCAAAATATAATATATAAAATAGACCATAACAAAACACTCCCAATTGACCTAATTGTTGGTGAGTTTGGACGTTGGTGAGCAAATAATATACTGCAGAACGGAGCAAGCGTCACATCGCAACTTCAATAGCTGGGACTCTTAATATTGACCGTGATAAATCTTCAAAATTCGAGAAATCCAGCCATGTTGTTTTCCTTCAGCAATAGCAAGAATAGGTTTACATCTGAATTGACTTCGATAGGTTGAGATTTAGGTCGATTAGGTTAGATGAGTTTTCAAGTCAGTGATGTTCAGACGTTTTCTTTCCAGTAAGATACAACAACAACAACAACAGTTCGTATATGCAGGAAGGGAGGGGGGGGGGGGTCCCGCTGTCCTGTACAGGCCCCTACTACGCATGCGTTTCTTTGAACTTCCTTGCAACCCGCATCCCCTTCCCTAACAAACTTCATATATATTTCTCCGTTATTTCAAATTTGTATTTCCTCATTCTCATTCGTACCCCCTGATAACATATTCATTGATGAACTCATGTGGAGCTTTATGACATTTTTGGAAAAAATCGTTAGTGACGTAAAATCGTAGGCCTATATCTATGATGCGCGAGCCTGTGACTATAGGTTATTGAATGTTGACTTGAAATAATGGAAAAACATCGTGCGTAATCTCGTCATACGTCTCCTCTGCCTGATTCAGGACGGCGTATGATTCAAGACTACGCCACGGGCGAGACAGTGGCTTATAGTCGTATATATTCATATATCGTATACGTATATACCGGTACCGATATATATATATATATATATATATATATATATATATATATATATATATATATATATTTATATATATATATATATATATATATATATATATATATATATATATATATATATATATATATATATATATATATATATATATATACATGAATATATATATATATATATATATATATATATATATATATATATATATATATATATATATATATATATATAGGCCTATTTATTGATGAGCGTAGCGGAGTCTCCATCCCACTCTTATAGAGCTTTGTCTGTGTTTTTTTTTTTTTGTAAGTACTCCACAGGTCGCAAGGGTTGACTGATCATCATGAAACTTTTCTTCTACACGCAAACTCATCCAACTCAGAACTGTGAAGTTTTTGGAATGAATCGGTCGTACCGATTTTGAGAAAAATCATCTCAAAGTTTCTAAAAACCTCATAAGATTTGGCTGGGTGGAAAATGTTGGAAAATAAAATCCCTCCAAATGAGATGAAATTTTCTCTAAATGTGTATACATAGATTTTACACATTTTCACGATTTTGTATGCAATTCCAACCAGCCGTTTTAAAGAAAAAAAAATAACTGATATTATTCATAAAATAAATCATACAAATTGTGACAGAATTAAGTTGTCGAGATTCACTGCTTTCTAGATTCAAGAGTTGACCAACAATGAAGTATTTTTTATATGCGTCAAGGTGTGTAGAATACCAGAGTCAATAAAGAAAAGAAGATTAGAACTACTTCAACGACTTTTATAGCTTATTCAGATATCAAAAAGGTGTGTAGAATACCAGAGTCGATAAAGTAGCAAGGGTAGAACTACTTCAACGACTTTTATACCTTATTAGGATATCTCGCTCATCTTACAACCCATATTTCGCGTTTTCCTAGTATATATACACACATATGAATGTTGTCTCGATGTCTCGGCGGGCTTCAAGGGAATTACGACGTTCCCAGTCTCCATAGGGCAAAAAATTCCAGTGTGATTTCACAGATATAAATGATACTAAAACGTAAAACCTTCCAGATACAGAATTAACAAATACATCATCTGATGCAGGCAATATTTGTCGAAACTCTTGATGAGTCAAATATCATAATAACAAATTGATGGAAGATCACTTGTATGTAACTAAACACTTCAATATTTGCCATCCAACTATACCTCACAGCGTACCATTACATACAAATACCTCGTTACATATCGTGAATGTTTATGACGGATCTCCATTATTTTAGAAGGTAATTGGACGAGCTTTAGCGAGGATTCAATTTGACATACTGGAAAAAATTGGTGTTCGTTTTTATGTTGTTTTTTATGTTTTTTTTCGGTTCTCCACAGGTCAAACGGCTACACCTATCAACTTCAAACTTTTTTTCATAATGGTTCCTCATCTAACTTAGATCTGTATAGTTTTGTGGCGTTATCGGATGGTAACTTTTTTTTTATGAATTTATAAATTTCAAAAATGCTCATTAAAATAACACGGCGGAAAAAAAAAATTATCTTAAAAAAAAAATGAAATTCCGCGTCAAGTTGACTTCCATTTTGATACACATTTCTGAAATTTTTCAGCTCGATCGGGTGAGCCATTTCGAAGATAAACCATAAAATGTGCTAAATTGGTACCACTCGAAGCAGTTTTTACCCATTTCTAACTAAAATGTCACCCAATTGGCGAATGTAGGCAAAAGTTTGGAAAGAAGTCGACATACTATTACTTTCCGCTCGTCTAACAACGCGTATATAGCGTTTTCCTAGTTATCCGCAAGGTGTGAGGCATTTCGATTACAACAAATGTACTCATCCGGGTAGTTATATAGTAGGATCATTCCATAATATGTTGACGTTGGAAATTTTGGGTTGTGGGTGGGTTCCCCTTAAATAATTAATACTAATCAAACTTATTCTTCAAGTTGTGAATAATGAGGTTATGTTATTTAAACTCGTGTGTTTTGTGTCTGGATACATATCACAGAAACAGTCATGTGTTCCGGACGTTCGGAAACTGAAATACTTTTATCTAATCAAAATGGGGTGGTATAAGATCGCCCTTGTGGTGTCCCGTCCAAACGATCCCATCTTTCATCCTTGGTCTTAATTGGGGAACAATGATTTTGTATCAAGTTCAGATGTTATTAAAAAATATATATATATTTCCGAGATAATTAACGATTCACTCGTTTTTGTTGAGAAATAGAAAAAAAAACACTATATACATGAGTTGTGTAGGCTGTTATGGTGATCGAGTGCGCCACTGTTTAGCCGTAAAACCCACCTGGTGCCGAGTGAAACTAATATAAGATACACCACCGCAAGAACCTTCCGAAACATTTAATAAATAAACAGCATTAAGCTGTTGGAGTTACCACTAACCCACGCACACCTCACATTTGCATTTTAAGCTTCAACTTTTTCAAATAATTTAATAACCTCACGCCAGGCCGCGCGGTATATTTTTAATTATACCGTGTCGGCTATTAGCCGAGTCGATAAAGCAGTTCTATTTTCAGCTATGCTACCACTTTATCGACTATACCATTATGATGCTTGTTTTTTTTTATAGTCATGGTGGTTTTAAAGAGTATGTGTGTTTTAATTTATTCGTTTTTTCGCCCCTGTTTATGGCTATCTAACACCCCGTATATAGGAACGTTCATTCGTCGCATAGGCCTATGTGATGTCTCTAGAAGCACGCAATACATGTTTGTATGAGCGAGTGAGCTTGTTTTGTCATTTTCATTTGATTTGTGCATGTTTATTTAATTCCGATAAAATAGATTGAGATCGTTTATGAAGGTTGTATAGATATCCCATGAAATCCGATGAGATAATGTTGGTGTAACTTATACTCATTGTGGGTTTCAAAAAGTGTTATTTGATGCTCTCATTGAATTTCATGAGCAGTGCAGATTTTATTCAGTTATTATATTTAATTGGGTCACTTTTTCCGGTGGATTTTCACGTGGTTCCCTGCCATTCTGACATCATTGTTTCTCATCTATATTTTTCGATTGATTTCTAATATTTTCAAATACAATATTATACCCACTGGTAATTTTTTTTTTAGCCGTAACATTTAATATGTTTGCGACCCTCGGTAGCTCAGTTGATGCAACGCTTAAGAATCTGTAGTCACCGTTGGGCGTGGGTACGAGACCCGAATAAGGCATGGGTTTTTATAAACGTCCTTTCACTCATCATCACTTTTTAGTTTCATAATCACCTGCTCATTCGTACACCCGTATAACTTGGCTGTTGGTGGGGTCGTCAAGCAAACAATAATCATCAATATTTTCTATTGTTCACTTATCAGGATCTTTTTTTCCAGAATCGAGGAGGAGGTTTGGACATGAATGTTCAGTCTGCGTGGCAGGAAGGAATCACAGGGAAAGGTGTCGTGGTGACGATCCTGGATGATGGCCTGGAGAAAGATCATCCAGATCTGTTCCGGAACTACGTGAGTCGATACCACACTTGCAAATCCTTCTTTTCCATAGGTCCAAGGCTTAGCTACTTGTACATCCAGGAGTCGAGAATTTTCCCGCGAATCGGATTTCAAATGCGACTAAAAGTGACCAATGAGAAAGCCAAGATGTATGACGTTATGACTTGAGTTACCGACACGTCCTGCGACATAATATAGTAGCAGTTGAATGTCGCTTTGGCGCCATTTTCAGTACCTCTGCTTCACGTACTCTGGGTACATGGTTCGACTCCCGACACATTAACTTTTTTTTCAAACAAAATGACTAAAAAAAAACTGTTGTCTCAAGCGCAGGTTTATGGTCTTTATTCATTTTTATTTGACTACAGAAAAGAAAATATAACGCAAATGTTGTGATTTTTAGTTATTGTTTTTTCAGTCCCATTGAACAACCGACTTGCAGGAAAATTCCCCTTTCCAGGAAACACTCTGAGAAATTACTTTTACTACGTATAATTATTCATGTGACAGATCGCAAGATGGGGAAGGAAATACAAAGGAGTTTCTGAGAAACGTCATAGTCTAGAAAAATACTTACATTCAAAAGTACTCAAATACTCACATAGAAAGATGTCGAGAGGCCAACTTCATATATAATCACTTCATAGGCTTACGCCTATATGACCACTCCATCACGTGTTGTTGTAATCATCAGAACTTGAGAAAAATTGGTCGAATTGTCAATAAGATTCAACTAATCAAATAGCAGTCATAATTGAAGTAATCTGGGATACTAATTCATTTTCAATGAACTGAAATACTAGAGTTGAATTAAGTGAAAAGGAAAAGGAAAAGAAAAAACAGCAGCTTACCGAGGATTATAAGCATATGCTTACTTGATATCATACAGAATTCAGTGTTGGGTAATGAACTTTTAAAATGAACGCGTTACATTTACAGTCGACGATCTTGAACTTTCTTCACGTTCGATTTTTCGGTGATCTATAACGGAATGAAACGTTCATTTGAAAGTTCATAATTGTAGACAATCCTATTCGACACGATCGCACTATCCGTACTTCCCCGTCCAAATTCCGAATGGGATCGACTATGTTTCGGTCTATCCCGAATGTATAATATTCCCTGTTCGGGATTCCATCATGTGATCACTTGTCACCAGGCGAGCCGGCAGCCACGTGTGGTCAAGGTTGACGTGTTGTGACTCACTATCAAACTTGAGACATTCACTGTAGAAAATGTGTGTGCACATATATTATTTTTGAACCCCTCTTTTCATTCAATTTTCAAGGTGAATTTTTGAACGAACTTATATGTTTATTTTTATTTGAACTTGAACTTTTACCGCAAAGCCACGAAAACGAACTATTAACTTTTTAAAAGATCGATTCATTTGAAATGAACTGAACTTCTTAAAAGTTCCTTCTATAAGTGAACTTTCCCAACTAAACACTGCACAGATTATTATACACTATAGATTTGTACTAATTACTTCACGTTTCGGCTATTACCTTGGTCTTTGTAGTGTATAGTGGAAGCTTTACCATTGGTCTGAACATATTCTTGGTCCATCAAGAATATATTTAGACTATGGCAGCAATTATTATATCAGATCAGATTGAATATCTTTATTAATCCACAGGATTTTCCATTTACAAAAATTCAAAATATATGGCAGGTCAATTTCACAAAGGATGTTATATACAATGTATAGGAAAATATACATGGATGATCTCAATTATGGTACATACAGATGAAACATCTGAAACATAGGATAAAATCAACCAACACTGTTATATAAAGTGAGACTTGGTCCTTATACATTAAAATCGTTCATCCTATATATACTGGTTCGGTAATAATGAAATCTTTCAGTTGTTGTTCAAACATCTTCATACTCTTGCATTTCCAATTTGTCAGGTAAATTATTAAATAGTATCGCACCCTTATACAAGCAGTCTTGTTCGTGCATTACTGTATTATGAGAGCAACCTAGATAGATATTAGTTTTACCATGTGTATTGTAACGCCAACGGTGTATATCAGAGCTCAGGCTAACATCTTCTAAACATTTTCTGATGAAGATTAACAGTTCAAATATATATAAACCAAACATTGTAATTATTTTGAAATCTTTGAATAGTCATTTTCTCATTTCAACATTTCAACAATTATACCCCACCATATATTCATACACCACTACTCTACAGTGACCAAAGCAAAGGCCAAAACGTCAAGTAATCTGTGAAAAATCTCCTGTGTTTGTATAATCATCTATGTTCTATCAACGGGCTACCACCATGGATATTCCTACTCATAGACTTCGGTAAGCTACTGTTCTTTCTTTTCCTTGCTACCCAATTCATATTACAAGCCTCAGGCTAATTTCCCATACACACCATGAAATATAATAGTTATTAGACGGAGTTTTTCTAATATTAACAACGAAACCTTGACACAAAGCCATTGTTTCCCTGAAGGCAAATGATATGAGTATTGGATCGTTTGAACGGAGCACCACAAGGACGATTTTACCATCCCGAAAAGGAGAAAGAGACTATATAATCACCAATAATGATGTATCTTCGAAAGCAATTCTGATGGAAAAGATATTTTGTGTTAATAGAAATGTCTGAATTGATGGTTTAATACACTGTTTTCGTTGAAATCATCAAAACTGATGACGGTCATCGCTGTTTCCATTTTAGAAATGTACACATTTTAGTTTCAGTACACAACATTGTCGCTTTCCAATCTCTAGTTCCTTCTCCTTCTCCTTCTTCCTCCCAATGTTCCCATCTTCTTCTTCTATCACCAATAGTGATGTATGTTTCTTCGAAAGCAACTGATGGAAAAGATATTTTGTGTACATGGAGATGTCAAAATTAATGGTTTTATACACTGTTTTGGTTGAAATCATCAGTTCAGTCATCGCTGTTTCCATTTTTGAGATGTACACATTTTAGTTTCAGGACACAATATTCTCTGTCTCTTTCCAATCTCTAGTTCCTTCTTCTTCTTCTCCTTCCTCTCAACGTTCCCTTCTTCTTCTATCTTCAATTATACATTTGCCATTCGCTCATTCTGTCATTTGTTCATGCACACAAGGCATGAATACCGAGGTACTGCTCATGTACGTGAAACATGATTCACCATCTTGGGGATACGACCGACGAATAGTAATCGTATACTGTACCGAATATATACGAACGTTACAAAGCGAAGCGCGAAAACGAAATAATAGCCTGGACTTGGCCTCGCTGTTAAGTGACTATGTGAACATATGGAATGATGTCTTTTAAGAGGCCTCTTTACATCTTGCCTACCGGCTTGATTGCAGACGTTCGGGGCCCAAGTTGGCAACGGAAAACCAATCATCGTATTGACTTACAGTTTTCGGTTAGATGATCACTAGTATTCAATACGTGCTCGTACGGAGAGCGTTAGTTTGTGGTATGTTTTCAACCCTTTCAAAATAATTGTCAACAATCAACATGTTTCTACCTGATTTCATTGTTTTTACGATTTTTTTTAGAGTAATTCAATAGAAAATTATGATTTTTAGTGAACGTAAGCACAGATATACTCATTGTTGTTTTATTGCAAAAAGAATTAGACTGATTGGTTCTACCGTTTACCCACCATGTGTTGGGAGCTAAAGGCCTGTATTGACGATTTTTGTCCTGTTTTATATGTTCCCTGCAGGTTTGACTCCTGGGTTGTGAGATGTAAAGTAGCCTCTTAAGTGACTATGTAACATATGGAATAATGTCTTTTAAAGGAAAAGTTTAAATGGGATACTAAAGCATTTCACCGCGAGAACTCATTTCACGTCTCATTTTCTCAGGGATAACTTTCCCAAATGTAATTGCTTTCGAATGTGATTCTGTGAGAAGAAGTAGAACTGCAGATTTTCTCTGGAAATTTTCTCTGGATTTTCTCTTTCTCTCTCTCCCCATCTCTCTCATATTTTCAGAGTTTTTTGACTGAAAATTGAACCGTCAGGTATTTCGGCAGTACCAAATTGTTTCGAAATCTTGTGCAATGTTGCGAGGTGAATGAATTCGAAAAATTTGTAATTTCGAGTGAATAATCAAGGCAAATCAAACATTAAATTGTATGTGGAAATATGTATACAACTAGAATTGTGGAAATACCAAGGAAATCACAAAATATTATCACGTTGAACAAGGAATTTGATTATGAATACGAAATACCAAACAGCGCGACAAAAACATTTGAAAGTTGATGAATCACTCCATATACGGTCACTTGAATGAATAGTATTGGGGTTTTAAGGCGCATCGACAGCAAGGTCATTTAGCGCCAGTACCGGTTACTTGATTCTCACATCGGAGAAAATTAAATTTGTTGGTAATACGTCATACGATCTCGTAATATTAATATCAATTATGTGTATAAAAAAAAATTAAACTCTTTTTAGCGCGTGGCATTCTCGTCATTATATTCAACCATACTCAACTGAATATTGAAACGCAATTCAACAATAGGCCTAACCTAAATTCATTAAACAAGATTTTTGAAACATCTCTCATTTTCATTTCAATTTGTGTTATTCACATAGCTTGATTATCGAGTTACCATAACAACCATGGGTGAGGTGAGAGCTAATTAACAATGAGACAATAGCTGTTATGTTCAGTCAAACAAAGTTGGTTTTTATTTCTGAATTATTCCCATTTCCAGAAGGTTCTGAATCAGTGCTCATTTTCTTATATTTTTTTATGGCAGTTTACTCTTTATTTTCGTATAGTTTACTTATTACGTATTTTCAGCATGTTTTGTGTCATTGTAAATTCAAATAAGTTATATCTAAGAATGAAATTCAATCTCGAATTTGAATGGAGAGAAAGAGATTTGGATTACTCATTACAACATGTGGACATCACTTGGAAGGAGCACGTGTGGATTCATGTATTTATTTTCATTCTTGTCCAAGTGAATTACCATATGAAATGAAAACATTTATGAATCGAATGGATAGTCAAGGATAAAATAGAAGAGTATGAAATGCACACAATAAGCAAACAAGAAAATGTACATGAATTGATAGATAGCATGTTATGTCCGGCAAAGTTGTGGACAAACCATAGTCTAAATATTTATTTGGACTATGGCAGTTTCGTGCTAATGCTACCTCCAAGAGGCTAGGACTTTGATAGGTTAATGTTTACTAGGAGAGCTACCTGCCATGGCAATGTGTCTGGTTTCTGCGTATTTCCATTGTTGTTAGCACAAAATCCTAGTCCTGCTTATGAGGTGGGCTTCGTAATGTGATGAAATTATTCTGTCCAAGAGACCGTGAATTTGTTTTCAATAATATATTGTCATTGTTGGTAGATTTTTCAGTGAACATTAACCAATCATTGTCTTAGCCTCGTGGAGCTAGCTAGCACGAGCAAGAAATTTCGAGTGGTTGAATTATGTGAGGGTCTTGATAGTGAAGCAGAGGTTGTTGTTGAAAAGCACAATTCGGAGATATTATTGACCACATGATTACGAAGTCATATGTGCCCTTAATTATACATATTAATCTAGTTTCATGTTGCATTTTTATCTCTAGTATTTAAAGTTTTCAACGGCCACCATTCGTCTTTTCATAGTGAATTTAGTGGAAATGGCACGCGTCGGTTAAACAGACTGGCTTTCTTTCAAACAAAAGAAAAAATCATTCTCCAACTTGATTAAATCAAGTTGATAGAAGTATTAAGCTTATAGAAAACTCTTTATCAACTTATGTGTTCGCTGTCTGAACTCTGAACTTGCCTCGAGAATGGAAAATGTTGTTCTGAAACTGAAGGTGGAAAGTTCACGACGAAAAGATTATAACTTCGACAGTAAAATTATTAAAGGAAACATTTTCGACTTGATTCAATTTATTTATGCTCTTTATACTTCATCTTACATTATTTTTCTTTTGTTTGCCCCATTGAGACTTTGATAAGACTGGATTTCTTTTGATGAAATGCCCCTTATTAGCATTGTTGTCTTGGAAATGAATGTTTGTTTCTTCGTATTAACAACTTCTATTGTGTTCATTGGGAAGCCATCAGATTTATAACGGAGAACAGTAGGTCTCGTTGAGTCAGTTAACCAATTACTGCAGAAGCTTACAATATAGAACATTACGATATTTATTGAAGATTATGTCTACCATCATAATTGTTGTAAACACAAAATGATAATCAGTCAATTAAAATCCACAATATTAAATCGACAATAATATTTTGTAGAGATACAGAGTAGATTAGAGTATATTTTGTATATATGAAACAACATTGGGACGAGAAACATTACACAAGTGAATAAAATCTAGGAATAGTTGTAATCGAAATCAAATAATAATATTGATAACTTTGGAAAAAAAAAATAGGTGAATCAATACAGCTTATAATGTTTGAATACAAGAACAATAAAAGAGAGGATTAATGAAATTATGATGAAAAAAGATACATATACACGAAAAATATTTTCTACTCGAACAATGAAAATACTAAAATATATACAAATAATAATCCAATATGATACGATAATGGATATTAATTGTGTAGTAGAGTACAATTTGTAATATACGATAGTAGAAATTATTCTGTGTTCATAGGCCTATTCATTTTCTTCTTCAAGACCACAGTAAACACTTGATATGTTTCAGACAGAAGTATATAATGAATAATAGTTCATTAGAATTGGTTTATTGACAACTTGAAACTTAGTTACCAGATTTGAAAAAATGAATGGAAATGAATTCTGATGAAATAATATTTGGTTCACATATTACCATTTGAATTTGAGAATTTCCCAACAGGGTTGCCATCCCCATGGCTCATTCAGCCAAGACGCCGCTGTAGAGAATGAAGTCAACTAGGGCGTCAGCTCGGGTCCCGCATAAAGAGCGGGTTTTGTATAAACGTCCTGTCGATATTCCGGTCCTGTCCTAACTTCATCTTTCGTCATTACCCGCTCATTCGTATATCCCTATCTAACCTAGATGTTGGTGGATCCGTTGGTGAACTCCGAAACTAGATTTTAATAGATGATTACGATATTTATTCCTCTAATTCTGGATGAAACTAGAAAGCACCGTCTCATTATCAATAATGATTATATCTAGGAAAACGCGTTATGTGTTTCCGCGTTGATGGATGAGCTGCAACAATATATCAACATATCTTTGGATTGGTTATATATATATATATATATATATATATATATATATATATATATATATATATATATATATATATCCACCTTGTGATCCAAACAATTACATCACTGCCCTCCCATTTCCTGATTGATTACTATGATGATAGAGAAGGCTTTGTTCAAACGTTTTAAATTGAATGGTGATACTGTTGCTTGGATTTAGTTGGTATCTTAATAGCTTTGAGTGATTTATAAAAATTGGATCAAATATTTTTCTTCATTGAAACGGTTCATTCGATTCGACTGAAAGTTCGGAATAATGTGTATAATTATTATATTAAAATTCCCTGAGAATTTGAATTCTCTCAAAGGAAATATTTTTCACGGATTTTTCCCTCTGGGTTATTCTCATGAGATATTTGAAAACTTTGAAATGAGTTTTCTCAGAAGTGGTTCAACCGATTACGCCTCAAAAATATACAGTATCGGATTAGATAAGGACACTTTTGTATGCCAAGTTTCAACTGATATTGAATTTTCATTCGACCTGTAGAGCGCGAACAAAAAAAAGCACTTTTTTTCGGGTATGATGAAATTGAGACTTCGCTTCGCTCATCCAATTATTAAAGTCGTCCACAGTCCCTGAGTCATGACTTGAGCAATTCCGATTCTTCATAGAAACATAAACAGAATCGAATCAATGTCTACGTCATGACTCGGAAAAAAGGTCGAGTCCTGGAAGACAAATGAATAAATTATAATTACCGAAATTGAGATGATGATTTCTAGTTTTCTCTGAAATAAATACCATCATTTTTCTCTAAAATTTGATTCCAAGTTGATGATGTTCTTCAAGTAGACACATTATGTAGTTCAAAGTGGAAGATATCAACATTCGTGTGTAATGTCCGGATATATATCACAGAAACGGTTTTTACTTATAATGTGTTCCGAAATTTTGGAAACTGAAAAACTTTTACCCGCGGCGGAATATTATGGTTACAGACAGTGTAGTTCTGGTGTAGAAGCTAATTTGTTTTGAATAATTAATATGGGGTGGTAAGATCGCCCTTGTGATGCCCCGTCCAAACGATCCTACTTTTCATCCATAGCCTTAATTGGGGAACAATGATTTTGTATCAAGTTTCGATGTTATTAGAAAAAAAAAACGTTATGTAGGGATGTGACGTAATGAAGTGGTTTCCATTCCTTGCTGTGCAGCTATTTTTCCATTGGAAGATATTCCTTCGTCTCATATTTGAAATCAATATAGCAGTCCAACCGTAAATCAGAGTTTATTGTCACGTGCAAGTAAATCATAAATTGAAAGAGCGTTTGAAAGGCGAACCACGAGAATCTCATGAATAAATTGTAGGAGATGATGGAGCACTTGGAAATAATAATTTGATCGAGGATTTTCTTTTGTGATACAAAATGAAGGGTTAGGGTTGAAGGGTCGAAGTCAGAGAATATCTGTGTAACGCGGGGAATGCCTCAGGGAAGTGCACTTGGACCTCTACTATTTTGATGATCGAAAATGTTGATATTATTACTATTTACTACTATTACTATTAGTACTATATACTACTATTTTGATAGCTTGAATCAAAAATGAAATTTCTCCTACCTGGCTGAACCAGTCTACCTTGTGATATTGCATTATAATTTAACCAACATCAGACAAACAGAAAACAGACTTGTACTTTTGTTGGAGGATTTGAAAGAGACTGTGAGTGTGAAGTCTAGTATTTGATTATGAGCTTATTAACTAAATGTATCTGTATTTTTGTATTCATGTTACAATAATAATTACCGTTTTGCAACTCACTGAGCATAGAAAATTGTCAATTACTTTAAATGAATGATAAATAAATTACCAACATTGTATTATAGACAAAAAATATACTTCCTCTCTTATGGCCAAACAAGAAAAATACCCTTGCACACGTTCATCTCCCTTGCCTACGTCTGCGATTAGTACCAACGTTTGCCACTGAAGGAACGACCCTGGTGACTTTTTGGTAGAGCTGCACAATCCAGCATACCAGTAGTGCTTTCTAGCGGTCTGCGTAGGTACTAAAGGTGTTTCTGGTGAGGGGGTTAGAAGAGAGTGGTGATACAGTAGTGTTGGTCAAAGTGGGGGTCATTTCCATTCTAACATTGGTTGAGTTGCCTTGGCAGTATTCGTCATTGATTGTATATCAGGAGTCGACTCGTTGCCAGAGGTTTTTAATCATGCTACATCCGTATCCAAATATTTATGTCTCAATTTCAAATTTTGAGCAATTGTTTTGATAAATGTAGAATTCCTCATAGAAAATGTACATCTAATGTATATATTATGTGTATTATTGACAGTTTAGAATTTTTTAACTCTTGAATTTGTTGTATTCAATATTCGGATTTTTGGATTCTCTATAGGCCCATATTTGTTATTGAGGTAGTTTTGAATATTTTCATTTTTCGATCTGTTGAAACAACTATTAGAAAATATCCCGTGAATGTTTGTTATTTGAAATTAGTATTAGCATCCAATTATGTATCACTGAATCTGCTAGTTTTTGTATATTCATTACTTTTACATCCTTTTGCCATACTATTTTATTTTCCTGTCCGATAGTTACCAAACTCGATGTATTTTCCAGGATCCTCAAGCAAGCTACGACGTGAACAATCACGACGAGGATCCAATGCCGCGCTACGACCTCATAGATTCCAATCGTCACGGCACACGGTGTGCGGGAGAAGTGGCGGCCACGGCCAACAACTCCATATGCGCGGTCGGCGTAGCTTACGGTGCTAGCGTAGGAGGTACGTTTTGTTCTGATCGTTTTTCAGGCTTTACAGTCTGTAACCTCTGTAGTAAGTTTCTCTTCAGTACAATTAGTACCGTAGAAAGTTCCATTTTTTGATACCATCCACAATACTCCTTCATTTTGAATAGTTTCTTCCACTAGTTTTAGTTTCTTTCAGTTTCTTTCAGTTCTTTTTCTTTTGATTTTTTATTTTTTTTTGGTTTCTTTTGATTTCTTCTAGATCTTTTGCTTTGATAAGTCCTTTCAGTCTGGTCCCCTAAAAAACGTACTATTGAGGTTCCACGCTTATGGGTACGGTATCGTACCGATGGATATGCGACCCATGCCAACTTTAATACAGATTCTCTTGAGAGCTATGACATTATGAGTTTGAATTTTTGCGGGTGATTTACTTTCAAATTTTGTTTTGATGCTCGACGTTCACTTGGTAGCCTCAGATTGTACTGTTTTTTTACGATTTGTACGAGGTACATTCTACAAAGAAAACGTGGAAAATTTAGATGAGAGAAGGAGAAAAAGAGAAATGCTGAGTGGAAAATTACTTGCATAAGTATTTTTTCCTTCCTTGTTTTCATGCATGGAACGATGAAAGCAGAATTTCAAAATTCGTTTCATAAAAAAAACGCAGAAAAATTATAATGTGAACTAAACTTCAGATGCTTAGTTCAATGTAAAAGAAACAAGTGTAATTTGTACTGCGGTAAAAGTACATTTTTGGTTTTGTATCATTTAGCTGGTTACACAGCTATGGATTGTTCATGTATGTCATCCATTTATTGATTTCTTCATTCATATTGGGTTCAACGACGCACTATACTGATGACTACCATCTATTAGCGTCAGTAAATGATACATGAGATGGTGGGATGATAATTCTGTAAGGTTATTTTATTATGTGTTTTTGGATAGTGGGGAGGAGTTGATCGTGGCCTATTGTCAATGAACCATTCCAGTATCGACCTGAACGACAGAGGGAAACCACGAAAAACCTCTGTAAGGATGGTCGACCATGGCAGGAATTGAACCCTGGTCTACATGACGATTCAGTATATCAAGTTATTAACCACTCGGCCACTCGTCTCAGTCTCATCTATATCAATCGGACAATAGCTATGATCCAAGGTTCCGTGTAGTCATTGAAGACATCTTCCAGCTATTAGAATCATGCCTTCGAAAGTACTTCTTTCATTTGTTTGATTTTTCATGACTGTTTACCTGCTTGATACGATTAACAAACTGAATGTGATGGTTACAGGGGTGCGTATGCTGGACGGCGACGTCACGGACGCCGTAGAGGCACGTTCGTTGAGTTTGAATCCGCAACACATCGACATCTACTCTGCTTCGTGGGGCCCTGACGACGACGGAAAGACTGTGGACGGACCGGGTGAACTGGCTACCAGAGCATTTAGCGAAGGTGTCACCAAGGTAAAACATAAAACAAATATATTCATTAATTTAAGAAGGCACATGGATCTTATTGTCGCACTGAATTATTTCGTTTTGAATAAGTAATGGATAATTAATGGAATCAATCAAGGTGAATTATTCACCTTGATTAATCTTGGTGTTCACACATCAATTGGATGAGTGTAACCAAGACTCAATTTTACCGTACTTCAAAAAACAATTCTTTGGTTTGTTTTGTTTTTTGTTTCCACTCTGCAGATAGAACAGATCACAAATTTGCATGAAACTTGGTGTGCATATAATGTCACCATCTTACTTGTGAGTGTATAGTTTTAAGGCACAATTGATTTTTGAGGAAAACTATTCCAAGTTTTGATGATACCCATAAGAATAACCCAGGAGAGAAAATTTTGTAGAAAATATTCCCTTTGAAATGACTTCAAATATTTATGGGATTCGAGTACAAAAATGATACACACGATATCAAAGTTTCACATGAATTGGATCAGCCGTTTCGAGAGAATAACATTAAATTCAATTTTCTACATCAATTCAAGCAACGAGTGAAACCAATAGGATTGTGAAACGATGGAAACAAGCGATGGGTAGAACTGGAAGGCAGTGACGTGATGATATGGATTATCGTAATAGTTTCAAAATCAAGGTGTTCATGTGTGTATAGCTTTCCATAACATTTCAAATAAATGGGTCCTTATCGCTCATCTTTCAACCCATATGCTGCGTTTTCCACGCATGAAAAATGGAAATATCAGAATATTCTTCATGAATTCTTGTTTGAAATAGTTTGATCAGTCACTGAATGTTCAACAAATTATCTAACCACAAGCATGGTTGCTGTGATGAAACCCATGCTTTTCTCAATTGAAAGAGTTCTGAAAGATTTTTCTGATTTTGACTGTCAACCACCTTGTTTCCCCTCCAGGGTCGTTCGGGAAAGGGTTCGATTTTCATCTGGGCTTCCGGCAACGGCGGTCGCGACCACGACAACTGCAACTGCGACGGATACACCAACTCGATCTGGACACTTTCGATCAGTTCGGCAACCGAAAACGGTCTCGTGCCGTGGTATTCCGAAGCGTGCAGCTCGACTCTCGCGACGACTTACAGCAGCGGCTCGGCGGGAGAGAAACAAGTCGTCACGACCGACTTACATCACCAGTGCACAAGCAGTCATACCGGCACTTCTGCGTCAGCGCCGCTAGCCGCGGGGATATGCGCGCTAGCGCTTGAAGCTAATAAGGCATTGACGTGGAGAGATATGCAGCATATTGTCGTGAGAACGGCAAAACCGGCTAACCTGCAGGCACCCGACTGGGTTACAAATGGGGTGGGCAGAAATGGTAAGCTCAAGATTAGGAGAGGATGTTTCCCCAGTACTGACTATATTTAGTAATGATTTATAATATATTTCCAAGTTCTTGTGAGGTTATTTGTATGATATACCAAAAATTTATTCAATGAGTCATTCACCCATTCAATCCATTTTTGTATTGATCAATTCAATTTAAACTTGATGTGCACAGGTCATAATATACATTTTTCCAGTACTTTCTGACTGTTGAAAAAACTCTTGCCAATTTTCAAGGTAAGCTGCTGGTCAAGTAATATAGTTCTTTACCAATTCATTCATAGTCTAAACACTGGCTTTTTTTTGTCCACTGAGATCATTTTTGCATTACCGACTTTGAACTGAGACGCTTAGATTGATTGGGCCGCCCCCGTGACTCAGTCAACTAGGGTATTGCACTGTGTTAGGAACTGAAATCCGGTCGTACATAGATTCGAGTCCCACACAGAGCATGCGTTTCTGTACATATCCTCCAACTATCATCAATTCATCAATTCATTATCAACAACTCATTCATACCCCCGTATAACCTAGCTGTTGGTGGGGTCGTTGAGCAGCATAAGAATAAAAATAAATAGATTGTTATTAAAGTGCTAAACTGTCATTCACGAGACAGGTCCGCCCATTTCGACAGTTTTTTCCTGCTCTCCCAGTTGTTGGAGGTGACTTCTGGATTTACCACCATCAGGCCTTTCCACAGCAGATTGATAAAATTCAAAACAAAAATAATGTTCGATTCTTATTTTTAATCGTATTTATCTGAGCCGTTCCTTTTCCATAGTGAGTCACTCGTTTGGCTACGGCTTGATGGACGCTTCGGCGATGGTCCGTCTCGCACGCACCTGGAAAACGGTTCCCGAGCAGCACAAGTGCGAAGTTTCGGCACCGCACGCAGACAAGCTGATACCGGCCAAGAGCCAAGTGACCTTGAAACTGATGGTGCGAGAATGCGCCGGCGTCAACTTTCTCGAACATGTCCAAGCCAAGATAAGTTTGGCTAGTTCGCGACGCGGCGACCTGCAGATCCACCTGACGTCGCCTGCCGGAACTAGGAGCACGTTGCTAGCTAAAAGGCCACACGATATTTCTAGAGCCGGTTTCCAGGCTTGGCCGTTCATGTCGGTACATACTTGGGGTGAACGACCGTTCGGCGTTTGGCTCCTTGAGATACACAATGAAGGAAGATTCTTGGGTGAGTAGTTTATGTTCACTTGCAACATTTTTTTTGTAATTATAACATCCGTAAGGCATATTGACTTACAGTGTAAAGTTATGATAATAATAAGATAAATGTGGAATATGGATACATTTGCTTGTCTAACTAAGTGCTTTCATGATCTTATCTTTAACTACGTAATATTGGGTGTGGATTTTGTCTCAAAATGGTTTCTTTGTTTGTAATGGCAAATAGTGTTAGAAGAATAGAATTACCAGTATTATGTACCTACATTAGGACTCAGAAAAATGACGCATTGACATACGGGTGACTGTAGTATTATGGATTCATACATAGAGAGATAGATACAAGTATATGCTTTTACTGAAAGAATAATATCAGTTCCATATATCATCATGATACACGGTATTGAGATCACTAGATTTAAGAATATTTTCAAATGTGAGCAGAATTCTATTTCATTCACCTGTTATCAGGAATTATTGTACATAGTTGTCTACGTTTGTGTGTGGAATAATACATAGTTTATGGGTTTCTCTAGGGCGAGCCAGTTTACAAGAATGGGCGTTAGTATTTTACGGCTCATCTGCCAGCCCAGACGGTCTCGATGTAGCTCCGACTTGGATCCCATTGCCTCCTTTTGCCCCGCGACCAACTCGTCCCACTTCGAAACCAATCTACCAACCACCGTTTGTCGTCCAAGTAGCACCCCCGCGCAAAAACAAGAACGCTAAACACAAAAACAATCCTAAATCTGCGGTCAAACCAACCACATTCCCAGCTCTCAATTTCTATCCAATCACCCCTAAATCGTACCCTACAAACACTTTCAATTACACTCCGAAACTTTTGACTTCCATAACAAATAAACCTTTGAATCCTGTAACTGATTTGTTGAATTCCATTACGCCTAGATTGTCTATCGTAGATTCGAAAGTATCGACTCAGACCACTCCGGTGCGATCTCCGAAAACCGCTATCCCATCGACAATGTTGACGCTGGTTCGGTCAACCCACAGTCCTTCTCTCGCTCACATTCCTTCTATATTCCTGGGACCAATACCTTCCAATGTACCACAGTTACCTGCGATATTCAAACACTACACGAAAGTGCAGCACATTTATCCGATGTCCCCGTACGATATCGAACAAGACAGGATGGTGGTGGGGACAGGCTCGTTAAGTTCGGATCCCATTAACTTTGTGGCTAACAAAGCTTTGACCGAGCGCCAGGATTACGAGCAATCTGACTTCCGACGTCGGCCAGGCAAGATTGCTCGACCATCCTTACTAATGATTGTTGTGCTTATTGCTTGCGCATGCCATGCATGTATATGTTATGATAGCAGTGTGTCTAACTAGTATCTACAGTGTTGTGTCCAAGGTAACGTAAGGATATTTTCATGATTATACAATTTCAATTCATGTTTTACCTAGGGCCATTTGTACGAACTGATGTGTAATTACTGAATTATGCACTATTCAGTGAATTACCTTCTCATCATCCTTGGCTAATTGTGTTATTTTCCTATTTTTATCCATCAATTAACTTATTCATTTATTTGTATTTGGTTCAACGACGCACTGTAGGCCTACTGATGACTGAGATCTATTGACATTGGGGAATGATGAGTGAATAAATGAATGATGAAATGACATGGATGACTAAAGTATGAATGAATGCACTGTTCACAATTTCTTCGTTTTTTTTTGTTGAAAATTGTATATACGTACTACGTAGCATAATACTATTCACACTTTATTATGTACAGTACAGAGTACCAACTCCATTGTTTTTTGCTTTTATTGTTTATTTCGTCCTAGAACAAGGCTCATTTTACCAGTGTTGAATTCTCCTGCATGAATCATTTTCCTGCATGCGTGATTTTCTCATGGTCCCCAAAGAACAATAGACAGAGGTTTCACTGTATTGTATCCATTTATATTTTCTACGGCTACATATTTTGCATAAGAATTTTAATATATGTGGTCAAGTGCTCCAATACTAATTTATGAGTAATGTTGTGGTGCTGATATATTGGTATGTAAACTTATTTTACAACAGCTGATCTATTACTACTTACAATCGTTGAATGTATATCGATAATTGCGTTCCGGTACGTATGTAATAACTGAATGAGGCAGCTGGAACTCATGGCAAACAATAAACATATTGTGTATAGAATGAATCGTAAGCAATAGATCACAAAGAATAATAGATTTTATGGAAGCTTACATCAGTCTGTGTGATTTGCTAATCTCAAGTAAAATCATATGTTTTCACTCATTTTATCAGGTTTTCCCTCGTTCATTTGGGATGAATATGATTTCTTGTTCATTCAAGTTTGTTTGATATTCTGAAGCATAACTATGGTTGTTCCATGGTGGCATATGTTTGAACTACTCCACACTATTTGATCATGTGGATTGATTTCTCTCAGTAGAAATATTCAATATACACTCAGGTTTTCATAAATCTCACAACAGAGCTTGAATATGTTCAAACAATGTAACGTTGAGTAGTTGTAAGTTGATCGATGGTCGGTGAGTTTCTTGTGGAAAGTAGCAACATTAGCCATTGCTACTGAATCATTACTTCCACCTGATTGTAGCCACTTGAACTGAGTTTGTATTCCCATTTTATTTCTATTGAATACAAAATTATTGGAAATAATAATGGCCACTGCAGTAGCACAAATCACTATGGTACTGTAGGTTTTGATTCTGTTTCGACTGTCATCTGAGCAGTCTTTGAAGCAAACAAATGTAAGAATTGCACAACTAATAAGTACGTTGGTTTGTCTTGCATAACATGCAATAGATTCATGCAATACAATAATTGAAAATTATGTATTGTTAATACATGTACAATATTATGATATTATGTATCAGGATAATATTTGTGCAAGACAATGCCAATGTTCACCTTATTCATTAATTTGTCATGTAGAAAAACCAACGAGTAGAGAGTTAGAGGAAAGAGTAAAGAGTAAAGAGTAAAGAGTAAAGAGTAAAGAGTAAAGAGTTGAAGAGTAGAGATTAGATTGTTTCATTGAATAACTGTGCTATCTATAGACTGAAGATACATAACTTGTAGTAGATATTTAACAATTCAATCTATTTTTCAGTTACACTTTCTGAATGGAAATTGGGACTTCATGGTACTGAGACGTCTCCCAACGATAATCAAAGTGCAACATCTGTGAAAGATATCAGCTTGCCTCCTGTCAAGCCTCCGACTAGTCTGCGACCCAAGTGGGACGGACCTAGTGATCTCGACGACCCGATCGCACGCAACGAAGTGGAACGAACGACCACAGAGGACGATTCAAAGACAAACAAAGGCAATTGCCTTTCCTCGGCAGGATCACAGTGCTTAGGTTTGTGCCTTTTAGTCCTTTTTATTATGTCACAATATTCGTTTACCAACAGATCATTAGCCAAGTATAGATGGAAGAAACCTAAAAGAACTTTCTCAGTAATTCAACAAATATCATAATGTTTTCAAGCATGTAGATTCTTAGGCGACAATTATTATGGATTATATGAAAAAACATTGTTAAATATTAAAATGAAAGTGCAATTTTTAGCGTGTTGAAGAATTTAGGTTCATGTTTTCCTAGACTTATTTCGTGTTTAATAATGTGGAAATTTTTATAATGCTTCATGGGCAATTGGTTGCCCATCTTGTATTTCTATGTTTGTATGTTTGTTGTGTCAATATTCTCAAAAACGGAACCGATAATTAATTTAGATTGAGTAGGCCCGGTAAACCACGTTGAAATACAACGAAATATTGAATGAACAAAAATAGTAAACCCAGTGAGATAATTTATGGAATGATATTCGTTTGGTATGCCTTCACAGCCTCAATTTTGGCAACTATTTCAATGGCATTCTTTTGCTCAACGATGGTGAATCCAAGCCAATAGAAATCAGTGTCTTAATTTTCATTGAACGCGTACCGTGATTTTCGTTTATCGATATCCAACAGTTTATATGTTGTGAACTTGTTCAAGTAAGTGCCAAGGTGTGAGAGCCAAAACATTCCTTACTCAAATATTAGAATGGACAATACAGTTTTACGAAAAGTAAACTTCAACCTTCGAGATCCTGTGATTTCTTATATATATATATATATATATATATATATATATATATATATATATATATATATATATATATATATATATATATATATATATATATATATATATATATATATATATATATATATATATATATATATATATATATATATATATATATATATATATATATATATATATATATATATATATATATATATATATATATATATATATATATATATATATATATATATATATATATATATATATATATATATATATATATATATATATATATATATATATATATATATATATATATATATATATATATATATATATATATATATATATATATATATATATATATATATATATATATATATATATATATATATATATATATATATATATATATATATATATATATATATATATATATATATATATATATATATATATATATATATATATATATATATATATATATATATATATATATATATATATATATATATATATATATATATATATATATATATATATATATATATATATATATATATATATATATATATATATATATATATATATATATATATATATATATATATATATATATATATATATATATATATATATATATATATATATATATATATATATATATATATATATATATATATATATATATATATATATATATATATATATATATATATATATATATATATATATATATATATATATATATATATATATATATATATATATATATATATATATATATATATATATATATATATATATATATATATATATATATATATATATATATATATATATATATATATATATATATATATATATATATATATATATATATATATATATATATATATATATATATATATATATATATATATATATATATATATATATATATATATATATATATATATATATATATATATATATATATATATATATATATATATATATATATATTTAATTATATAATATACGTCCATCTTTATATATTGTACAGTCACGTCCAAATCAATACTAGAACAACAATTCCAACGAATGATTCAATAGCTGGTTTTTGGTGCTGTGAGTTAGTATTTGCATTGAATAATAATCTTCAGTTCACTCGTGCAAATATTTCATTGAGTCATCAATATTCAGACACTCAACTCTACCTGATACTACAGTGCAGCTGAACTAATGTTGCTGGCAATCAACAAGTTACCATGATCAACATCACACATTAATAATAATGAATGTATAAATAATTAAGTGCAATTAAAATACAGGTGGTGCCAAAACAAGCTGGCCAACTGTAGTATCAAGTAATAACAGATTAATAAGATAATTAATATTATTATGTTTCATAAAATATCAAATAACCAAGCTAGAATATGCTAGCTTGCTAGTAAGCTAGGGTATACTGTGACATAATTGTGTGTAAATAATAAAGATACAGAGAGGATGTACCAATTTTACAAACCAGTATTATAATAAACGGCTGATCGTCGTAAGTTCACAAAAAAAACTTGGTAAGCCAAATTATATAATAATATTTCATTTTATTTGGCTGCTTTTATGGCGGTGTAATTGTTGTCTGTGAATGTGTTAGGTATGCCGACTTAAGGTTACAAGAGTGAAGAGTTGAAACTATGTTTGAATGAATGAGAAGTCAAGTCTATTACCACTGACATTGATTATGTTTTTGTGTAACACGCTCGGATAGTGATTCAAAATATAACACGGAGATGGCAGAATACTAGAATGAGCACAGAAAGTTTGGTAATACAGATTGGAGTGAAAAATAGGATGGAAATTAATTCTCGAGCGAATAATAATTCAAGAGCGGGCTGGCGTTCCAGACGGATTCAACCCTCTGCGTAATCGTTCATGCACCAATTTGAGTACGTTTACTTCTTCTAAATTATGTATTGGCCAACTTGATTCATCAAGTGACAAAATAAAACAAATATTAAATTGATATTTGAAGAATCCAGTTTGTGACTAGTTCAGGTTTGTGGGGTGAAAGCTTGCATTGTTCCGTTTCTAATGCCAATATTAGCAGTCAAAGGAAATCAAACCATGAAGTTAATAATACAACTTCATGATCGAACGGTCAATTCTAAGTTCAGTTCTGAGTTAATTCTGTAATGGCGTAAACTGACCTTATTTCTTCAGTATTATAATTTATAATGAAAGAGAGATTAAATTGATGTTTTGAAAACTATGGTCGTGAGAGTTGACGGCGTGTGAGCTTACACACCTAACAGGCACTTGCATCTTACCAATATTCTCAAATAGAAATAGGGTTCAGTGGTAGTAGATATTCCGTATTGGCTCGTACAGTATAGTATATATAAATGTACCAGTCCATGTCATTGTTGGAATTGGCATAAAACTGAATGAATGTAGAAAATGTTGAATTGTATTAAAGTGCAAATGCAAACTGTAAATAATAATTGATTGTATAATAATATATGTATATTATCAATTAACTTGATCGAGACAGCTGACGCAGGAAAGTGAAAATAGGACTGAGTGAAACTAACAGAGATTAAAGTGGTCATTTCGTTGAACTGTCTCGTATTTCCACCAAATCGAACATTTTCTGAATGCCTAGTTTCAGTACGGTATGGTAGTTTCCTGAAGTGAATAGATTAAATTGTTTCACCGAATGAATGAAACCAATTGTTTATTCATCTATTTATTCCTTCCAAAGATTTGCACATTGTACAAATATAGGACATATAAAAACTCACAACTAGATATAAAAATGAGTAGATAGAAGAATATGATGAAAAAAGACAGAATGATATAATGTAATGGTGCAATGATAGTCTAATGTAATTTTGAAGTAAGGAATTTGTAATAAGTATCTATATCGTGGTTCCTCATCAATCAGTGGATATGGTACAGAGGAAAGTAAAATATTGTTACAAGTAATTTTTAGACCTTCAGCATCATTATAATTATATTGTTCCCAAAAATGTATTCAGGTGAATATTCTTTATTTTTTCAGTGCTGTATTCAATTATAAAATTTGAAGCCACTATATGATGAAATCAAAAGATGTACCGGGCAGTTGAACGAAATGACAACTTTTCATTAAAAAAATATGTTCCTTTGTAATTAAATTATTTAGGATATTAGGTGCAAAGAGTGTGGTACAAGAGAGAAAGATATTCTGAGCCATCATGTATAATTAATCATTATCATTATTATCATTTTAATTATTATTATTAGTGATTATTATAACAGTAGTGATGATTGAATGAGTTTGGAAGACAATATTCTTAATAAAATAACTTGGCTCTCAAGCTTGAGTTTGAAGAGAAACATTTTGTATGCAATATTGTTCAGTTGGTACATGTGCTTGAATCTTGAGAAGTGCTGATTTGCCGCAGTTTGTGCAAAGCATCGCACATAATCTTGTTGCAATGATTTCATAAATGATTTCATCAAAGCATGTCTCTATAGGAATTTTTCATATAAAGTTGGGTAGGAGAGTGGTCAGCCAATTGATCCTCGCCCTTTTTTACTGTAGGCCCACTGACTTTTGATATACGCCATAATTAAAAACGTTATACTTCATTCTATTAACGGTATCTGAAAATCAATACTAGCAGCGATACCGTGAATGGATCGGGTTGATTTGAGGGGCACCCTTCGTTTTGCGTTGAAAACCGAAGTCAAGTTGGGCATGGGCTTGAGTCCTGCATAAAGTATGGGTTTCTATAAAACATCATTCATCTATCACTTGCTCATTTGTACCCCCAAATAAACTAGCTTATGGTGGCATCCATGGTAAGTGGCAAATACAGTGGAACCTCTTAAGTACGTTTTTCAGGGGACCAGACAAAAAAAACTTACTGAAGTGAAAAACTTACTAAAGAAACTATTTAACATGTAGCAGCATATGGATGGGATTAGAAAATAAAACTTACTAAAGTGAAAAATGTACCAATTAGAAACTTACTGAAGAGGTTCTACTGTAGTAAGCATCATAATTTGAGTTAAGAGGCCGCAGGCGCTCTACACGGGCTCGTTGTTCGCTCGCTTCAGACTCGAGTTTAACATGCATCGTGTGCTAGGCGCAGCCCATAGACTAGCCTGCCGAACTCATATTCTCGAAAACGCCGTTAATTCCCTTACTTACACTTTTGATATATTTCACAGTCCATATTTTTTTTCGGTATTCAAAAATATATATATAGGTTTCCGTAAACTAGAAATTTTTTCATTTTCCATTCGAAGAATTTGAAAAATTACAAATTTGTTGTTCAAAATTCTGTAAATGCGATAACCTCCCTCTTTCAATTATCAACAGAATGCAAAAACAATCATATTGATATCTCAAAAACTACGGCCGTGAGAGTTTGCGGCGTGAAATACGAGCGCCTGCGGCCTCTTAATTAATGTGCAATAACCAAATTTCAAAATGTATCAGATAAAGTTCAAAACTAAAATCATGACACATTTGTTAAAATTATTGTAACATGATTTAATGATGATTGACAAGGTTGTGATAGGTTCAAGAGAGGTCTTAACTCAGTCCTGCTTGAAGTTCTCCCCTTGAATATCAATGTTATAATAATTGATAATCAGAATACTGTTACGTACTTATGAAAAACTGAACCTAAATATACAGTAACAAAACTAGAAATCGGGAGATAGGGCCTATGACTAGTACCGGGCTCTCCACGCTTATGGTAAAATAAAAAAGAAAGCTCTCGCCATACCTCCATTCCCCTTGCCAATATCTGCAGTTAGTATTACGTTCCGAATTCCAGTAAGAGCTGGAAGCAGGCTGGCGATATTCTAACACAACGCACAATCCAGCCAATTCAGTTTGATACTTGATACTCATTGCAGACATAGGCAAGTGACTTGTGTGCAGAAAATTCAATCTCATTCAGCCATGATAAAGAGATGTCTTGGTAGTATATCTATTGTCCCACTATGGGAAGTAATTGATATCAATTTGATTGAAGAGTAGGCCCGTCCTAAGTACCGGTACAAAACTGTTTCAATTAAATATTCGAGGCAATGATGATTCGAAAAGTAGTAACATATCTTGAGCAATTATTGTATCATTTGTTTTTCTCCATTCACTTGTTTTTTGTTTGAACCAAATTTACAATATGCTTACTGGAAATGCTGGAACACTGCTTCAGGAAAAGTATGGTTGTAAATGAGACACAAATATATCCTGATCACTGATTGAGAAGGAAATATTCATGATGATATGTTATTGCATTATAAAATGTTTGTCTTTCAAACTTGATTATCCACTCTTCAACTTACCTCCAAGAAATGCCAGCTATATTATTTACAATATTGAAGTTATACTGTAATTACGTTTGTCTTGATGTAAAAGACATATCTCAATGTTGCAAAATACAAAATAATCATTACAGTATTTCTATACTATTATTATGAAGGAAATAGGTAACTATATAGAAATAAAAAATAAAATAATGAATATTGAAAACCTAATGTTATTTATATGTATTTTTGGTGTACTTGTAGCTAGTGTAGACTTCATAATAGTTATTTTCCTGTGCTAATTTATTGTTTGTGTGTGCTTCCACTTTTCAGCCTCAGTTACGAGTATCAGTTCTCAATGGTTCGAAGCCAATCTTGACTACAGGCTCTTGAAAGTAATATTACAAACCGATAAAGTAGTAGAACGTAATATTTTCACTTGGACAAGACAAAAATTGTCAACCCACTTGCGATAACCCCTTGAATCACTTCCAAGGACTCTAAGCGGCTCGTACTTGAATTGCTTGATGTTTACTATTAGATCTAGTTCGAGGTTAGCGAACCTGGGCACAAACGCCACCCTGTTGAACATTTTTAGGTCGCCTGTGCCCTTGTACAATGCATCAAAAAAATTGATCGAAATGATACAAAATTAGTGCTGTACACATCACAGTTTCATATCAAGAACTTGAATGAATATGTACTAGAAAAACAGCAAATATGCTGTAAGGTTAGCAATGTAGACTTATTTGTATGGAATGTGATGGAAATCCATAAACACACCTGAATTTTCAAACTATTGAGCCAGTACCTCTGTGTTATACTACCTATTGATTATATCAATCTTTCCATGATCTGATTGGCTTAGCTTGTTACCATTTTGAATTTTGGAAGCTTCAATTGGTGAAAAAAAATAGCATTCAACATTCTGTTCTTAACAACGACTGATCTGATTTAAAGAAAACTTTGGAATAATGTACGTCATTTTTGTTCTCAAGTTCTGTAGAAATTTGGATTTATTCAAAGAAAATATTTCATAATTATACCTCCGTACCCCCATTGTTGCGAGGCTTCACATCCTTCCATATCATTTCGGAATGCAGAATAGGATTGCTTCACAAATGCAGCACTGGCTTAGACATAAAATCACCGAAAGTAATTGTAAAAGACAATATAGTATACGTGTGTTGTAACATGCCTAATTTTTGAGAATGGGCAACAAAGTTATATTTCGCAAACTTTGATTGAGAAAGGTTGTCGGCCCCTGATATAGCCAATATGGCAACATGTCTGATCTTTCTATAATTCCAATGTTTTTGGCACATAATTCGAGCCCTGCGTTTGAGGGGCTACGAGAAATGCCAAGCTATTGCAGTATACGAGAACGTGATTTGATCACTGTATTGCTTTTGTAACTAGCACTTTTAGTAACATAAAGCCAATTATAGTCTGAGATAGCCAGGCCTAGGACGTTAGGTCAAGTGGTTTGCGCAGTAGTCCCCTTAGTGAAATTCAAAGTGTAATCAAATTAATGAAGTGATTATTAAATGAGACAAATTTAGTCATGGTGACATTAAATTTGTTCTTAATATCATGATGATAATTTTTCAATATATATAATATTTAATCATCAAAGTACTGTACGTGACTGGAATCTATAAGAACTGATACTCGGAAGTGAATTCCTTCACATTCTGTGCTTGATATGGGAAACCTCAACGTGGGGCATACAAAGAAGTAGTAGTATCTGGTGCTTTTAAATGTGCACGAGTCATTGCAATTTTCAACACTATCAATATTTTGAAATGGCGTTTCCATCTCGAGCTGCAGTGCTCAGATGCGCAGTCTGGTTGTTAATTAAAAGGCTTAGTTTAGGTGATAATAAAACTAGAATAATATTGGTTTTCTGATGGTCACCAAGCTTTATGATTCACTGCCATCTAGATATTTGTGGCACTTTCCAATAGATGGCAATTAACAATCATTAACAATTAGCCTAATATCTTCTGAACTAATTCTAAACAATTATAGAGTTATTAAATGCTTGAAAATCTCCTAAAACTGGACAACACTAGCAGGAAACGTTTTCTTCTTTGTCTACACTTTCAATAGACCAAAAGGTATACTTGCCGTCAGCTATGTTGGCAGATCAACTGAGCCGTTAGCTTTGTTGGCGGCAAGTAGAATACTAAATGTGGTTCGACTCTATCCTCCAGAATGCGTTTCACTTTCATCTCTCTTTATGTTGTTAATTATTTTGGGTTTATCTGACTATTTTGTTCTCGTGCTTGAGAAACGTCACTGTCTTCACATTCAACTGAATAATGAAAAAGTCAAACTCACATAAACAAGCCAAGAATACAAGAATGCATTGTATTAATTATTTTGCATGTAGGACCTAAGTAACTTGAAGAGATGTATCGGAGTTGATAACATTTGAATAGATCATGTGAATTTTACTGTCGAGATGAAAGTAAAAATAACAAGTTGATAAAAATCAGAAACATTATTCAGTTGACATAATCTTCACACATTGCAACTAATTATGTGTACCTTGTGTAATTGTGTACACATGTAACATGACTTGTGTAATTGTGATGACAAGAATTGCACAGCCCCTTTGTTCGGAGATGAGTGAATCGCACACAGGGTGGCGGTGGTTCGGTGTGCTACTCCGAGGTTTGGTCATCCTGGGAGACGACTCAGCTTGTAACCATATGTGGTGAGTCGTCCCTCAACAGACCTATCATCTTTACTTTATCATCTATATTTAGACTTGTAGGAATATAGCATCTGCATTTGGTTTCGGTACTTCATTTTGATGTAAAATGTAGTATTTTGTAGCAAACTATTGAAAAAATGAAGGAACTGAAAACTAGATCAACAGCTAGAGGACTATCAAAGGTAATTCCAATGTTATTTCGCACTGTTTAGTCTGAAGCAAGAAGCTGTACGAATACCACTTACTGTTGATGGTTACTCGAGAAAAGAGATTAATTATTTCAACTTCACCATTGGTTTCTCCACTTAATTTCATATTGAAACACACTTTCCGGACACAATTTTTAATACAATACAGCTCATTGTTTTCAGAACCGTGCATATTTACACGAAATAGCTTAATGCTCTGGTGAAAACATTCATAGTGAAAAATAGTGGAATATAATATAAGATATAATGTTGATGTGAATCGAAATACAATGACATTTGAAGGAAACCAGAAATATATATCTTAGTGAAGTATTCAGATTTGATAGTCCATGTCATAATTGCTTAATTCCTACATCTCTATCTATCTGCTAACTACTAATTTGCTGAGGTTGCTGGTTGGTTTGTTTACTTACTTCGCTTTCTTTCATGCATTAATGCACATACTAGCACAAACACATACATATAGGAATGCACCAAACTTGATCCTTTGTCTCATCCTGCATTTAACTGTTAGATGCCACAGCACTCGAGGTCACATTCTGGTATCTGATACAAAGCTTTGTTATTTAGTTGGGTTGTTACCAAATCTCGGCTATTGGTTGTATCCTGATGATCACAGTAACAACCAAACGTCTTGATCGGGATATTCGATGCAGTTTCCCCTATAAAATCAGTCACCACTTTGAGCTACTTGGTCAAAGCCATATTGATTCTTTTTCAAATTTAATGTGATTTATAATGAAATCTAGTGTACACTTGTTATGAAATCTTGCTGGAACCCCATGAAATATTCTTTAAATCCCTTCCAATCTTCTTGAAATCTCGTGAAATCACCCTGAAATCCCTTGAAATCTGAAATCAGGTGTACATCAAATTTACTAGTTGTTTACCCCTCAAACGGCACCTCATAATCACAAAGGCCGTTTTCAGTTGTTTCTTGTTCAAAATATGTCTAAAAATAGATTTGTGTTCAATTCTATAATAGTTAGAACCTCGATGTGGTGACAACAACATACTTTATTATAATATAAAGAAGTTGTAGGACTACCAACTCACGTCTTCAAAGTAAAATATTTCCGGGGTCAGAATCTCAGTCTGGGTTCCAATTATTTGTAGCGCAACTGTCGCTTTTATATCAAACCATACACGATCTTCAAAGCTAAACAATGCCACCGGTACCCCAGCCACTTTTATCAACATCTAGTTCACAAGGGAATCCGCTAAATCGTGACAGGCAATCGGGATCTTTGTCTCTGAACTGACCGCAAGAAACCACAAATACCTTCCATGTTATTAAGTTATTAGTATGGGAGTTGGTACACCTTCTTTATATTATGGAGTTTGTTGGCATCACTACATCATGTAGGAACATTAATTTTTTTTAAGAAAGTGGTTTCCAAAATTCGGCCTCACGAACATACTGCCTCAACGGATTGCCAATAGTTCCTGTTCTGATCAGTGGTATTTTGTGTGTTGAATCTCTATCTCTTTTCTTTCTGGTTGACTGTATTCACATATTACTATGCACATTGCCTGCACCTTGTTGATTGTTGATATCTTGAGACCAGAGTATGAGCCACTTCATAATTTAACAAAATAGTCCACGCACATTTTAACGTGGATGTAAAATGAATATTAGAAATAGGACGGAGAGAACAGCAAGTTTTTCAAGTCATATTTCTAGTTGAAAGCATACCGTGAGAACACTGCAATAGATCAACCAAAAATATCGTGGTGAATAGAAATGAAACTATGTTTTTACTTTCTGCCATGGTTTCCTCTTCAATGTCACCAAAGTAGAAGCCGAACTATTGTTTAATTGTGTGTTAATCTATTGCGGTTTCACAACGGTATATCTCAATATTGAAATTGAAAAATGGGTTAGCTGCTGTTTTCTGTGTTCGCGTCTGCATCTATATTATTACTAAACCGACAAAATGTCTTTCTGTATGCACCAAGATTCAACATTGAGATAAATATTGTACCAAACCTCTTCATTCTGTGATCTCAATGTGTATCTTTTAGCATGAATAATATATTGTGATACAGTTTTCATTATTTCATTACAAATTGTGTCTGGTACAATGCAAGGCCAAAGTACAATTGTAGTATCTTGAAATGCTTCAAAATTCCAGCGTTTGTTCTCCCTGGAATTTATAATAATTACCGGTATTCAAATACTGTAAAGAATTATAGTGTCAGTGATAATGATTAGAAATGAAAATCAGAAAATTTTTGGTGGAATTATATAGACAAATATTTCTCTCATCAAATGTTGCACATTTGTACCTAGTAACCGAGACCAATCACAGCCATTTGTGATGTGTTGACTTTCATCGTACTAGATTACCATAAAGAAACACAAGTACGTACAAGCCATTATCAAGAATGAGGAGTAATGTTTGACCCTGATGCATTACTTTATTTTTACAAATATGGATTCAGATTAATTTACTAATAATCACAAATTTCATAACGTATGTTGCAATTAATAATTCAATGAGAACATAAAAATATGAGCAACTTATTCATATAACAAACTAAAAAAAATATGTAAATGACTGTAGGATCTGGAAAAATGTCACAAAAATACTTTTCCGTAAGACAAACATCTCTTGTCTTTGCATGCTCTCGGGCACGGTGGCAAGTAATCAACGTCATTCGGGAGAACAACGGAATATCCAGCTTTGTGCGTTTATGATCAGTCCTAAAACAATTTTCTAATGCGGTATACATGAAGTATATCTTTGCATTTTTCTGCTTTTTGACAATAACAAATGAACCTTAGAAGTAGAACCACAGTAGAACCTTTGTTATAAGTTTCTCGTTCATACATTTATAACATTCATAAGTTTCTTTTTTTGATCCAACCTATATGCTTTACATGTTTCATCAATAAGTTTTTCACGTTGATACATTTTTTTAGTCTGGTCCCCTGAAAAACGTATGAAAGAGGTTCCACTGTATGGTGTCTATAAACTATGAAGATGAAACTGAGTTGCAGATAGCCATTCAGTACATTATCAAACATTGTTGGAATTGAAAATATTACAACCTTTTGTTACAGAATGCATACCCGGACTAAGATTGTACAATAACACCTGTGTCCGAAATTGCCCGGAACGCACGTATACGTTGAACGATTCCGACTCCAGACCGTGTCTTGCTTGTCATTACACGTGTGCCAATTGCACAGGACCTAACGATTACCAATGCAGCAGCTGTTTTGGGGATGCCATACTCAAAGAGGATAGAACTCAGGTATTTTGTTATCCGAAAATGTTTTTACCGATGATGGAAAATACGAAATGGTTTTTCTACATGTTCCTAGCATTTTCGTTTAATGTCCTACTACTATCAGTAGCTGCGGTGTATTTTATGATAGTGAAATTGCTGGAGAGAAATAAAAGCAATACGAATCGGTACCGTTATAGTAAAATGGGAAATGGGAAATCGCTTCCAGATGACATTATTTGTGATTTGCCAGATAGTGAGGAAGAATATTCCTAATGTTTCAACTTTTAATGACGATACTTTATGTTCTTTGTACCTAAATTCAATCAAAATCTTCAGAAAGGTAATCTACTTGTACGCTTAGTTTCTGGGATGAAAAAGAAACGTAAACACGATATTCCAAGTTGTAATACCGTATTCTATTTTCGTGTCAGTATACAACCTCATGAGTCGTATATATATATATATATTCAGCTATTCTGTTTCCATACGAGCAGATGACTTTTATTGGTAGCCTTCAATGGTATATTGTATTTATAAATAGTATAGGCATACTTCTATAATATTATATATTCATGATCAATTAAAAGTCATCAACGTGTTTATTGTGTCGAAACAGGTAGCAGGTTTTCCCAGTGTCAAATATCTTTAAAAAATATTCTAATTTATGTTTACGTGTATTTTATTAGGACCAATATAGAAATCAAAACACAGTTCCAATCGTAATTTAATAATATGAGAAAATATTTGCATATTCTGTTACTTGTTTATGTATAACATTATTTTATTACAAAATAAATACTTTTTAAAAATGTGAAATAAATTATTGTACAATTGACCCACCATCTCCCCCTCTCTGTCACAATTCAGGAACTGTGGAACACCTTGCCCGGTGAGCCGACCTACGTGGTTAATACGGGCCTAAAATGTACTGTGTAGTGATCAGGGGTGGACTGGGGTTCAAGATTTGGAAGGGTCCGGGCAGTGGTTAAAAATAGGGCAGCCGGAGAGATAAAAATGAAACCGCAGACGATTTTTGAAAAAATTGCATGGCTGCAATATTTAATGTGCCCAATTTTTTTCTCTCTTTATTTTTCAATATCTCCACAAGCCTTCAATCTTAATAATCTTTCAAAAATACTTCAAAAAGTATAATCTAAAGACAATTTCGAAATGGTTTTTCCCAATAGTAGTTCAGCCGATTGCGCCTCAGAACTAGCCACTATCGACACAAAAGATGAAATACGTGCATGTCAAGTTTCATCACATTTTGTGCCTTCGTTTGACCTGTGTAGCGCAAACAAATGTAAAAACAAAGAATAAAACACCTTCATATTTTCAGTATGGTAAAATAATCTTTTTTTTCTTTATTGGGTTTTAACGACGCACTGTAAAGATGACAGATCTATTGGTCTTTCCTTTGCCTATCCAATTACAGTGAAACCTCTGTCCATCGTTTTTCAAGAGACCAGGAAAGTAAAACCATCCATACAGGAGAATGATCCATCCAGGAAAATTTAAAATTGATTAAATGGAAGTGGGGTGAGAAAAAATGAAATGATACAAGCAGGAAAACGATGGATCCGGTAAAGATGCATAGAGGTTTCACTGTATTTCTTTACGGAAATTAATAAAATCCCTCAAAATCAAAACTTGTGAAAAGTGCAGGCAATGCTTGACTTGCATGTGCAGTATGTGCGTTGTAATGTATGCTTTGTATGGAATGTATTCCTAGAGACCGGATGAGCCTTGGTCAATACTAGTTATCATTTTGTATCCTTCCAATGTATGTGTGGTGTATTTAGAAATTAGATAGTAATTTCAGATTATATTAGGAATAGACTGGTCAATAAGAGCTTGTACTTAAGGCCATTATTAAGTAAAGAAGAAGTTCGAATTTATGTAATTGTACAGAGCAAATTACTTTACGCAATTAGAGATGTAGGAATTTAGCATTAATGACATACACTATCAAATCCAAATATTTTACAAGAATACCTCATGTATTTTTTATATATTCTATATGTTTCACTGAGACGCGTGGCCGAGTGGTAACACACTGAACCGTCATTCGGGAGACCGGGGTCCGATTCCCGCCATGGTCGACCATCCTGACAGGGGTTTTTCGTGGTTTCCCTCTGTCGTTCAGGTTGATACTGGGATGGTTCCTTCACAACAGGCCACAACCGACTCCTTCTCACCATCCAAAATATCTAATAATATAACCTTTCATAATAAAATATCCACCAACGCCAATAGATTGTAGCCATCAGTATAGTACGTTGTTAAAACCCAATATATATATAATGTTTCATGGTACGTATTTTGATTTATGCCCATCTAACATCATTTTCTATTTCACTATTTTTCACTAGACCTACGTATAAATGTATTTTTCAGAGTAGACCTATTCAGCTATTTCGTGAAAATTTGCACGATTTTGAATATATACTGAGCTGAATCATATGAAATATTATTTTTGAAAAGCATGTTCAAATATAAGAATAAAAATATAAGAATTGTAGCCATCAGTATAGTGCGTCGTTAAAACCCAATATATATATAATGTTTCATGGTACGTATTTTGATTTATGCCCATCTAACATCATTTTCTATTTCACTATTTTTCACTAGACCTACGTATAAATGTATTTTTCAGAGTAGACCTATTCAGCTATTTCGTGAAAATTTGCACGATTTTGAATATATACTGAGCTGAATCATATGAAATATTATTTTTGAAAAGCATGTTCAAATATAAGAATAACTGAAGATCCAAATGTCAAGTTCAAAATAATCGTTGGACCTACCTCATGACTGAAAAGTCCGAGAGAATATGTAATTTTCTATTTAAAATCGAAGTTGTTCTAGAGTTTGCAGCCTAGTAGTTTGCTACGAAATGCTACATTCTCACATAAATATAGACTATCAAACCTAAAAATAAACAGTATTAGGGAAGTTCACTTATAAAAGGAACTCATAAAAAGTTCAGTTCATGTCAAATAAATCAATCTTTTAAGAAGTTCAAAGTTCGTTTTCGTGGCTTTGCTGTCAAAGTTCAAGTTCAAATAAAAAAAAACATGAGTTCGTTCATAAATTCACCTTGCCAATTATATGGGAAAAAAAGGTTCAAAGATAATATATGGCTCGCCTGGTGACAAGTGATCACATGATGAAATCCCGAAAAGAAAATATTATACATTCGGGATAGACCGTAAAATAGTCAATTTCATTCGGAATTTGGACGAGAAAGTACAAATAGTGCGATCGTGTCGAATAGGATTATGAGTGATCTACATTTGACTTTCAAATGAACGTTTTATTGCGTTGAAGATCACCGAAAAATTGAACGGAAGAAAGTTCAAGATCGTCGACTGTAAATGTAACGCGTTCATTGAAAAGTTCAGAAAATACGAACGCATTCATTTGAAAAGTTCATTACCCAACACTGAAAATGAATGCCATATTCCTACAACTCTAGCAATCGTGTATATGGTAAACCACTTCCGGACCCCAATTCGCTTTTGTAGTACTGTGAGTGTAGTGTACAAGATATGCAGGGGCGGTTTTAGACCAAAAAAGTTAGGAGGGCCCATCCAAGATTGCAATATTATATAATCACTTTTTTTAATGTGGGAAGGAATGGGAGGCAGTGTTCGTTTTTTCATGTTAACAGGATCCAAATAGAATATTTGTGGAGCCTAACTGTATGTTGTGCAGATGCTATGTTTCACTACTCACAGACATTTAGCATGAATTGCGTGCGCCGCTCCTTCATCAACCCTCATCCTTCATCCTTCTTCATGCCACACTCAGTATAGTTATCGAAAAAAAAGCCGTAAAAACACTTTGAAACATCAATTTCTACACAGTTACACTCTACACTCAGCAACGAGCACTGAGTTCACAAAATACTCCAAAAGACAAGCGAACTGTTCCATAGACTCATACACACTGACTGATGATTCTTGTGCTAAAATGCGATTTTTATTATCATTATTATAGCACTCACAGTCCCATGCGCATAATTTCACGGTTTTGGAAAAAGTAAATGTTGGTTTTCCCAAACACATGTATTCTTGTAGGCCTATCTCAGACACTTGGATGTCGACATAAATCATAACCTGTCTGTCACACTACCTGCAACAATGTCTCAGAGTCTATATTGTCTAATTCTGAGAACAATTCTAACTTTTATCATAGATCAGTTCAAGAGGTTCATCATTTAACAGTCAAGTATTGTAGAGTTTTAATTCAGATAAGCTACTATAGTCTTCCCAGAGTTTATGTTGGTTATAGTTTTTGAATAATTGGCATCCCAATTTCTAACCAAAAAATTTTCTTATCTGAGCAATTTACTTTCTTATTGGAAAAAATTCACTCATATGCGGCCGAGACACGTTGATTCGAGCAGATGAATAAAAATCACTCCCACAAACATATCGACGTATATCGTCCGCATATGAGTGAGTTTCTTTCAATAAAAAAGTAAACTGCTTGGATTTTCATTTCCAATGCATATGTCCAGAATATTATGATCCTAATTCTTCGACGGCGATTTTAGTTCATCTCTATAATGATTCTTCAACTTCTATTGTTCCTTCCGGCGCAGGTAATAGACCATTCTAGCTACTATCCCGTCGGAGCTTTGGACCTCTCACCCCAAAAAAGTCAGTAGAGGAGTAACGTACCGTATTTCGGAAAAAAGCTCTGACGTCAGACTCGACTCTCCCTGACAACTTCTGACGCAATCAACAATATTGGAAATTTGAAAAATTAGCTCCCGCGTTTTTCTTATGATGGAGGGAGTGAAAAGTCAGGGGGGCCCGGGCCCGCCCTGTAGAACCGCCCCTGAAGATATGTAGGTACCGGTAGTATAGTTAATTGACTATCATAGACGTATCATTTCTATTTTTTAGGCTTTCATTGATCAAGTGAATGAACCATTTGTTATATATAATTATTCATTTTTTAAAAAATGAAGGCCTACAATCAATCAAAAGTTGTTTATAGATATTTTTGAGCAAATTACAAAACAAAGGTTTCCATGAGAGATGTCACAGTCAGTCATCATCGAGTTGATTAAAATATGTTGAAATGTAAAAAAATCACTCTATGACCCGTTACAATTTACGCACAGCTCTACTGGCGAGTCGTACGTTTCATTTCATAATTCACTAAACTAGAATAACTTTGCGAGTTGAAAAATTCAAATTATATATTTTTAAAAATATACCAATATAGGTAGTAGGACCAACTTTTGGAAAAATTAAATAAATTACAACACGAACAGTATTATCCAGTCTCATGGATATAACATGAGAATTATATATTCTTTATAGTATAGAATAGCCTTTAGCACAAGTGCAAATCAGCCAAGTTGGTCACGGCATTCATTCATCAATTCATTTTATTCTTATCTTACACACTTAACAATTTTTATTTTTTTTACAATATTTTTATTGAAGATAAGAAGTCCACTTGGAAAAAATTCTGTGTGGGCTGACTTTTTGAAAATATTAAATTAAATGTAATACCAGGTACCGTATCCAAGATGACAGTATTATAGTAATGGAATAAGTGGTAAAAACTAAAAAGTTATGACATATTAATAGCATTAGATAAGTTCATAGTCAATATTCAATATCTTAAATTTAAAACAATTTTTGAAGACTTGACAGTTGAGATCAAGATTTGAAACTTGAGTTGAGGAATAATTATTCTGAGCAAACAAATTCAAGACAGCATTTGAAACTGTAGGGAATTGATGATAAAATGGTCAATAAATGTGGGTAGGTACCTGTTAAAAAATAAAAAAGCATTCATGTTTCAAATAACTCGGATCCATGTTTTATTGTTTGATTCAATTACCTCATCAAGAAGTAATTTTAGTTTTCAATATCATCAATAATAATAATAATAATAATCTTTATTGCTATTAGAATTCACATGATACATGTTGTAGAATTATTAGCAATCGTCAATGAATGCACGTAAGAATATGAAGAAAAATCCAATCAGAGGACAGTCAACTGGTATTTAAAGAAGTACACATTATAATTTATAACACACAACATATCACAAACATTTGTACTCAAGAAATTTCAATTCATCAAGTGCGAGGTGCGACCCCGAAAAAAGCGTTTCTTTTCAGTTTTATAACGTCAGATTGCAAATAGCTTCACCAAAAACTCTCGAGTCGTTTGATAAGCACGAAAATCTGGGATTTGTTTTTCAATTTGTGGGGTAAGTTTGCAACATCCCTGAGTTTTGGCGTGAAATTTTCAAACGCTGGTTTCGGTTGAATTTGATTTCAGATCTTTATTTGAATGATAAAAAGAGCCATTCAAGAACCACTTGGGAGTGGCAGCCGCAGGTTACCGACCTTTGATCTAGGGCCTGTCAACAATGCCTGCTGGCCAATCCTGGCGCATTATCTCTTTCCTCGACTTCATTCTCTTCTTTACTTTCGTCTTTCATCTCTACTAATATTAACCATGGCATTTGGTCTTCCACAATACACAATCTTTTCAACAACTAATAAATAATAATACATATAAAGAGGCCTTTACAGTAGGCCTAATGAGTAACTAGTAGGCTGGCAACCCAAAAAATAGATTATACCTAATTCGAATGAAATAGAGGTCGATATTTTGGCAGCAAGTTATGTGCACTGTATTTTGTAAAATCAAAGTCAAGTCGTTGTAAGGCAATATTGGCTGTCGCCGGCCGATCACAGAACTGACTCAATCGCTTGACAAGTTGGTTGATAGTATTATAAAGACACGCTTTCGGATATATTTCCGGATAGACCAACGCATTCGGACAAAGCGGGAAACAACCACAGAACACAGCTTCTAGCATTGCAACGCCATAAAATTCATGCTTAGCTGTTGATACCACAACATGAGCTTCTTTCAAGATCTTGTAATATTCTCCTTTCGATTCTATGAAGCCAAAATGCAGAATGTGTTTGGATAGACTACGTTTAGCTTCTTCGAAGATTGGAGGTATATCAGAGAAAGTTTCGCCAAGAACGGAAACATTAAAACTTTTCCCCTTAGCTGCTAATTTGGAAAGAGCCAAAAAAAACATTTCAGGGTCCTTATCATGTTCCCAACGATGTGGCCACACAATGTGAAGAGAAGAATTATTTTCAACTGCTAGGCCTAGGTCTACCTCAACAGGGAATTTGATTGGAAAATATATAACCTTACATTTGGCTTCTATACATTCTTTTAATTTTTTGGGTCTGAAATCGGGCTGGAGTTTGAGAAACGTATTGATAGCATTAAGAAACGAACTCTGATTAAAGTTAGAATTGAATATGACAATGTCGGCAACAAGACACGTTGTTATCTGATTGTATCCATACTGGAAGTCTCTGGACTTTTCATTCTTAACGGGATAGACCAACTGGTTTTCATGGAAATAAACAATCTTTTTTACAGTCGAAAGATCTGGTCTCAGTGCAATCAACTCGGCCAGATTCAATACTGAGCTTGTGAACAACACTTTGAAGTTAAGATTACGTTCAATAGTTTGCGATAAATAGAGCGCAGCTGTTCTTGCTCTCCAGTGCCACTTTTTGGCAGGCAATGTTACTAAATAAATATCATCACTAGCATCACTATTTTCTTCACTCAAATTCTCAACAAGCGTATCGATAAGTTGTTGATGAGAACCACCATAAAAGGGTTCTATCATTAAAATTGTGGACTTCATTTTTTATCAAATAGTAGGTCTAAGCCCATCACGCAAAGATAGTGGTATGGGTGCCATCACGGCTCTACTAACGCGCGTACAACCTAGCAGTGCAGCGACTGTGAAGTGTGAAGTTAGTGTTAGTCCCTCAAAGAAGTGAGAAAAGCACCAGCCAACATATGAAGGGACACCACAATGACGGTTACACGCTGGAGAAAGAAAAAACGGTTAGTAGGCATCTTGCGTGACGTTAGAGCAAATATGCTGCCTATATAAATACAATATTAATTATATCCACATTAAACATTTTCCATTGATGAATTTCATTCAAGCGAATCAATTCAAATTACTCATCAGCTGATTAATCAGAATTATCTTAGGGTGAACGAATTTGTCCAATAATCTATGTTCCTTGAGTAGAAGAAAAAATTTATTCAATTTAAAGACATTTCTGTAGTTTTTGTAATTCAAATAAATTTACGAATGAATTATGCACATTAGGGGCTACCTTTACGCCATGTTTTTAACATACTTGCGATTCAGAGCATATATGTTCGGAGAGTTGGTATCGTTCATTTGGTTAAAACCGCCCAAAAAAGTCGAGTTTGAAGATTTTCCGATGTCAAGTTCGTTTTTTGTGAATTATATCAATATTGGTGATTAATAATTAACTACCGTAGCTGATGATTTGAGGGGAAGAGATTTGACTACAGATTATCGTTCCTTGGGGTAGCCTAGTGTTAGTCTCAAATTTGAAAATTTTTCTATGGTAAATATGGTTCGATTGTGCGAATCAGTCATGAATACTCATTAGCTAATGCATTACAATTATCGTAGTGCAAACGAGTTCGTTTAATAACTTATATTCATTCAATTTCCTTCAATACTTTCTTATGAATTGAAATCAGTTGATAAGTTGAAAGTTCACAACTCAATATACCGGTAGTGAAAATGTATTTGCAATTTGACAAAATAATTCATTTTTGGTAGATTTGCAGTACCGTATGCACTTGGTAAAAGTTTGGAATCTTTTTTAATGTACGAATGTAGCCTAGGCCTATATGTGTACGGTAATCAAATATATTTTGTGTGTATATTCTCATTTTAGTTTACTGTTCTACATTTATGTGTAACGAATAAGAATCAATTATATTGTCATTTCATTATGTTTATGTGGTTCAACATGATTATGTGGTTCAACATGATTATGTGGATGAACAGACTTCTTTGTCTGAATCTCGCCATTTCATTCATGTAATTCATTTCTGTATTACTTCTGTAATGAATAAAGAAAATATTATTCTCATTACTGACTGGTGCAACATAAAGTGTCTGAAAAATACGTTTCTGTTGCAGTTTGTATAATTCCAACTCTCTCATCCTGCCTCTTTCCTACACACTATTATCGGACTTATCACATGAATAACATCAAAATCCCGAAATGAAGAATAATATCATGAATTATATGAATTATCATCATCTAAAATCATCGATATAATGATCATATGATATCACAAATTTGAATTTATTATATTGAAGGAAAAATGTTTATAAATCCCAACCTAATGATGACCTCTCATATAATATTGATCCATCTATCTGAATGACAGGATAGAAAATATTATTGAAGAAAACACGTGCATGGATAATGTGAATGGGGTAAGTTGAACAATACAATCATATCAGTCAAACAACAAGGAAAATGCTACAATAATCAAGTGGCCAATTCTCTAAAACAAACGATCTAAAACAAAAGCAAACTTGAATTTTATGAACCCTACTCAACCTATCTTCATCCCTGATAGAAATCGACTTTTATTGATGGGCAAAGAATTTGACTGACGTGTCAGACAAACAAGGCTGTTGAAAGTTAGCTATGAGCCAGTGCAGGGAGCGCGTAAATTGATACAAAATCAAACCAGAATACGCGGCAAACATGAGATGTGGGAAGTTAGCTATGAGCCCGTGCAGGAAGCGCGTAAATTGCCACAAAATCGAACTAGATTACGAGGCAAACATGAAATGTAGGAAGTTGGCTATACACTCTTGCAGGTAGAGTATGAATTGAAACAAAATCAAACCAGAATACGCGGCAAACATGAAATGTAGGAAGTGAGCTATAAACCCGTACAGGGACCAAGTAAATTGTCACAAAATTGAACTAGATTACGCGGCAAACATGAGATGTAGGAAGTTAGCTCCAAACTCTTGCAGGCAGTGTGTAAATTGGTACAAAATTAGACTAGATTACGCGGCGAATATAAAATGTAGGAGGTTGCCTCTTAACCCGTGCAGGGAGCTTGGAAATTGCCACAAAATCGAAGTAGATTACGCGGCAAACATGAAATTTAGGAAGTTGGCTATACACTCTTGCAGGTAGTGTATGAATTGAAACAAAATCGAACCTGAATACGCGGCAAACATCAGATGTAGAAAGTTGGCTTCAAACTCTTACAGGCAGTGTGTAAATCGATACAAAATTTGACCAGAATACGCGGCAAAAATGAAATGTAGGAAGCTGGCTATGAACCCGTGCAGGGAGCTTGAAAATTGCCACAAAATCGAAGTAGAGTGCGCGGCAAACATGAAATGTAGGAAGTTGGCTATAAACTCTTATAGGCAGTGTGTAAATTGATACAGAATCGAACTAGATTACGCGGCAAACATGAAATGTATGAAGTTGGCTATGAACCCGTTCAGAACCCGTGTAAATTGATACAAAATCGAACTAGAGTACGCGGCAAACATGAAATGTAGGAAGTTGGCTATAAACCCGTGCAGGGAGCTTGTAAATTGAAACAAAATCAAACCAGAATACGCAGCAAACATGAAATGTAGGAAATTGGCTATAAACCCGTGCAGGGACCTTGTAAATTGAAACAAAATCGAACTAGAGTACGCGGCAAACATGAGATGTGGGAAGTTAGCTTCAAACTCTTGCAGGCAGTGTGTAAATTGGTACAAAATCAGACTAGATTACGCGGCAAACATGAAATGTAGGAAGTTGGCTATAAACCTTTGCAGGCAGTGTGTAAATTGATACAAAATTTGTCTAGATTACGCGGCAAACATGAAATGTAGGAAGTTAGCTATATACTTGTGAAGGGAGAGTGAAAATTGATACAGCATCAGACTACGCGGCAAACATGAAATTTAGGTAGTCAGCCATAATCCCGTGCAGGCAGTGTGTAAATTGATACAAAATCGAACTAAATCACACGGCAAAGATAATATGTAAGAAGTTAGCTATAAACCTGTTCAGGAAGCGTGTGAATTGCTACAGAATGGAATTAGTTTACGCGGCAAACAACAGGTGTAAGAAGTTAGGTATGAACTCGTCCGGAGACCCGAATCGAGAATCGAGCTATAGTAGGCGGCAAACATGAGGTGTAGGAAGTTTGCTATGAACCCGTGCAGGTACGTGTTGATTTGAAAAAAAAAATTGAAATGCAGTAAAAAGCAGCGAACTTCATACATTTCAAGGCAAGGTCACGTTTGAAAATTAATTCGTTCATATGTATTCCATTCCTTCTCATTTCATTTATCCATCATTCTATATTTATCATGGCGTAGGATTATGCAAACAATATATATATTATTATCATCATTTTATTTCATTTCAGAGGACATTCACATTCATATGATTCCTTATGTAACATTTATGAAAGGTCGAACGATATTTCAAATACAATCACAAAGTTCCAACAATCACACAATCATTGAATCCACACGAACGATCAGTCAATCATTCATTCCGTGGTAAGTTTATATAACACACACTTATATTCATATATTCACATAGTCAGTCTAAAATGAACAAGTATAATATATATATATATATATATATATATATATATATATATATATATATATATATATATATATATGAATATATATATATATATATATATATATATATATATATATATATATATATATATGTATATATATTTAAAGCATTTTCATATTTATATTTATATATATCAATATACATATATATATTCACAGCATTCTTATATTTATATTCATATATATAAATATATATATATTTGAATATAAATATATATATGGATATATATATATATATATATATATATATATATATATATATAATATTATATATATATATATATATATATATATGTACATATATATATATATATATATATATATATATATATATATATATATATATATATATATATATATATATATATATATATATATATATATATATATATATATACATATATATATATATATATATATATATATATATATATATATATATATATATATATATATATACACATATATATATATATATATATATATATATATATATATATATATATATATATATATATATATATATATATATAT
>OZ023330.1:35776216-35862524 GCA_964007535.1 Brachyptera risi | reverse complement strand
ATATATATATATATATATATATATATATATATATATATATATATATATATATATATATATATATATATATATATATATATATTTATATATATATATATATATATTATATATATATATATATATATATAATATATATATATATATATATATATATATATATATATATATATATATATATATATATATATATATATATATATATATATATATATATATATATATATATATATATATATATATATATATATATATATATATATATATATATATATATATATATATATGTATATATATATATATATATATATATATATATATATATATATATATATATATATATATATATATATATATATATATATATATATATATATATATATATATATATATATATATATATATATATATATATATATATATTTATATATATATATATATATATATATATATATATATATATATATATATATATATATATATATATATATATATATATATATATATATATATATATATATATATATATATATATATATATATATATATATATATATATATATATATATACATGTGTAAAAAGAGATCAGTGGTGAAAATCAAGGAGACAAGTATAAAAAAGTGCTTACCACTGAACACAGATTGCTGGAGTTGCTGACATTGGACCTGGTATAACTCATGGTACTGATCTTCCAACTCCACTTCCAACGGGGCTGAAGTAATGGGACATAAGTTGGGGACCCACACACTGCGATGACTCACACTATATCCAGTGGGTGGGTAAATAAGGGAGGGAAACATGGTTGTTGCTGGAGCGACCGTACTCGGTGAAGGTAGATTCATTAATGAGAGCAGCTGATGATATTCTTCCATCAGCGAACGATCCTCTTCCTGAAACTATAAAACAAGTGGATGAATAATTAAGAATTATTATGAGTGCTTATTCTATATGTATTCAGGTATGATGTGTTAGGGTAATTAGCAGTATAAGTTATTATTGTAATGAATGTAAATGTAATCATTTCACCCATTTTATTATTATATTACATTTTAGTATGTTTTTCAATTTGTATTCTCTCTCGATTTGTCTCAATCATACCACCTTGTACTTTTTATTATTGATTATGCAGTATTGTATAGCTTTTTTTTTGCCTCAGTCACACTTATTTTCTGCTGTCATTAAATGTATATTTCACAAAACATGTCACTTGCATATTTAAACAATTCTATAACTTTTCCAAATCTGATTTTCTACTGTTATTAAAAAAAAAAAAAAAAAATCCTCATCAGTCTGTAACTTATCTACTTTTGCTATCTTGTAAACACAAAAACAAATTCACCATACTCAGACCACACACAGAGTATCATACCTAAGAGTGTGAACATGGACATAAAATCGAAGGGGGTGCCGAAGAGCGTATACCGGAATAAAGTCGATTCAGTCGTGTGACATGAGCTTCGGGGTAATTTTCGATGGAATGTGGTTTAGGTTCAGTTAAGGTTTAATAAGGTTGGAAACCGACACCCATGTCACACAGCTGAGTCAAATTTATTCCGGTATACACTCTTCAGGTTTCAGGATAAACTTTGTCAGGATAAACATAGAAGAAAAAAGCAGAACCAAATGTCAATACTCATCTTAGGGGACAGTGAGGTGAAACTGAAAAGTCTCTCAAATAGGGGAATACAAGAAAAATTCACTCTGAAACTTATTTGTAGTAGAAAAATAAAATTTTCCAAATTAAAAAAAAAAATCGAGGGGGGCCAACTGTGTTGGTCACCCCCCAAAATGTGACATTTGAAATAAATCACTACTTCTTTCTCAGTTTTAATTTTTTTCAATTTTTTTTTCAATTGTTCACAGCACTCTAAGGTTCAGATCTATGCATCGTTTTTTCCAAAATCATTCTTATTCGAGACACGAAGAAAGAAACAAAAATGGTTTTGTTTTTGCAGCAGCGCATCTGTTCACCTTTTATTTATTTGCAAGTGGTAACAAAAAAAATGGAAAAACCCATTCTTAAATTTTGTATTGATTGTATCTTGAACATATCCTGAAAATTTCACACAAATCCATCAATTATTGTGGAAGGAGTAGGATTTTTGCTTATCTAATTATAGTAAATGATTGTTCAGAGTTATTAATGCTTGAAGTTCACGTAGGCCTATAATAAATGTTTCAATATATTTTTGGAAGGCGGTTCCACACATTGGTATACCTGATAATTTATTGCTAATTACCTTTACATCACATATTATTCATAATAACATATTTGAAAAATGGATAGTCTAGGCTACATGAAGAATTGATGAAAAAACACACACAAAATATTCAGTTTTCATGGTAGTTTCACCTCACTGTCCCCTTAACTTCTACACGATAACGATATTGACCTGGTCATCATTCAAAAGACCCATGTGAAGGATGCAGAAGACCAATGTGCAAGAGCCACCTGACCCAAGAATGAGTACCAAGAGCCTATGGCAGTCACTAATAGAGTGAATTCCTGATGGCCACTCCAGGATCAATAGACTATATTACCGTAATTCACTAGATTCGAAGATATAAATTCCATAGGAATTATATTATGATGAATTGTATTTTTGTTTTGTTTTTGTATGACCATTTGTGTGTGTCATTTTTTAAATTTTGTATTCTTGTTGCCTGTAAAAGTTTAACTCTTTGAAGCACAGTGGTATTAAAAATATACCACTTTTTTAGAACATTTTTTCGATTTAAATGCATAGTGGTATGGTTTTAGTAAGCTGGATTCACAATGCGAACTGATGATTAGTGATTAATGATTAACTAAAGTTGGCAGATACGGAATCAGTGTTGACGTTCACATTGTGTTTAATATCAGTGACTGACCTTGAAAGTTAACCAACTTTCAACTTTAGTATTAATCATTAGTTTCAATCATTAGTCCGACCAATCAGAAGTAGTGAATTCGAAACGACAGAAAGTCAATGCAAAAGGAAGCTATCCCGCTCGTTTACAGCCTTCTAACATGTAGATTTCAATTTGAATCTGTCATCATAAGAAAGCTACGACTTATGAAAATTAATTCTTATTGTGAATGCTCAGTTTCTTAATTTTAGTATTCAGTATTAGTCACTAATCATTAGTTCGCATTGTGAATCCAGCTGTACCACTTCGTAGACGTGGTCTAGGTAGTACTGCTCACACTCAACCGATGGCGCTGGCTTTTTGGTTAATTGGGGAACCACAGCTGTGTTTTCAAAACCAGAATTCCCAGGCCATGCTGATTCATGCAGATGTCTGACTTCAAACTCATCCCGTTCAAATCTATTTCGATTGTTTTCCGTATTTATAATTAGTAAAATGTATCAAAGTTACAGGTGAGACTAAGAAATCATTGTAAATTGTAATTTTACATACTTTTATAAATTTAAAATTTTCAAATTTCGATGATTTTTTAATTTTAAGATAATTTTGATTTTAATTCTAATTTCAAAGTGGTTGGATTTGAAAAAAAAAATGAAACCATATTTTTAGATGAGCGTAGCAAAGTCTCCATCCCACTCTTATAGGGCTTTGTCTGTGTTTTTTTTTTTTGTTTGTTTGTTTGTTTGTTTGTTTGTGGGCACTGCACAGGTCGCAAGGTTTGACTGATCAACATGAAACTTTTTTTGTACGGGCCAACTTTCACAACTTAGAACTGTATAGTTTTTGGAATGAATCGGTCGATTAGATTTTGAGAAATATCATGTCAAAGTTTTTAAAACCCCATAAGATTAGGCTGGGTGAGAAAATTTGAAAAAATGAAACCTCTCCGGAAAAATAAAATTTTCTTCGAGTGTTCAAACATGAATGATACACATAACCACCATCTTGTAAGCAATTCGAACCAGCTGTTTTCGAATATTTTTCGAAAAAATTCGAATAACTGTTTTTATACATCAAATATATGGAAATGAGCCAAGATTCACTGCTTCCTAGATTCGATATTAATTGCCCAAGCATTAAATATTCTTCATATTCGTCAAGGTGTGTAGAATACCAGAGAAGATAAAGTAGCAATTGAATGAAGGACAAAGTGTGTAGAATACCAGAGTCGATAAAGTAGCAAATGTAGGACTGTTATTATACCTTATTCAGATATCTCGCTCATCTTACAACGCATATTTCACGTTTGCCTAGTTTAAATGATTGTTTGAATCTATTTCCATAGTCTTTGTATCCTTTTTAACACATTTTCAGTTTTCAGTGTAATTCGTGCTTCAAACAGAAGGTAATGCGATGTTTAGCCAAACGATAAATAAAATACTAGGGGGTGCCCCGGGATATGATCTGAGCGTATAGGTTTCGCGGAGGGTATACTATTGGGAGGTGAACTATTCATGTCAGTGTCACATAGATATAGTAACCTTTTAATATCGTCCCGAAGAAATGTTGGCATCATGCCTATTTTAATTTTGAATATTGAAACTACTACTAGTGACATAAAAGATTCTTTTACATTTTACCATTCTATTAGGTCTAATTGGATGAGCGAAGCGAAGACTCAATTTCGTCATACCCGAAAAAAGTGACTTTTTTTTTTTTTTTCGTGCTCCACAGGTCAAACGAAAATTCAAAATCAGTTGAAACTTGACATACACAAGTTTCATTATCTAATTCGATACTGTATAGTTTTGAGGCGCAATCGGTTGAACCACTTCTGAGAAAACTCATTTTGAAGTTTTCAAAAATCTCATTAGAATAACCCAGAGGAAAATATTCGTGAAATAATTTTCATCCGAAACATTTCAAACTCTCAGAGAATTTCAATATAAATGATACAGATTATTCCGAACTTTCACTCAAATCGGATCAGCCGTTTTGATGTAAAAAAATATATAGTGTAATTTTTTCAAATCACTCAAAGCAATTAAGATACTAATTAAATCCCAGCCACATGTGTCACCTCTCAATTGTAAACGATTAAATCAAAGCCTTCTTCATTATCATAGAAATTAATAATGGAAAATAAGATGGCAGTGATGTAATGGTTTGGATCTCAAGGTGTGTATATATATATATATATATATATATATATATATATATATATATATATATATAATAACCAATCCAAAGATAAGTTGATATGTTCCAGCTCATCCATCAACGCGGAAACACATAACGCGTTTGCCTATAGTATTTAAAAAATATATATTTGTCTTCATTCTACATATTGAAATACATCTCATTGATTTGTTTTGAAGTAGGCCTACTTGAAATCTCTGAAGATTAGTCGTATACAAGCTGGGTTAGTAGATCAAAAGTGCTCCATATTCACAATGAGGTATAATTATAGCATACCATCATCCTTGTCCAGAGGGAAAGTTTTCCTTTTTTTATATTGGGTTTTAACGACGCCCTGTAATGAATACTAAGATCTATTGGCGTCAGATGAATGATTAATGGATGATGAGATGAAGGTTTTTATGGGCACTGGGAAGGATAGTGGGAAGGAAGCGGTCGTGGCCTATATTGTGGAAACAATCCCGGCATTAGCCTAGACTATAGAGGGAAACCACAAAAAAACCCTGTAAAGATGGACGGTGGCGGGGATCGAACCGGGTCCGATATGTCCCTTCACCTCCCGGATCACACGAAGCAAGTGAGCTAACCACTCAGCTACTGTGCCGGTGAAAATTTTCCTCCTGAGATATATAGCTAGCCTGCTTTTTCAATTTAATGGTGTTTGCTCAACGACCCCACCAACAGTTAGGCTATACGGGGGTGTGAATGAGCAGGTGATTATGAAACTATGAAGTGATGATAAGTGAGAGGACTTTCACAAAAACCCATGCCTTATGCGGTACTCGAACTCACTCGCACCGGTGAATTCAGTTTCTAAAGCGGTGCTCAGCTGATTGAGCTAGCGAGGGTGGCCTTTTAAGTTTTCTTTATATTAAAATCCGGATGAAATCAGAGATCTCTTCTAATTAGTAGGCCCTACTGTGTCCATTTCTAATTGTTTTTATAAATTCAAAAAGTGATGAATCCTTGAACTTTCATTATTTTCAAATACATCTGCACGTATCATATATTCCATCTCATCTAATACCGTATATAATTTCACGCATTTTATAACTTAAATTGACTGTCCATATGACTTTTAAAATTTTATAAATTATTGTCGTTTTATTTTTCATCTTTATTGGCTTGGCGATGCTTAATATCTATAAAAAAATAGCATTCACCGTATATTCATTCATTTTGATATCATTTTTATTATGATTGTGCATTTTTGAACTGACTTTCCAAATGATCTGCATTCTATTTATTGTTTTGTTATTTCAATGATAAACAGTTGTAAATCTTCCACTGGACAAATTAAAATGAAATTAAATGAATGTATTCTGAATGAATTTTAGTCTTTTTTTAGTCTAAACCGATATATCAGTAGGCCTACATTGATGAATGAAAGAGAATAGGCATTGCTAACTTTCTCTCTACAAGCAATACATTATATCTTACATCAAATGATCAATGAATTCTGGTTATCGGCGTGAATAACGTGATAGTTGAAGATCCATCTTTCAATCGTAGTCAAACGACCCATTCCAATATAAATGGTCATTTTATACTATAATAATTATTCCAAATTCAAAACTTGTCACTTCTACCTGTTGACTCAGTTCCTTTTCAGGGTCAACCGTGATTTCTGCCATCTGCCACTGTAACAAATATGGAATCAAATAATCATTCAGATCTAATCAAATCAAAATCATGCGATCAAATAATTGCGTTATTCCTGAAAGTGATCAGAGTGTTGATAGCTTTTCACGTAGGGATTTCATAGATTTGATATGTTTACTCGCATTGAGCGAGGCTCAATATTCAGCATTTGTATTTAGATATTCATGTAACAATTCAAAATCTGGTAACACATTTTATAGGAGTGGAATTATACAAATATTTTTCATATAGGATAAAATTGATGGAATTGAAATGAATATATATATATATATATATATATATATATATATATATATATATATATATATATATATATATATATATATATATATATATTTACATATATATATATATATATATATATATATATATATATATATATATATATATATATATTTATATATATATATATATATATATATATATATATATATATATATATATATATATATATATGTATATATATATATATATATATATATATATATATATATATATATATATATTCACACATATATATATATATATTTATATATATATATATATATATATATATATATATTCACACATATATATATATATTTATATATATATATATATATATATATATATATATATATATATATATATATATATATATATATATATACATACAATTTCGATGACAGTCAAATTTATTCACATTTGTATGTCGAATTGACGACTAGTGATTGACCCGCCCACAAACGTCCCAAAACAAAACATCCAATCAAATGGGCTGTTTGTTATGTGGGTAAATTGATATAGCCTATATCAGAGTATCCGTATCTCTAAATGCCTACATGAAGTATAGATCAAGGTGGCCTGCCGATAAGCCACGCCTATCACAGTGGTCATTTACATACATATATAGACAATCATGAGATGAATATTCAGATTAATAAATTGATTGAACAACGGGAAGAAGTAATTCAAGCTATATGTGAACTCGGAAAGTTTGGTTGATAACCCGAAGAAAAAATACTTGAAAATCAAAATTCCTCGAAATCTCTCAAATGTCAACCCAGTATGATAACACTATTATACACATTTTCAGTGATTTTTGCAACAATCAGATGAGAAATAACGAAGAAAACGCATTTAAAACATATTTTCACATCAATCAAAGCTATTAAAAGAAACCAATTAAATCCATAGCAACAAGTGTCACCAATTAATTCAGAACTATCAGAATCAATGAAGCTCAAAACAGGAAGGCCGTGATATAATTGATTACGTTCGTAGTGGTCCAAGGTAGGTAGATGTGGATTGAGCTGACAAATTATTTTTCATTCTAGATTTCTATATACTCAAAAGCTCATCTCACGACACAAAGCCCGCGTTTTCCTAGTTTTATTCTTATGACCTATAATTTCAAACAATAATTTCTTGGGTTATTTGTTTCCCTTACCGAAATGGTGAATAGATGATTCTCCATCTTAATTGGTGTGTGCAGTAAGTCTTCTGCTCAGTATAGCTTTGGTCTGGGATGCTGTCTAATGCACACTGACTCAAGTAAGTGGCAACGGCATGGGTGTTGGGGTGGTTAATGGATTGCTGACTGACCATTGGCTGTTCATTGGACACTAGTTGATAGGCTATTGGCTGTTCGGTGGTGGTTGGTTGTGTGACGAAGGGGGGTATTGCTGAAAGGTGTGAAGTATTTTCCAACATCCATCAGACGAAAAATTAGAAGTTATTTGTTAATTTTATTGCACATTTATAATTGAGTTTTGTATTTCGGATAAGTCGATTTGAAGATAAAAATCAATATGTATTAAATTTTCACATCAATTGAAGAGCTCTGATGAGAAAACTATTAAAAGATGAACATGTTGAACCAATAGGCTTCTGTCAAGTGACGTCACTCATTATTGAAAGAGAGAAACAACAATGACCATCAGTTGGTATTTACCAATCACGATTTGTGATAGTCCACCAGTTCGCTGTATTGCTATGGTAACAATTGTTGGGCATTTTTTACTTGACAGAAGCTTATTAGTTCGTGAAATGGTTGAAATTATCAAAAGATGAATTATGTATAGAGTATTCTCAACTGACGTCACCCATTGTTGAAAGAGAGAGACAACAATGTGCACCAGTTGAAACTGACCAATCAGAATGTTTGGTAGTCCACCAGTTCGCTGTATTGCTATAGTAACGATTGTTTGTCGTTTGTTACGTGCGAACACCCTATAGGCAGATCCAAAATCAAGATAAAGAATCAAGAGATCCAAAATCAAGATGCGTAGCACACTCACATTTTTTCAGTACATTTCATATATCAAATCTTGCTCATTCTACTACGCATAATAATGTGTTTTCTTAGTGAGTAATTGAACAATATATTTTTAGGATAGTCAACGTATTGTAATTGTCTGGAATAACTTTGCTATTCTTAAGGCGATATTGTGCTGGTTGACTTTAAAAAGGTTTGCCAACTTACATATCAGCTCTATCAACTCGAAATGAGAATTTCATGAAAACATATTTTGTTTTGCTATTTTTGAGGAATAAATACTTTTCAAGGAAAAGTGAAAACTTCCAAAGTTCGGCGAAATTTCTCAAATGCATTCCATTTCAATTAAGATGTCACAGCCACATACAAGTGACTGTGTGGCAAGATGCAAAGTGATTTTTGCGACTCACAAGTAGTTTTGGAGTTAAATAATTGAATCATTATGGAGATTTTCGAAGTAATTTTTGCGATTTTTCCCAGTAAAGCACGCAGGGAATTTATTGAAATATGATCATTTTTGGAGTGGTTTTTGTGATTTACAAGCGTGTTTGAAGTCGAATAAATGAATCATTATGGACGTTTCCGAAGTTATTTTTAATAATACAATCATTAGGGAAATTTTTGAAGTCATTTTCACGATTTCTCTCAGCAAAATTCCCAGCAGCGAATATTTTGAAATATGGTCATTTTTCAAGTGATTTTTGCGATTTACGAGCAGTTTTGAAATCTAATAATTGAATCATTATCGGAAAGAAAATTGGATATACGTGGACAAGGGGCTCGAGCGCCCAGCAGGGAATTAAATAACGGTATTTGGAGTGTCGTTGTGCGTATTCTGGGATATTTTTTTCATAAGGTTCGAGATATGCCAGGTTCTTACATATATCTACTTCCATAGAACAAAATCAGCATCATGTCTTGTTTTTTTTTTCTCTGAAACGTGGTACAAATAATATTTCATTCATAACCTGAAGTGGGGAACAATGATTTTGTATCGAGTTTCGAAGTTATTGAAAAAAAAATTGGGAATTATACACACGCATCCACTTTGAATAGTGCATTTGTATGTTTATTATGGCGTTTTTTTTATTCAAAGAACGTGGGCCTGTTTTATAGATCAAACGTATTTCTTCCACCCTACTTTATTTTGTGGGGTTTTCTCTTCATCACGCAGCTTTTGAGCAGTGGCGGCTAAACAATTATCATTGTAATACTATTCACACGTTTTGAAACCCAAAAAATTTATTTTGCTGGAAAAAGTGTACAGTAAAATGTATTACGAAAAAGCTATTTAAAAAACATCCAAATGTAGATTCTATGAGTATAAGCAGCTATCTCAAAATCTCAAAATCGAGACGGCAATAGAGAGAAAATCATTTATTCATGACGGCTGTTCATCTTCACGATGACTGACCATGGAGGCCCAGCTTACTTTACATTTGGAATTATAATTGACGAAAGTGAAAAAGAGTTATACATTTACAATTATGTTGGTAAAATCAAAAACAATATACTTGATATAATTGAGTGATAATATAATTATCAGAATAATATGATCAATATTTATTTTTTAATTGATTAAGTTTTCTTTGTCATGGCGAACCAACTAATTTTGACATTTTTTATATCATCTTACGAGAATCAGATGTAGTTCCTTTGTGCTCGTGTTGCCGAGTTCTGGGACGGGTGGTCGTTTTGTGAAAAAATAATACCAAAGGTTGTTTTGTTTCTGTGAAGTTGTAAATCCGAATCGTATTTGACAACATACTGAACCGAGCTCTAGATATAATGAAAGTTTGAATAAGCTTCACTTTGTTGATGAACAATACCTAGAATTGAGACTCGAATACACTATGGAAATGTCAGCAAAGGAATAACGTTAAATGTTTGTCGGCAAGGGCAAGTTGGGGTAGTAACGTGTTCTTTATTATCACTAATTATTATTGTTGGCTGTGGAATATGAAGATATAGCTATATAGCTATTAGTTATATAATCCTAGATTATGTGAATTAATAATTTGCTTTGACAAGGATCGTATTGCAATAATCGTGTTAGAGATCGAATGAATCGAAAGGAACGTGTTTCTTGCTATTTTTGAGATTGAGATTTATTTTCACAGAAATTAACCAACCCTACCCTGTATTTTCCTATCATTTCTTAAAGGAGGTGTAAAGAAGTAGAGTGTATATACGGATATAGCCATAATTCATATTGATAAGTGGCAATATATTCAATTGTGTGTTTATCGGCTTTATTCGTGGTTCAACTTTACAATTTTTTTTATAGAAGGATACACTATTTATGGGGCGCAATTGTCGATTGGTGGGGCACATGCCTCAACTTGAACCCCCTAATGACGTCCCATGAATCCCACCAATGTTGAAATTTGAAAATAGGCCTGCGGGGGTCTATATACCAATTCACCGGCCAAATCTATGGAAATACTGATCGTGAGAAGTCTAGTTGTGATACAAGGAACTAACTTTGTTTCCCAAATGAATGTAAAATTACGTACCGGGTGGTATACGTCGGCTCAGCTGTAGCAAGTCACCTGAAATGCCCATATTTGAGGGTCACGGCATGACGTTTAGTATCAAATTGTTCACTTGTAGCGCAGCGAATCGAGTTAAGACATCAGCAAACCAACGCAACCCTCAATGCATCTTGCTGTGTAGTTATGCACAACGCAGTGGCAAACTAGCGGTATTTAATCATGTTGGTGTTCCTTCAATACGCCATACACTGTTGCCTCTCTGACGTCCTTGGGCGAAAACAGTGCTAACTTCACACAGTCGTGAACTCCTTTTCTGTTCCACAGCCTTTCTAGAATCATCTGAATAAAGAAGGCTGTGTTCTGTTGACATGTTGTTGCTACCTGCAAGAGGTGCCAAGTTCGGAATAAGCTTAGGCCTGCACTTTGTTGTGGTTAATGTTGTTCAGTAAAACTAATACCAACTAAAATAGTTCTTTAGTCCACCTAGGTGTACATAATGGAGGATATATTTTCTAAGGGCGAGAGTTTCCACAGTGGAAATATTGGGAAAACAAGGCATTTGTCAGAAGACAGCACGAAGGATGACGGTCCATCGTCCAAGTTCGTGCGTTTCGAAAGTGGAAATGATGATAATGATTCTGATGAAAACAGAGACAGTGATCTTGGCTTAAGAACAGATTCTGACGATGACGATGAAAACGATAGCACAAATTTAAATCAGGCTGCAAATGCACTTGAGGACATGTTGAACAATCCCAATGCTAGTAGGCCCAACTTTGAAGTGTCTAGGCCCTCAGCTGATGACAACACTGATATTGGTCTATCATTGGGATCTGACATGGGCCTCCAAAAATCAGTCACAAAACCTTTAACTGAATCATCCATGAATGAAAAGACGAGAGAAAAGAGCAGAAAAGAGCTTGAAGAAGAAGAACGAGAAAAAATGCAAGTTCTAGTATCCAATTTTACAGAAGAACAACTTGACAGATATGAAATGTACCGACGCTCTGCGTTTCCAAAAGCTGCAATTAAAAGGGTGAGATTTTACGTGCAATGCAAAGGCTCAGGTTTAACTAGTCCTGAGGCTCTAGTGGTGCTACTCGACATAGATATAGTAGTCTGTAGATAGCCAACACCGTATGACAGCACCAATGCTCACCAACAATAACAAAGTTGGCTGATCAGCACGCTCTAGCAGCATTCACTCGCAACAGTGCTCTAACAGATGGCATTTTCGTCATTGTAATCAATAGTTGTATATTGTGATTGATAATGTCGTACCTTAGCCTATAGGCCTAATCAATCAATGTGTTTGTTTTTCAATCTTGGACATTACAGCTAACCCCATATTCACATGTAGGCCTACTGGTATTTGTTTTTTGATAATTCACTAATAGTTGATAGTACTGTACTACTACTGGTAAAAAGTAACATCTTCATTTTCTTTTGTATCAACAGTTGATGCAAACTATCACTGGCTGTTCGGTATCACAAAACGTTGTGATCGCGATGTCGGGCATTGCTAAAGTCTTCATTGGGGAGGTCGTAGAAGAAGCTTTGGATGTGATGGAAAGGGGAGGAGAAAGTGGCCCGGTACAACCCAAACATTTGAGAGAAGCCGTCCGAAGACTTCGCCTTAGAGGATCTTTTCCGCATGGTCATCCACAACGAATATTATAAGCGTACCGTAATGGTATTTGATTTCATGTAAAATCTTATTGTCCTCGCATACTTGTTTTGTCAGAAAAAATGTAGGCGTGGAAAGTATGCAAAAAGCACTGTGTTGAGAAGAACCAAGTTGTATATTTCCAAGGGAGTGCACTGTTTTGAAAATGAACTTTTCAAAAGAAAACTGTTTGAAAAAGTATTCAAATACAAAACTTTTCGAATAATAATGTTGTATTTTAATATCTTGGTTTGCTCGATGTTGAAATATCATCTAAGGTCAGGTTGGGTTTGTTAATCCAACTTGCATATAAATTCAACTGCCTAGTTAGTTATATAGACCGTACACTGATGCTGTCAAGTGCTAAACGAAATATCAAAATACCGGTACAGCATATTCAAAGACTTTAGTTTTCAAACAGTTTTTTTTTGAACGGTTAATAGTATCCCAGTTATAAAATAAGTATATTTGTTGACTATGTCAAACTGATTTTATAAATGATGAATAATTGAACACAACTGAGTATATTGTCTGTCTTGTTGATCTGTGCTAACTGCCATGTTACTGAACGTCACAAAAATTCAGTCGGATCAGCAGGCCTACCGACTAATTATATCAGTTGTCCATTGGACACAAACCTCACTTAGTCATCACTGAAGGCACTAAGTTTGAGGTGAGGTTTGAATTGTACCATAAAATTACATTCTCCTGTTCATTTGACATCAACCTTTCTTGACCAAACTAGATCACTAATTGGTTTTTGATATGATACGACGACCTAAAGTGTTAGTATATATGAATTCTGGCGTAAAGAGAATGATAGCCGTGATGAAGCTTCTGTGAAAAGATGTGCAGTAAATTTCTGTCAAATTAAGATGAGAAACCATTAAAATGACCAATTTAATAGTGCCAAGTAGGCCCAAGTATAATGTGATATTGACTTTGTACTTTGACGTTGAAAAAATGTAGGTCAAAAACAGAAAATTTTTACTATATTCCACAGTTATGTATCAAACTGACAGTATTGTACTGTCAAGTTCTACAGCTAAGATTGCTTGAAAAGGTCAGATTGAAATGAATCAAAATCGTATTATATCATCTGCTTCAAGAAAAACGTCCGATCGATGGCACTAGTGCCACATTTACTGTAGACAACAATACTCTTCAGCTTTGTTGCCACAACACGGGAAGTGACAATAATGTCGTATTGTAGCCAAGGTAGGTAGAATATCGAATTTAGTCTCTACATAAAACGAATTAATTTTTGACAGATTCAATAATATGGCAAGCAAAAAGGTTGACAACAATCAACGAAGAGGTTAAAATGGCATTGAAATTAACCACCTGTGCACTTGTGTTGCACTTGAACCTTTCTCTTTTGTAGCTATAAGTAAGCCTATAATAACTTGTAAGTTAAAGAATGCTACAGAGTGTCACTTATAAAAACAAACAATAGTGTAGCCTACTTAATCTAAATTAGAGCCTGATGCTGATATTTTATTTTTTTAAACACAATAAATACATTCTAGTACCGGTAAATAGTAGTCCTAATTATAATAAAGTCACTTCAAACTTTCATCCATAATTCCATGTATTGGCTAGCTCTTTGCACCTTCTTGCTCTGGTTCGGTAGTTGCTGCCAGCATCAAGTCGTACAGTTGTTGTATTTGATCATCTCGCATACTATCTACTAGTTGTTCGTCAATCTTAGAACCAAGTTTCTTCGAATCCTTTAGGCCTCTGATGCCCAATTGTTCCGCTAATGTAACTGCATACCGCTGGAACAGTAATTGTGATAACTTAGTTATAATATATGTACAATCATAATTTTGTGAAATAAATGTAAAATGCAAAATCTAAATAAAAGCTGAAATATATACTGCAAGCGTATCATCTGTATATTTAAGAAAATACATACTGGTAGGGTCTATGTACATACTTGTATCCACAAAAGTAGATCATGTATCAACTAAATAATTGTACTAATTATCCCTACGGGTAATGCATACCCGGGTACGTAATTAACTGTTACCCGGCAATATGGACTGTTAACTACCCGCAAACTGTGACCCGCAATATGGAAAATTGAATGTAACCAAACGATTGTTGCGAAACGAGAGCGGTTGAAGCAAACTCATGCTCGCATAATTGCCGTTACATTTTTTTTGTTTTCCTCCCAGTCATAATATGCGCGTAAGACCTCAAAGATACCGCCTTGAAGGTCAACTCTCTTGCGCGATTGTTGAGGTATGGACAATCCCTCAATAGGGAGAACAATCGATTGAAACGTCTATACATCGGTACTTAAAGAGCTTTCATTCATGGGTTTGCTGATTGACAGTCAATAAAGGGATATATATATATATTTTTTTTCATATTGGGTTTTAACGACGCACTGTAATGATGACTGAGATCTATTGGCGTCGGATGAATGATTAATGAGATGATGGGATGATGAGATGAAGGTGTTATGGGTAATGGAAAGGATAGTGGGAAGGAAGCGGTCGTGGCCTACATTGTGGGATTACAGAGGGAAACCACGAAAAACCCCTGTGAAGATGGACGGTGGCGGGGATCGAACCGGGTCCGATATGTCCCTTCACCTCCCGGGTCACACGAAGCAAGTGTGCTAACCACTCAGCTACTGTGTTTTTTAGTCAAGTTTAGTTTAGTCAAGTTTTATTTCCATTAATTGTACATTACATATGACACAGTGTGAGCACAAATGACAAGGTATGAACACAAACCCTTTAGGATATATACCATTAAGGGTGTATGGAAAGGTTTTTTACCATATATAACTTATTAAAAAATAAGTTAATAATATAATACAAGATAAATTATAATAATAATAATCATAACAAGTTGGTATAATATACTGACATGTATATTATGCACCTTGTGATGGGGTCATTCCATGAAAAATCACCCAATGCTGGTTGCTGTCACATTTTAGATTATTGTTATAATTTGCACATATTTTGTGACATGTTTGAAAGTAACAAAAATGTAGGTTTCAGATTTTTAAGTTGCACGGTTTAGAAGTTATGCCCTTTTGAACATCGGCCGGTGTAAGTTTTTTGGTACATTTTAGGGTTAGCGTTAAATCAAGCCGTCAAGTTAGGGGTGGATGGATTGTTATGAAATAAAACTTTTCTAGACCCAAAAAGTGTGGCCTTCAAGAATATGCATTCATATATGTATACTTTTGTATTTTAGGGCGCATCGTTGAAGGTCAAAGGTTGTTTCTCAAAACGTGATTTTTCTAGTTTTCAGGGTGCAATAACTCTGAGAGGGTTGAAAGTATGATTACAATAATTTTTATTGAAATACTCCAGACACATGTGTATTATAAAAAATATATTTAATTTTGTTTATCATCACCCTTCATACCCAAAAATGCCCCTAAATGTGACCAAAATTCAAATTTTTGCATTTTCAACCCCTTGTAACACAAAAGGGGTAACTCCAAAAAAATTGAAATTTCACAGATTTGTTCATCTGTATGTAGTGAGCAATGTGCACAAATCCCTTGTTGTTATTGAATCTGGTTTAGAAGATGCTCAACTCGTAGCGGATGTTGTGTGAGCGTCCAGTAGCAGTCGACAGTTCAGTTGCAGAGAGTTTTCTCAAAATGTTACATTGGGGAACCCATGCAGTATCATTTTTTGTAAGCTTGAAAGAAGTACCAGGTCCAGCAGGGCTAAAGAAGTGAATATTGTAGTCCATAGTTTCTTCAGCGTGTTCTGTCACAATACCTATGTACCACAGTTTGTCGTACATACAAGCAACGTAATCTTTTATGTTGATGTCTGTTACGTTGATTCTTCGTTTATCTATTTTAACAACAGGATATTCAATGAATGGTATTGATGTTGATGTTCTTCTTACCAGTATGGTGTATTGATCTTTGGGAATAAACGAGTGATTTTCTCTGGTATTCGGAATTGCTTGCGAGTTTTCAAATCTGATGGATAAATTTTCTTCATTTTTTAAAATCTTCTCGGCAGGGACAAAATAAAATGTAATGCCATGTATATGGGACTCGCAGAATTCAAACATTTTCTCCGGTGTAAGAATATGGTCATCTGTCGCGCGTTGTAAGCTGGCCTTGGTTACGAGACGCTTAACCGTTCCCCCTATGCCGTCGCATGGCCCTTTACCATGGGACGTTGCAAAGAAATGCCATTCTGCATCAATCCCAAAATCATTTTTGTGATTGCATATATTCACAAAATTCTTCCTGTTCTTGTATTGGCTCGCTGCACCGTCAGAAAAGTAATACTTTCGACACATTCGGTACTAAAAGTTTAACCTTGTCAATTACATATTTTTGAAACGTGTGCACTGCTACTGTACTATGTTGAAGAGAATCACTTATGATGCAAATGCTCGAAGATTTTACCATGTCTTGATCACGATAGTAAATAACAAAGGGGTGTAATGTGGCTTGAGCGTTTATCCAATGATAACTTTGAATTTCATCTTGGACAACAAAAGTAAAGTTTTCAGAGAAATCACCTGAAATTATACACTCGTTGTCAAGCAGTGTTTCTTTTTTATCTTTCAAGAAAGCAGCTTGAGTAATTGCTGTGAAATGATGTTTTTTCAGTGCAACAAGCTTTTCAATTAATTTTTCAATGAAGTCAGATGCAGAATCTACAACCCTTACTAGATCACAACGATCGGTAGTGACCCACTGAGCATAATTGATGTCATCCTCAAACAGTTCATCGTCTTCTGCGTAACTTGAAAGAATATTTCTAGCCACATCAACTCCTGGACAGTTTAGACACGTATCGAGCATACAAGCCTCATTATCTATGCTGCAAACCATTGCACTAATTAAATCCTTGTAAGAATGGGTGAGCTTGGCACCTTGCACCATTAACTTGACATTCTGATGCATGGCACAAACACAAACTGTATGTGTGCCATGTGGACCAGCAAGCACACACCATTTTGGACGTAACTGAGCGAATTTAGAAAAGCCTATCTTGATATCAGGGTGGTTATTTTTGAAACTTATGTAGAGTTCTTTCAAATTGGATAGGACCAATCTCTTCTGCTTTTGCTCCTTTTCACCTGAACTATTCCTTATCGTGACATAGTCCTTCTTTCCAGGACACTGGCGTGTATGAGTTGAATCATCACTCTCGTAGAATGCGATAACCGTCTTGATTACATCTTCGTCTATTGCATGTTCGCCTTTCTTCTTTTTGTCCATTGTTGGCAAAATCCCATACTTCTTTACAAGCTTTCGCGTGTTTTTAATGAGATAGTCGCTGACTTTAAATTCTGTGCATACTCTCTTCTTTGACCACGATGGTGGAACAAGACTCAAAATCTGAACTTTCTCTTGAATGGTAGTCACTGATTTCAATTTGTTCTTCAAATTTTCGATTAGCTTTTGGTAATTCTCATCATCTGAAACACCTACATCTTCAGGCTCAGAATCACACAATGCGTCTGCAGATGTACTTGCAAATGAGCCATAAAGTTTCTTAGCCACTTTTGCCTTAACTCTGCTTACTTTATTCCTAATTGCAGCAACTTGTTTCTACTTACTCAATTTCACAATTTTGAATGGTGAAATGCCATTGTCCGAGCAAATTTTATTTGCCGAATCAATTTCAATTTTGGGAGAAATAAAAATGTCTTCTACTCCAGAAGTCGCGTCATCAGAAGAAAATCCCGAACCGTTCGATATAAGCACATAGCACTTGCTGCAAAGGGACTTGCCAGGTATGAGTTTCAGTTTAGGCGCGCAATTTGCAAATTCTGAAGTAATTGTACGCAAGGACTTTCGAATCACTTTCTTGTGCACAGCCAAGGGATCACAGCAAATTTGACCAAACAGGTGGCAGTATTTCCTTAAAAATTGGTTTTCATGATAAAAACACACAGAGGTGATCCTTTGAACACCAGTACGCACACTTAATAAATATTGTTCTTCACTAGAAAACTGAATCAAGTCTTTAACACTATCACTGGTCCCATATGATTTATTAGTACAATCTGTATTTAAATATAAGCCAATTGAGCACTCCATAATGACTACTGAACTGATGTGCACAGTATGAGCTATGACAATGAACTGATTCAATCAGTGCTGTATCATAATTATTCTTGTTTGAACCTGTCCAGACTGGCAAGCCAGGACAAGTTCAAACATAATTTTTATCCCACAAAGTACCCACATGAATTATGATTCATAATATTCTAAGACTGATGATTCATCAGCTTTCAGCTATGAAGAACATATTATACTGATAATACTGTAAATTGTCCATATATTTGGATATTTTCAATATATGGAGACTCGTCCAGCTACTATAATTTACGTATAAAAGTAGCATTTTGAAACGGCTGTATCTTCTAAACCAGATTCAATAACAACAAGGGATTTGTGCACATTGCTCATTACATACAGATGAACAAATCTGTGAAATTTCAATTTTTTTGGAGTTACCCCTTTTGTGTTACAAGGGGTTGAAAATGCAAAAATTTGAATTTTGGTCACATTTAGGGGCATTTTTGGGTATGAAGGGTGATGATAAACAAAATTAAATATATTTTTTATAATACACATGTGCCTGGAGTATTTCAATAAAAATTATTGTAATCATACTTTCAACCCTCTCAGAGTTATTGCACCCTGAAAACTAGAAAAATCACGTTTTGAGAAACAACCTTTGACCTTCAACGATGCGCCCTAAAATACAAAAGTATACATATATGAATGCATATTCTTGAAGGCCACACTTTGTGGGTCTAGAAAAGTTTTATTTCATAACAATCCATCCACCCCTAACTTGACGGCTTGATTTAACGCTAACCCTAAAATGTACCAAAAAACTTACACCGGCCGATGTTCAAAAGGGCATAACTTCTAAACCGTGCAACTTAAAAATCTGAAACCTACATTTTTGTTACTTTCAAACATGTCACAAAATATGTGCAAATTATAACAATAATCTAAAATGTGACAGCAACCAATTTAATTCATTTTGGGTGATTTCTCATGGAATGACCCGATGTGCATATACTAGATAAACATATTGGAATATTTTAATACTGTTTTAGTGAAATATTAATATTGATAAATACATGCTAATAAAATGTATATAATTATAGTTAATAATGATAATAATACAAACTAATGCCAACATCACAAGTTATTTAATATTTATAATAGCTATAATAATGATTTGTAGGATTAGCCATTTTTTACAATTTTGTAGGATACCAAATTTTTTCTTGGTAGTCAAAAGACACAAGCTCTGACCTTGATAAAACAACAAGGTTGAAGATGAACGAAAAAATGAAAAAAAAGATTATTTTCATTTTTTCCCAAATTGCCTCGATATATGCCCAAATTACCCGGGTAATTTTGATGGTTACCGATTTCCTAATTTGTTACGAATAATGTTACCAAAAATACCACTTGATAGTGATTATATCACTAGGAATAATATCAAAATTGAAATTTCTTCTCTCGACTAAGAACAAGACTGGAATCATAATTTTGTCACTCATATTTGTCACTCATGAGATGGGAAAAAAATAACCAATATGAAGGTAGGCCTACAGCAGAGAGAAACGTTGACATAATGTTGAAATTTGAGTTCTGAAGATGGAAAACAAAGTTGAACAACTCATTTGTGTAGACTCGACTACGTGAGTGAACCTAATACATACTAGGTAGGCAGTAGGCTAAATGGCTCACATTCTCATTTATTAAATATGTCGAATATAAAATATTGTTATAGAACAGGCTGGGGTGGCATTGGTAACAGATGAATGGGATGATGAGATGAAAGATTATTTTATTAGGTATTTTTGGATACCGGTAGTGGAAAGGCGAAAGTCATGGCCTGTTGTTCAGGATCCATGTTAATATGAACTTGAAAAACAGAGCAAATCCTGGTCTCCTGAATGATGGTTCAGTGTGCTAGTCACTCGACTGCCTGCCTCTATTTTCAAATGGTTCAGGAAGTGAAAAAACATCTTGTCATTTCAATTGTTTTAGAATTGGAATAATATTTATTTTTCAAATGTGGGAGCATTTCATTGTAAGAATCAAATTATTTGATTGGCAATCCAGGCTGCTGGTGGCTGAAGTATATGGGATTAATTGTAATTACTTTTAGTCAATTTTTTTCATGTCATTTCTGACAGGGAAAAGTTTTAGTAGCGGACTGGGAAGATTATTTTAATACCGGTAAATATGTTTTTAATACCGTACAAGTTTTTAGTATGGTATGTGAAATTTATATAGGCCTATGCTATTCTCGAGTAGATATCGGCATCGAGTTTGTAGTACAAACTACAAACTCAATGGTATCGGTACTATAGACTCAGTGCCGGTACTGTAGGCTTACCGAAGTTTATCGTACCATGCCAATGTTGTGTTGATCTATTTTTGGGTTATGCTACATTATCTTTTTTAGGTTTTAGGGTTATTTAGAGACAGTCAGCGTTAGGTGATGTTTGTGTCAAATGTCAATGCGACCTTGATTTTAAAGTTCAAAATCTGTTAATTATTGAATATAGAAAACTTGCCTATTTGAAGTGACACATTTATGATGTTGGTATTTTCTAATCATGGTGTCATCCAGAAGTGGTGGCACATTCTGATTTCAATGTCGTTCTCATGGTTTCACCGTAATATGAAAATACCGTTTCATTCAGATTTCTTCGTTTTAGCAGCCATTTCAGGTACGGTACCCTACAGATACTAGTGCCGTCACTAGCTGACTACCTCCAACGTGGCTGACTAAGCACACATTTTCCATCATCATTGCACTTACAGAGAGTACAGAAATAGTAGGGCCTACCATGCAAAAATGTAAAAATATGCCTTTGTTACACTTTGTTACATCGAATACATCACATTCCGGTATTTTCGTCCGAAAAATTGCGACAATAGGTGAATTCTCTATAATTAATATTTACCCAAAATTTAGCCAGAGGGCATAGCCTAGACCTAGGCCTACTTGGAACCATAGATAAAGTAATGAGAGTATTTACTCAGACCTACTCTATGCTACAACCATCAGCTGACGTAACCCTATAATGTATCGGTAAGACTTACAACTGGGCCTAGATTTATGGCTCCGAACGAAAACACTATGCAGTCTATGCCTAGCTTAGCTTGATGAAGCATATAACTCTCAACTCCTTTCTGAAAGTTGTGAATATGCACTCTTACCGTCCATTCATTCATGAAAACTGAAACCTCAGCGACATTCGATTTCTTGTGTCGTTTGAATTCTTCTCTGGCGTAGTCATTTCCCAGAGGTTGCAGCTCTGGTGGCAACCCACGATGAAGCTTCATTATAGTTTTGTAAAGTCTACGAACTCGCTGTATATGATTGAGTTCCATTTGTGACTGAAATTTGGGCTTGAACCTTCTAAGAGATTCCTAATCTATAAACGATGACAATGGAGACAGTCAAGACTCGAACCAGACAAGTCCCAAGTCCAACTCACAGCCAGCAGGTCACCGCCATCTCGATGAATATCGTCCTTGAATTTATTTTTGGGTCTCATTGCCGTGGCCTAAAATGTAAAAGCCATAATTATTGTAACTACAAAATACAATGTCTTTAATGGTCTCTAGTTTTACGAAATAACAATTATTAGTGGCTTCAACGATAATCAGCGAATCAACGTGTTACCAGCCTTGTTATCAATACTAATAAAATTGACACAATATTTCAATTTTTCATAAAATGCGCTCTTAGTTAACTATGTATGACTACCATAAGCGACAGTAAAAGTTCGTTATGAAGGACTTCGCTTATCAATTTGATCACATATCAATAAAGCGTGGACTTGAGCCAGCGCCAGGCCAACAACCTAAACAGACAACATTCGTGAATCAGTTATCAGTTATTCTTTGATCTTTTTGGTAGTTATTAATTTCCCAGACAGTCTACAAGAATCAAAAGTGTTGCTGGCATCCTCAGTATGGCATCTAGTCACCAAATTAAGGTTTCTATCGGAGTGTTATTATTATTAGGTAATCTGACAAAATATGTTGAGTATATTAGCTGTTTCATGAAAATATATATTTCTTAATCGTTATTGTGTTAGTTACAGTTATTCATGAAAGTTTGTGCTGTCACGATCGCCAAGGATGCAGGATTCAAAGTGGAGTGTGTTTATGTGGTATCGGTTGCGAGTACAGATACTCAGATCAGCTCGAGTGCCGCAAAGCATTGAAAGGTATACGCCAACATTTTGAAATTGAATTTAAAAAAATATGTTATTCAAATATTCAACCCAATTCGGATTTGTGGTTGGGTCTAATTGTCATTATGATTTTTGTATGATAGCATAATATAAGGTGCAATTTATAATATTATTTCACCAGAAGGGAAAAAACCTAATTTAAAAAAACATATAGGCCCTACACAAAACCATATGCCTACATCAGATTATTAAAAAAAAAACAGTGAAATAATTACTAATAATACCCCGACGTTAATGCTAATCAAATGTTAATTAGGGTAATTGTCTCATGTACCTTGTATCTATCTATCTATCTATCTATCTATCTATCTATCTATCTATCTATCTATCTATCTATCTATCTATCTATCTATCTATCTATCTATCTATCTATCTATCTATCTATCTATCTATCTATCTATCTATCTATCTATCTATCTATCTATCTATCTATCTATCTATCTATCTATCTATCTATCTATCTATCTATCTATCTATCTATCTATCTATCTATCTATCTATCTATCTATCTATCTATCTATCTATCTATCTATCTATCTATCTATCTATCTATCTATCTATCTATCTATCTATCTATCTATCTATCTATCTATCTATCTATCTATCTATCTATCTATCTATCTATCTATCTATCTATCTATCTATCTATCTATCTATCTATCTATCTATCTATCTATCTATCTATCTATCTATCTATCTATCTATCTATCTATCTATCTATCTATCTATCTATCTATCTATCTATCTATCTATCTATCTATCTATCTATCTATCTATCTATCTATCTATCTATCTATCTATCTATCTATCTATCTATCTATCTATCTATCTATCTATCTATCTATCTATCTATCTATCTATCTATCTATCTATCTATCTATCTATCTATCTATCTATCTATCTATCTATCTATCTATCTATCTATCTATCTATCTATCTATCTATCTATCTATCTATCTATCTATCTATCTATCTATCTATCTATCTATCTATCTATCTATCTATCTATCTATCTATCTATCTATCTATCTATCTATCTATCTATCTATCTATCTATCTATCTATCTATCTATCTATCTATCTATCTATCTATCTATCTATCTATCTATCTATCTATCTATCTATCTATCTATCTATCTATCTATCTATCTATCTATCTATCTATCTATCTATCTATCTATCTATCTATCTATCTATCTATCTATCTATCTATCTATCTATCTATCTATCTATCTATCTATCTATCTATCTATCTATCTATCTATCTATCTATCTATCTATCTATCTATCTATCTATCTATCTATCTATCTATCTATCTATCTATCTATCTATCTATCTATCTATCTATCTATCTATCTATCTATCTATCTATCTATCTATCTATCTATCTATCTATCTATCTATCTATCTATCTATCTATCTATCTATCTATCTATCTATCTATCTATCTATCTATCTATCTATCTATCTATCTATCTATCTATCTATCTATCTATCTATCTATCTATCTATCTATCTATCTATCTATCTATCTATCTATCTATCTATCTATCTATCTATCTATCTATCTATCTATCTATCTATCTATCTATCTATCTATCTATCTATCTATCTATCTATCTATCTATCTATCTATCTATCTATCTATCTATCTATCTATCTATCTATCTATCTATCTATCTATCTATCTATCTATCTATCTATCTATCTATCTATCTATCTATCTATCTATCTATCTATCTATCTATCTATCTATCTATCTATCTATCTATCTATCTATCTATCTATCTATCTATCTATCTATCTATCTATCTATCTATCTATCTATCTATCTATCTATCTATCTATCTATCTATCTATCTATCTATCTATCTATCTATCTATCTATCTATCTATCTATCTATCTATCTATCTATCTATCTATCTATCTATCTATCTATCTATCTATCTATCTATCTATCTATCTATCTATCTATCTATCTATCTATCTATCTATCTATCTATCTATCTATCTATCTATCTATCTATCTATCTATCTATTTATGTATCTATCTGTATCTTGCTTTATACTCGTTCCACTAACTGCCAAAACGTGTGAAGATGAATAATATGTCATTTGACCACATACAAAATAAATATATCATTTGAAATCATTATGGGGACCAGTGTATGAAGATTCAACATGTGAATTTGATTAACTTCGGGAACATTTTGTGGTGAATCCTGACAATATTTTCGAATGAATTTTCTGTATGTTATACCTCACAGTGTTATTCATATGACATGCCGAGATAATTTCAATTGTGTTGATATACAGTGAATAATGATTTTTTTACCGTAAGTAAATGTTACGTTTATTTTTACAGCATTTTTTAGTATTGCTATGAACCTAACATACATATTATTGGAACCATATGAAAGATCCTAGGATACTATAGATACAAGGTCAATATAGGTATAGTGAAAATGTCTTGGAAATTGCTCTAATAGACTCTGAGATATGTGTACCTAGCTGCAAAAAAAAATATTCATGAATAACGAGCTAATTTAAGATTGATTCACCGGTGTTGTTTGAACTGGGCTATTCAAATGAATATTGAAGTAATCAATTGTGTGGATGGTTTTGAAACATTTTTTTTTTGAGACCTAAACAAAACGTCATGATATTGGAATGGTGGATGTATTTATATTTTAAACATATCAAATAAAATTATTGATTTTTTTCTTGATGCACTGGTTTCCTTGAAACCTTTTTTCAATATTGATATCACACATTGGTTCCCCAAATCGTGTCTACCAATCACAACTTCATAATTTTGTTTGCAATTGGCCTTCCATTTATATAGTTGCTATACAAACTTAATTAACAAGCATGATATCTATCAATTCACAGTATTATAGTACTACTATTATGCATATTTCAGAAGCGGAATCAATGTTTTTTTATCACAATTTTTTATCCAATGTATTTTCTTCGAATAGATAATTTCCAACAAACAACTATAATTTTATTTCCTACCAAACAGACGTGGCTGTTAAGAATCTTCTTATAATTGGTTTGAACTTCGATTTCCGAATGGATGGATCAGTAAATCATGGTTGATATAGGCCTACTGTGAACTTGGATAATATCATCCAATGCAATGTAGGAAGTAAATTACACTAGATGAGAAGTGAAGATGAAACTATCATTAGTAAACCTTCGTATTCTTTTATGATGGTCGAAAAAAAAAATTGCGTGCAAGTTTTATGGTGGTGAAAGTATTGTTTATTGATTATCAATATATCGATAGTATATTATCATATAACGACTCCGTTAATTAACATGTCAAAGGTTATAGGTGATGAGTGGATGATTTGATGATATTCACAAAAACCCATGTCCTATTTGGGACTCTAATTATTATATTATATAATGATGATAATAATAATAATAATAATAATACATATCCGTCCCTTGTTCCAACTGAAACGTTGGACCACATGGTCAGAGGGTGGGTATTTTCACCATCACCAAGGCCGCAGAACTCCTGGAAATCGGTTGGCCACGCCTGGCATTTCCTCCTTATCTCCTCCTCTTTTTCTTCCACTTCCAATTTTTCCACCAATTCCTTCCACTTTATTCTGTCCTCCCACTGACTTTCTGCTTCTAACTCCTTCCACCTTAATTATATATACCTTTATATATTTAATCATGATATATATTATATATATATATATATATATATATATATATATATATATATATATATATATATATATATATATATATATATATATATATATATATATATTATGTATATAATCATATATATATATATATATATATATATATATATATATATAAATATATATATATATATATATATATATATATATATTTATATATATATATATATATATCAATATATATATATATATATATATATATATATATATATATATATTTATATATATATATATATATATATATATATATATATATATATAAATATATATATATATATATATATATATATATATATATATATATGATTATATATATATATATATATATATATATATATATATATATATATATATATATATATATATATATATATAGATATATATATATATACATATTAAATTATATATAATTAAATAATATATATATATCAAAATCTAAGCCACCTCTTCGGGGTAATAAAATCACCTTTGTGGTGACCCGTTTGAACAATTTTAAGCTCTCAACATTTGCCTTCATAGGGAAACCACGACTTGGTGTCAAGTTTTCAATTGTGATAAAAAAAGGAATGGAATGGAATGTGTCGTCACACTCATCTGATAATACTTGAAAATTGTGATTTTCCCAGGACGTCGGAGTGACGTGTGTCAAAGAGCTCCTTGCAACAACGGCGGCTCCTGCATCCACAGCGTCTCGCAGGACTCTGGTTTCAAGTGCCGATGCGAGGGTACAGGCTTCTACGGGCAACGCTGTGAAAAGAGTAAGCTTGATTACACATGATCTCTGACCTCATGAACTTAAAAACGTGATTATTTTCTGTTATCATCGATTGATGGTTATAATTATTATTGTGATGCGTTATAATTAGGCCTCCCTCAGACTGAGCAACGTAGGCTGGTGGTGGCAAACAATAATCAATAATAATAATAATTATCGAACTCTGTTTCCGAACAATTGACTCAGAGGGTGTTGTGACACCATTTCTGGGGATAAACTTTTCAAAACCGGCCAGCCATGCCTGGCGTTTCATCTTCCTCCTTTGTTACCATCAGCTGCCTCCACAACTCTCTGTCCTCCCACTGACTTTCACTGATCACTATATCAATATCAATAATCAATATACTAATCAATATCGCTTTTCTGAATATTGGGTTTTAACGACGCACTATACTGATGACTACGATCTATTGGCGTTGGTGGATGATGAATGAGATGATGAGATGATAAGATGAAAGGTTATTTTATCATGTGTTTTGGATGGTGGAAAGAAGTCGGCCGTGGCAAGTTGGTAAGGAACCATCCCAGTATCAACCTGAACGACAGAGAGATACCACGAAAAAACCCTGTCAGGATGGTTGACCATGGCGGGAATCGAACCCCGGTCTCCCGAATGACGGTTCAGTGTGTTACCACTCGGCCACGCGTCACGGTATCAATATCGCCATAATTCAGTTGTTTGAAATTATTTCTCATTTTGAATACTGGGTCCCAGCCACCCTCATGGCTGAGTGTGACCCCAAATTGTCCGACCCCCAGGAAGAGATAGCCTGGCAGGCAGATTATAAAACAAATATAACAAATGAATATAACAATTAATCTAACAGATGCATGAAGAGAGCAATGAAACAATACAAAACAATAGTGTCTGATACAAATAATGATAATAATATAGAATCCTAGTCTAGAAATGTAGACAATGTATCATTGTCTATCATGCATGGATATATATAATATTCAATTTAATTCTAGTTTCGTGAGGTGAGGTATTTGGTCTGATCGTATAATCAATTATTGTGATCAATTTATTCATTTATTCTATCTTTTATTTATTTTCATTCAATTGTGCTATTATTTCTAAAATTGTTTTCTTATATTGTTGTCGAATTATAGTGTATGTTATAAGTTATTTTCCTCTCATTCTTTTCCACATATGTATCAGATATATAATTTCCATATGATTTTCCAAACACCCTTGTCATAAGGGTAGTAATTATTTTGTGAACACAAATTTGAAAATAAAATTATTATTATTATCATCATTAAAATATAATATCATAATAGATCACTTATTCACTCATTTCTGTGCTTTCAGCTTGTCCGAGACCTGGAATGAATAAAGTAGAAAACTTTCCTTACGAATGTATCGTCATCTAGTTCATATTATACCAAACCTTATCTGAATCACACTATCATAAAATTATTATCTTGTGATACATTTCTAGCATTTTTAAAACTACAATCAGATATGCATACCTATTATGAATTCGTAATTATCAATGATTACAGATATTACAGATTAGACCTACCGACACAGATCTTTTGATACTCTGTTACTGTATAGGCTTATGCCAAGTAACAAACGACAAACAATCGTTACCATAGCAACACAGCGAACTGGTGGACTACCAAACATTCTGATTGGTCAATTCCAACTGGTGGACATTGTTGTCTGTCTCTTGCAGCAATGGGTGATGTCACTTGACAGGAGCCTATTAGGTTTTTTTCAGTGATTGTTCTACAATATTACCACACAATGTCAAATGTCAACAATGTGACCCCACATTGATAATGATGATAAGATTATTTCTCAGCTACCATTTTTTGTTTTTGTCATGTTTTTCTACATTGTTGTTACTTATTATTCAACTCATTTGTTACTTAGAATAGGCTTGTTAGCTTCAATACCAATTCAGCTGTATGCTCGATTTGGGGTTATGTGTGACTAATGTTGAATAATAAGAATCTCTTTTGTACTTTCCTCCAACATATTATCATCTTATGAAATCCATGTTGATTTTTTTTCACTGTTTTAGAATATATATATATATATATATATATATATATATATATATATATATATATATATATATATATATATTGAATAAATAACCAGAATACCATCATTATGTGTGAATACACACAAAAAGCTCCATCCTATGTGAATATATTGAATGTTCGTTCAATTCATTCGATTTATTCTCCATCTTCTTCAACGTTTGTACACACACCTACTATACATATTGATAGTTCGTATTGATAGAGCGGTAGTCATAAAGGGGGCTACATTAGATGTCGGTAAATTCTCTTTCTTAAATAGGACAGGTAGGGACTGGAATGGGCTTAGTAGAAATGTTTTTGAAGGGGATGAAATCAGGTTAAAGTTATTCCGTCAGAGTGTTAAGGAGATGGTGGGATAGGGGTACTTAGGGAACTTGCCACCGCGCATTTATGTGCATTTGCAAGAGTTAAATAATAATAAAAAAAATAATAATGATAAATCATATAATCAACTAGGCAAACGCGTTATGTGTTTTCGCGTTGATGGATGAGCTACTCATATCAACTTATTTTTGGATTGGTTATTTATATATATATATATATATATATATATATATATATTATATACATATATATATATTCAAACAGAGATCCAAACAATTAAGTCACTGCCATTCTATGTCCTGATCAATTTCTATGATAATAAAGAAGGCTTTGTTTTGATCGTTTACAATCATTCGGTGATACCTGTTGCTTATATTCAATAGGTATCTTAATAGCTTTGAGTGATTCACAAAGAATACATTTTATATTTTTTTACATAAAAACGGCTGATACGATTCGAGTGAAAGTTCGGCATAATGTGTATTTTAATTATATTGAAATGATCTGAAAATTTGAATACTCTCGAAAGAAATATTTTTCACGATTTTGTTTCTCTGTGTGATTCTTATGAGATTTTTGAAAACTTTGAAATGAGTTTTCTCAAAAAATATTCAATCGATTGCGCCTTAAAAGTACACAGCATCGAATTAGATAAGGATACTTGTGTATGCCAAGTTTCAACCGACTTTGAATCCATGTTTGACCTGTGGAATGCGAGCAAAAAAAAAAAAGGCATTTTTTTGGTATGGTGGAATTGAGTCTTCGCTACGCTCATCCAAATAATATGGACCATTTTTCTGTTGGGAACAGTCGGATACCCACAAAGTATTCGATTATGAAGTCATCATGCTTTTTGACATTTTTATCAGAATGAATAGTCGTTGTGCCCCAATTAAAGTTGAAGATAACAAGGTAGGATCGTTCGGATCTAGCATCACAAGAGCGATTTTACAGCCCTCAGGCAAATGATAAGTTAACTCACTCAACAATCCGTACAATAGTGAGTAAAATGTTCAGAGATATTAACCAATTCAATCTATCAAATTTCCTATCTATCTTCTATCAAATCTATTTTCATTCTATGTTCTTCCCTTCCAAGTCCTTCATTCTTTCTAATTCACTATGCTATATTTTGTCGTAATTTATGTATATTGTTATTATTTCGTTTTATTCACCACTGTCTATCTCTCTCTTTTTTTCTTCTTTCTTCCATTCTCCCCTATTTTCTTCTTTTCTTTCTTTCTTCTTTTCTTTCTTTCTCTCGCTTTTTTTCTTTCTCATTCCATTTCTGTATTTTCCACTTTCCATCTTCTTCCCTTTTCCCTTTCTTCCCTCTCTCATTCCTTTCTTTCTTTCTTTCTTCCTTAATTAATAAGAGAGGAAATTATTTCCCTAATTTCTGAATTAATTCATATTTATTCTCTCATTCATTCAATCAATCATTCATTCAATCATTCATCTAAAAATTGGATGATATCTATTTATTGATTAATTTCGGTTTTCTCACACCTCAATGATCATTTCAAAGACTGGAACAACTCTCAGCCAGGAAGACTGTCTTTCACAGAACTCACAATTGTCTATTCCGATCCTGGTCAGATGATTAAAAATATTCTCGACATGTTAGATTATTATTGGTATTTATAAACGCGTCGATGACGCGGTTCTATTGCATCTTCGGCATTCAACTGGAATGAACAAAATAAGTTCTTTCAGTAGAATGTGTTGATAGTCTCCCTATAATGGAATTTTCAGTATTTGTGAGCACAATTGATGTCTTGACAATTGGAACATTCCTATATGAAAGCAATTTGCTTGGAATCGTCTTACGTCTTTTCAATTGAGAATGCTTATGGCGATGGTGGATATTACGAAATAATATTTAACAACAGACAGAAATTTTCATTAGACAAATAAAATAGGTATACGTCTATCGACGGAAGAAGGAATGTTTACCAATTAAATTGTCGTCATCACACTTGGGTCAATTCAATCCAATTCGGAAATCATTCTATTATATATATAATTAGACAAGATTTAGCAATGATTCAATTTGACATACTGAACAAAATTGGTGTTCGTTTTTATGTTTTTTTTCTCATGTTTTTTTTGTCAGTTCACCACAAGCCAAACGGCTACAGCTAAAGACTCGATACGTTTTTTTATTATGGTTCCTCATCTAACTTGGATCTGTATAGTTTTGTGGTATTATCGGGTGGTAACTTTTATTTTTATGAATTTTAGAAATTTAAATAATACCCATTAGAATAACACAGCGAAAAAAAAAAGAAAATATTTTTATTTTACAGAAAAATAAAAATTCAGCGTGAAGTGGAATTACATTCTGATACACATTTCTGAGAATTCTCACCTTGATCGGGTGAGCCATTTTGAAGAAAAAACATTAAATGTGCTAAATTGGTACCACTCGAAGCAGTTTTTACCCATTTATAACTCAAATGTCACCCAATTGGCGAATGTATAGGCAAAAAGTCGACATACTATTACTATCCGCTCGTATAACAATGCATATATGGCGTTTTCCTAGTACATGAGGAATTACAGTTTCAAGAAATTTGCATTATTCATTTTTCACATTGACCTCACTTATGCACATATAGTTAACATTATTACACATACCATTGGTCATTGTACTGAAACTCGTTGCAGCTTCAACGTTGATGCTTTCAAAAGTTGAAGTGGTGTTTCTAATCGTAAATCTCGTCCTGTGAAATTTTTGGCCTAGATTATTGGAATAAATGGAGCCAGTGATTTTTTTTTTGTATGCGAAATAGAAGCCTTCGCTACACTCATCTAATAACAATGATATTTATGTTATCAATGTTTCTTAACGAATTTATTTCTTTTCTTGTATTGGGTTTAACGACGCGCACTGAGTCTCAACAAGAGCATCTTGGTTTGATGACAATTTTCTACTTGGATACAATCGAGTACAACTTTAATTATATACTTGTACATAACTTATACTTTCAAATAAGTTGTTATGAGTAATATTTTTTACTTTAGTCATCTAAAATTCTAAAAGATACGATGATCGATCAATTATTATAGAATGATACTATGGATTACAAAAAGTGTTGGAAAAAAATAATATATCAATACGATAGGATATCAACTGATTCGAATAGTAACATTACGTTATTGGATGAGCGTAGCGAAGACTCAATTACACTGTACTTGAAAAATCGAAGGTGTTTTTTTTTTTTTTTTTTTTTTTTTGTTCGCGCTCTACAGGTCAAACAAAAATTCAGATCATGATGAAACTTGGCACACACATGAACCCCTATCTGACTTGATGCTGTATAGTTTTGGGGCAAAATCGGTTCAACAATTCTTGAGATAAATCATTTTGAAGTTTTCAAAAAACCCATATGAATAAGCCAGGCGGAAAAAATGACAAAGTGAATGTTCTCCGAAATTTTTCAAATTCTCACAGAACTCGAAAAACATAATAATACACATTATTCCGAACTTTTACTTAAATCGGATCAGCCGTTTCGATGTAAAAAAAACATATAATGTTATTTGTGTCAATTATTCAAAGCTATTAAGATACCTATTAAATCAAAGCAACAAGTGTCACCACTTGATTGTAAACGATTGGAACAAAGCCTTCTTTATTATCATATAAATTAATAATGGGAAATAAGATGGCAGTGATGTAATGGTTTGGACCTCAAGGTGTGTATATATATATAATGACCAATCCAAAGATAAGTTGGTATGTTCCAGCTCATCCATCAACGCGGAAACACATAACGCGTTTGCCTAGCAATTATATATCATATTACTCTGGAAAAATCGTCAAAACAATGAAAAACAGGTATGTTGATTTTTGACAATTATTTTGAAAGGGTTGAAAACATACCACGAACTAAAGTAGTCAATATAAACTAGTCAATATAACTACCACGAATATAAACTAGTCAAACGCGAAATATGCGTTGTAAGATGAGCGAGATATCTGAATAAGGTATGAAAGTCCTTGAAATAGTTTTACCCTTGCTACTTTATCGACTTTGGTATTCTACACACCTTGATATCTGAATAAGCTATAAAAGTCGTTAAAGAAGTTCTACTCTTGCCACTTCATTGACACTGGTATTCTACACACCTTGACGCATATAAAAAATACTTCATTGTTGGTCAACTCTTGAATCTAGAAAGCAGTGAATCTCGACAACTTAATTCTGTCATAATTTTTATGATATATTTTATGAATATTATCAGTCATTTTATTTTTTTTCTCCAAAACGACTGATCAGAATTGCTTAAAAAATCGTAATAATGTGTAAAATCCATGTATACACATTTAAAGAAAATTTCATCCCATTTGGAGAGATTTTATTTTTCAACATTTTCCGCCCAGCCAAATCTTATGGGGTTTTTAGAAACTTTGAGATGATGATTCTCAAAATCGGTCCGACCGATTCATCCCAAAAACTATACAGTTCTAAGTTGGATGAGTTTGCGTGTACAAAAAAAAAGTTTCATGTTGATCAGTCAACCCTTGCGACCTGTGGAGTGCTTAAAAAAAAAAAACACACAGACAAAGCCCTATAAGAGTGGGATGGAGACTTCGCTACGCTCATCAATTAATAATGGAAAATAAGATGGCAGTGATGTAATGGTTTGGAACTCAAGGTGTATATAAATATAATAACCAATCCAAAGATAGGTTGATATGTTCCAGCTCATCCATCAACGCGGCAACACATAACGCGTTTGCCTAGTTTATAGAGTATGAGTTAAAAGGCCTCTTTACATCTTGCCTACCGGCTCGATTGCAGACGTTCGGGGCCCAAGTTGTCAACGGAAAACCAATCATCGTATTAACTCACAGTTTTTGGTTAGATGATCACTAGTATTCAATACGTGCTCGTGCGAAAAGCTTTAGTTCGTGGTATGTTTTCAACCCTTTCAAAATAATTGTCAAAAATCAACATACCTGTTTTTCATTGTTTTGACGATTTTTTCAGAGTAATATGATATATAATTACTAGGCAAACGCGTTATGTGTTTCCGCGTTGATGGATGAGCTGGAACATACCAACTTATCTTTGGATTGGTTATTATATATATATATACACAACTTGAGGTCCAAACCATTACATCACTGCCATCTTATTTCCCATTATTAATTTATATGATAATGAAGAAGGCTTTGTTTTAATCGTTTACAATCAAGTGGTGACACTTGTTGCTTTGATTTATTAGGTATCTTAATAGCTTTGAATAATTAACACAAATTACATCATATATTTTTTTACATCGAAACGGCTGATTCGATCTGAGTTAAAGTTCGGAATAATGTGTATCATTATTGGATTGAAATTCCCTGAGAATTTGAATCCTCTCACATGAAATATGTTTCACGAATTATTTTCTCTGGGTTATTCTAATGGGATTTTTGAAAACTTTGGAATGAGTTTTCTTAAAAGTGGTTGAACCGATCACGCCTCAAAACTAAACAGTATCAAATTGAATAAGGATACTTGTGTGTGCCAAGTTTCGACTAATTTCGAATTTTCGTATGACCTGTGGAGCGCGAACAAAAAAGCAAAAAAAAAAAAAAAACAGACACTTTTTTTTCGGGTATGGCGAAATTGAGTCTTCTCTTCGCTCATCCAATGATTCCATGATAATTATGATATGTATTCTATACAACTTGACGCATATGAAAAATACTTATTGTTGGGCAAATATCGAATCTAGAAAGCAGTGAATCTAGGCACCATAATACATTCTACTATTATTTCTATATATTCAATGAATAAAAACACTTGATTTTTTCCCCTCTAAACGGCTGATTTGAATTGCATACAGAACGGTGCGAATGTGTACCATTCATGTGTACACATTCATAGAGAATTTTATTCCATCTGGAGAGACTTCATTTCTTAAATTTCCTTGCCCTGCAGTATCATTTTATGGTTTTTTTTTAGAAACTTTGAAATGAAAGTTCTCAAAATGAGTCGAACCGATTCATTCCAAAAACTATACAGTTCTAAGTTGGATAGGTTTGCGTGTAAAAAAAGTTTAATGTCGATCAGTCAAACCGTGCGACCTGTTCAGTGCACAAAAAAACGACAATACACACACAGACAAAGCTCTATATAAGAGTAGGATGGAATGTCCGCTATCGCTCATCTAATTGAAAAGAACATGAAATGAAATAGCCTGCAACAAGATTCCTCGCGACTTTTTCCTGCCTCATCAGCGATACACTTGCAGATAAGACTGGTGGGGTGTGAACGTTGCGTACCTGCATGTAATTTGAAAACATATGTACGACTGTCTCAGAAAAAAACGGCACCTCCACCAGAATATTGCGAAGAATAATGAAGTCAGACTTACATCAAGTGGTCGATCAAGGTAAATTGAAATTCATCATGGAGAAGACATGTTGATAATATACACCCCAAGAGAGGAATGTACTGTACATTCATGTACAGTACATAATATAAAATTATGTATTATTGTATAGTATTATGTATACAATTTTCATTGTTGACTGTCTGAATATCATGTAAGTGATCAATTTTTAAATTTTTTTTTCAATTTGATATAAATAAATGAACAGTCACGTGACTTGTGCGTGATGTGAGCTTGGCTGTGGATTAAATATAGAAAAATAATGGAAATAATATCGCGTAATGCGATGATTGAAACATTTAAGTATGCATATAACAAGGTGGTCGAATGAAATACAAACGAAATTAAATATGTTAGAAAATGAAGAAGGCGGAGTTGAACAGTTAAAGTGAATAATGAATATGAATATAACAAACAATAAGTGAAAAATTCGGAATAATGAGAAACACTGTGAAACACGTTTTATACAACACTTTTTAGTCAAGACAATTCACGCAGGACAATACACATATCATCATCATTATTATTATATTCATTTATTTCATTCTCATTATACAAGTATATGGAAACATTTATCACACTACGGGTAAATAAATTACATACGTAGCATTCATAATTAATCATTGCGATACACTTAACACTTTCCGAACTATTCTAGATGTCTCTAATAAAACTGAACGTTGAATTTTGTGAATTGTACTAAAGGGTATGTTCATTTTCTTCATGCATTCCGCCTGTTCCTTATGTACCAGCCCATTGACCGTCACCACGACGGGGAAGATGAGGACTTGCTTTAATTTCCACATTGTTGCGATTTCAGTGGCCAGTTCCTGATACTTGGTTTTCTTGGTTACAAAAGCTTGATTGATGTTATGATCGTTTGGGTGTGTCATATCTATGAGATGAGCAATTCTAGTGTCTTTGTAAACAATTATTATTATTATAATTATTATTATTATTACACCTAACTACAGCTGCTCATAATTTACAAACCAATTCTACAAATATTCTCAAAGTTACTCATGATTTAGATTTGGTGATAAATTCAAGTAAAACTAAAATAATACATTTCTGCACTTCATTGAACAAACAGAGAAATACCTTTTTTGAAATCATATTTCATGACTATGATTGCCTCCACAGTATGAGTAGAGGAGATGTATGCTTAGGCTTTCAAACAAAACTTGATGTAGTGAATGAACACGTCTATCTCGGACTTACAATTGATAGTTATTTTTCTTGGAGACCCCATATCGATATTATTTGTAATAAATTAAGATCTTGTGCTTATAATATATATATACTCAAACATATGGTCCGGATTTTTCCCCATCTCCCTTCTTAGAACAGTATATTTTGCTTTGGCTAAATTAGTAGTTAATTATGGTATTCTGGCTTGGGGCAATGCATCCACCTCTCATCTTCAAAACTTGACATCTATTCAAAATAGGATTATTGCACAAATAATACCTCATCATTCAATAGCAATTCCTTATCCGGATAGCGAGAGTTTATATCAAATTTTGAATATTCTGCCAATTAAAAAATTATTTAATTACCGGTTCATACTCAAGTATTACTACAATAACTCATGTAAATACCCAACGAATGTAATCGTAACACAAGACTCGGAACGTTAGAGTTATACAAAATTCCTGCCTATAATAACAAACATGGGAAACGGCATTTAGAGTATGCGATACCTATATTATTCAACGAAATACCTCTCGGTCTGAGAAAGTTAGAAAAATATCAACATGTTGAAACAGAAATTAGGAAATGGTTAATTAATTATTATATATTTATTGAATCATTCTTGTGCATCAACTTCTTATGTCTTTAGCTGTGTGTATATGATTTGTATTCTTGTTGTATAATGATATATTAATTTTTCAATTCCATGTCCACATATATATATATATATATATATATATATATATATATATATATATATATATATATATGTATATATATATATATATATATATATATATATATATATATATATATATATATATATATATATAAATATATTCGATTCTGTATTCCTTAACTATTGAAAAGTTTTCATTTATTTTTTCCTTGTCCAAGCTATTAATTTCATTTCTCATCCCACAGATAAGCCTTTTTGGCTTTGTGGAAGAGCGTATTGATTAATCTTGTGTGTATGTATTATTCAAATCTAATGAAAAAAAACATTATTATTATTATTATTATTATCATCATAGAGGTTTATTTTGAACTTGTCATCTATATAATATTGTTTTAGACGTGTGCTTATTTTCATTTTGTTTCATTCTGACCTTGAATGCCTTTCCAGTTTCTATATTCTAAATTATTCTCTTAGTATCACTTCAAATATAAACACCCTACTTTTGGCACTAAACGTATTCCTTTCTCACATCTTAGTCTGAACTTTACATATTATTATAATATATATCCTCTGTTTTTTAACCCACAGATAAGCCTTTCCAGGCTTTGTGGAAAAGAGTTTCATTTTATTCGATGAATTATTGTCATTATACTCATTTTTCTTCCTAATGTATTCTGCTATTACTCCTTTTGTGCTATTTCAATACTTATATATATATATATATATATATATATATATATATATATATATATATATATATATATATATATATATATATATATATATATATATATATATATATATATATATATATATATATGAAAATGATTTGATCGAACTTTTTGTTATGCTATATTTGTGAAAATGAGTATAATTTTGTTCATGTGTAGATGACAAAAAAATCATCATCACATAAATGGACATTTCGGTAAGTAAAATAGAAGTCTCGGCTGCGCTCATCCAACGAGAATCCAAGCTTTTCCATCGATGTAGCAAATACAATCACATCGATATTGATGAAGCTTTGTTTTTTTTTCTGGATGCGATTAACGATTTATAAACCGGAAATTATTACATGCTTTAGTAATTGCTTCTGCATTATTACCGTCGTTTCCACAATTATTTTCTCTGTAGACGACCTTAATTGAGCTCTCGTGGATACCGTTATGATATGAGAATTATACAGTAGTCATTTGCGAACAGAAGAAATAAATTCAACTGCATTCAGGATACATTATTGATTGTTGTACTGTGATCAAATGATACGTCAGTGTATTCACAGAAGAGTAGTAAATTGAACGGAATAAAGGTTTAATAATTCAATCCAATGTTTCGTACAAACAAAAAGAAAATGTTATAATCATGTTCTCCTGCTTTCTATTTGTACCAATTGTATCTGTATAAAAAACATGCCTGTTCATTATCTGATTTATTTGTATGTGTACCTATCCCACTGATGAACCCTCACAGGGTTCTGTGGATTCATGTCCAGTGTCAATTTTATTTTGTAATATCTAATGAAGAGCCTTTAAATGCAAATTATTCAAACAAATTATAATGAATAATAAACAGTTTTGAAATCTTGAGTCATACAGGCGCGGGTTCGTGTCTTGCTGTGCATTTTTTTTATGTGAATGTCGTCTCACCTAGATGGGCTTACTTCATTTCTTCATCATCACCAGTTCATTCGTACCCCCATATCACCTAGCTGTTGGTGGCACAATAACAACTCCAATCAAAGGCTGTCCATAGTTTGGTATGGAAATGTAAATTGTTAATGCTTTTTTTCGAGAATAATTTTGAAATTTCATATAATAACGAATTGAACATAATTCATTTATATTGAATTTTTGTTCATGGAAGGGTGGATATGGAATGCTGGTTGGCATAGTGAACAAGTGGCTAGCGCACTGAATTGTCATTCAGGATGGAGATAGGCAATTGATTCCCGCCATGGTCGACCATCCTGACGAATGATTCTCTTCGTTCTCTGCTGTCATTGAGGTAAGTGTTTATAAAGCTGGATTCACAATGCGAACTAATGATTAGTGATTAATGATTAATTAAAGTTGGCAGATACGGAATCAGTATTGACGTTCACATTGTGTTCAATATTTTAGCAACTGACTTTAAAAGTTGACTAACTTTCAACTTTAGTATTAATTATCAGTTTCAATAATTAGTCTGACCAAACAGAAATCGTGAATTCGGAACGACAGGAAGTCAATGCAAGAGGAAGCTTTCCCACTCGATGGACCGCTCGTTTACAGCCTTCTAACATGTAGATTTCAATTTGAATCCGTCATCTTAAGACAGCTACGACTCATGAAAAGTACGTCATTTCCGTCAAAATTAATTCTCATTTCAAGTCCATGTGAATGCTTAGTTTCTTAATTATTATAGTATTTAGTAATAGTCACTAATCATTAGTTCGCATTGTGAACCCAGCTTGAGATGACTCCTCAGAAATAGGTCACAACCATTTCCTTCCCACCATAACCAAAACATTGGATATAATAACATTCTATAGCATCTCACCATCCCTTCATTCCTCGTTTATACATGTCATCATTTATTACAGTGGGGTGCATCTTTCAACACAGTGAAAATGATATATGGAAAGAGAATTTAGTACCTTTAGCTATACGAACATACATCAAGGACACATTTTATTCACCTCCATTACGTACGCAGAAATCAAATCGAAAACGAATCGATAAAAATGAACAATACAGTAATAAGCTGCTTTTCTCGATTACTCGAATATTGGCTCTCCCCAATCACCGTGTGTATCGTATATATATATATATATATATATATATATATATATATATATATATATATATATATATATATATATATATATATATATATATATATATATATGATAAAGATAAAATTTCCGGTTGATCAAGTAAGGGCTTTATTTATTTTAAAATTAAATTTCTTTATTATTTTATTTAATTTTAAAATAAATAAAGCCCTTACTTGATCAACCGGAAATTTTATCTTTATCATAATTATGGATCAAGGAATCAACTTCAATCATACCATATATATATATATATATATATATATATATATATATATATATATATATATGTATATATATATATATATATATATATATATATATATATATATATATATATATATATATATATACATATATATATATATATATATATATATATATATATATATATATATATATATATATATGTATACATATATATATGTATATATATATATATATATATATATATATATATATATATATATATATATATATATATATGAATATATATATATATGGTAAAAATGTCTTAACGGTAAATTTAAAATATATATATATATATATATATATATATATATATATATATATATATATATGAATATATATATGTATATATATATATATGTATATATATATATATATATATATATATATATATATATATATATATATATATATATATATATATATATATGATTTCAACAGTTTTAAAAAATCATACATATATATTCATATATATATATATATATATATATATATATATATATATATATATATATATATATAAATATATGTTTATATATATATATATATATATATATATATATATATATATATATATATATATATATATATATATATATTTAATCCTTCATTGATCCCTGACTACAAAGTGAACAGGATAACCATCGATCTGAAAATACATGGCAAAATATGATGAAACATGATCAGGTGAATGAATATTGAAATGATATGCAATTGGAATAAAATTTAAATAACTAGGAAAACGCTATATACGCGTTGTTAGAGGAGCGGAAAGTAATAGTATGTCGACTTCATTGCCAAACTTTTGCCTAAATTCGCCAATTGGGTAACATTTTGGTTATAAATGGGTAAAAACGGCTAAGAGTTGTACCAATTTAGCACATTTCATGTTTTTTCTTCAAAATGGCTGACCCGATCAAGCTGAGAATCCTCAGAAATGTGTATCAAGATGTTATTCAACTTCACACAAAATTTCATTTTTTTTGAAAATAAATTTTTTCCCTCCGTGTAATGGGTATTTTCGAAATTTCTAAAATTCATGAAAAAAAAATTGATATACGATAATGCCACAAAACTATATAGATCTAAGTTAGATAAGGAACCATGATGAAAAAAAGTTTGAAATTGATAGCTGTAGCCGTTTGACCTGTGGAGAACCGACAAAAAACATATAAAAAAAAAAGAAAACAATAAAAACGAACACTAATTTTGTTCAGTATGTCAAATTGAATCCTCGCTGAAGCTCGTCCAATTATAGCGATACCATGGAAAAATGAGAACATTTATCATGATTCAACAGATAGAATGGATGCGATCGTTGTTAGATGATAGTTCTACTTGTATGCATGGTTTCTGAATATATATTCGAATCGAATCCTTCAGGGCTGACATCATTTTTCGAAGAACTGTCCAACAAAAAACGTTCACAAAAATCACTAAGAAAACGTAGAAATGTTCCTCGAGCACCAACCAACAGTCCAATCACATCGATGTCTTCCGAACAATAAACTCTATATAACAACTCTTCCATATATTGAATATATATATATATATATATATATATATATATATATATATATATATATATATATATATATATATATATATTATATATATTTTTTACATATTCAATTTTCTTATGTGATAGAGAGCAATTTGTCAAAAGGAATGGAAAAATAATTTTTTTGCAGTCATCGGTAGTTTTCTGGTGGCACAATTGTATAGATAAATTTCCGTGGAAAATATTCAATCGATGAGTTCAATTTATTCATCCCTCAAAATTCGAGAAGTGTGATCATAATCCGACTTTTTTTTACTATCCCATCCCAATGAATGTATTATCATCCTCATCTGTTTTTTTTAGAGTTTACACTCTCTCTTTTTCTTTCTCTCTCCCTCTCCTTCCCTCTTTCTCACTCTCTCTCTCTCTCTCTCTCTCTCTCTCTCTCTCTCTCTCTCTCTCTCTCTCTCTCTAATTTGGGGATTAACTTGTTAGTATCCTCGGTTACCGGATGTATTTTATAAGAATTGATAATTAGTATAATCATCAAGCTTTGATGTTCCGGAAACCGTAGTCTAAAGAGCATTTTTTCAAAGGAAATGGAAAAGTCGTTTCTTTCCGTCTTCATTCGGATTCTGTGTCAGTAATTTATAGCCAGATCAAAAAAAAACTTTTATTCTCACAATTAACATTCGTCTCCAAATTTCAGTCAGCTCAATATAAATGACCATTAATTTCATCCCTGTTACATTTACTCTCAATCAACATAATCATGAAAAAAAAAACTGTAAACATCACTTTCCTCATACTGGCTGCTCATCGATCAAATTTTTATATACCAAACATATAAAATAGACTATCCGTCGAGTTTTCGCGATATAACTCAGTTTTTCGCTATAATACAGCCCTTCACATCGATTTCTTGAAAAGGTAAATAGCGCGATGAATGTACTGCTGGGGTGCGGCATGCGCAGGGGTAGACGCGATTCACTCAACGACACGGCATGCTCGGTGAAATGGGGGAGAATTTGATTCAGCGGCACGGTACGGTCGCGTTGTGCGGTAACGAGTATTTGTGAGAGGGTATAGCAGAAGCTATCGCCGTCGAAGGGTAAAACGGGGTAAAACTGGAAAAAAGTTTTTTTTTCTTGTGAGGAATGTGCGTGCGGTTATGATGTGAAGATGCAGACCCATGGAGATCACCAGTTCAAGCTCTATACCAAGCCCCACGAGGTAATCATGGAAATAGAATAAATTGAAATAAATTTTAGTTAATTTTAGAGTTGGTATATGAAGAATGAGTTCGTGGTATTCGGAAGTTATGTGGATCAGGACGATCGGTGGTTTCGTGTTCCCAATTATTCATGAAAAGTGAACGCTATAGTGCTTCAAGAACGGATATGTATACATACATTCATTTCATATGCATACATACATACATATATATATATATATATATATATATATATATATATATATATATATATATATATATATATACATATATATATATATATATATATATATATATATATATATATATATATATATATTTATATATATAAATATATATATATATACATATATATATATATATATATATATATATATATATATAAATATATATATATATATATATATATATATATATATATATATATATATATATATATATATATATATATATGTACATTCCCCCCATATTTCATCAACTATTAATACAAATGAAATGTCTCACCGTAATGTAAATTATATATAGTTGGTCCAATAGCAAAACGTGAGCCAGTTCATTTAATGAGGTCAAAATTGTGGTGAAACTGTTCATTACATAGTGAAGTTCAGCAAAACCATAACATCTTCGAGTTTCCAATGTCATGAGTGTTGTTTGAAAAATTGTAAGAAAAACACAATAAAACATCAATTTAAAAATTACAGTTGACGATTGAAAAATAAATTCACAAGAATATATATATATATATATATATATATATATATATATATATATATATATATATATATATATATATATATATATATATATATATATATATATATATCTTCAATTTCAGTACATGACTATAGTAAGATAAACAATATCTTTTCGATGTTGATTCATTCAATTGGATATCATTTTTTTTTTCCTCCTTCGTTACGTGAATTTTCTTGTTATGCACGTGTCAACCCTTGTTTGGCCTAGATTCGCCTGACAGTTACGAGTGGCAAGCGAGGGTTGCCTTGCCGACAAAACACACCCACTTCGTGGTTACGTAATAACTTTACTATATACCGTACTGAACTAACTTGCATTATGTACGCGGGTATATCATTATATTGTCTACTCGTATATCCATTCACAACATTGCTAGTGAATGTTTCCTATCTCACTTGCACACACACGCCTAGTTAGGCCGGAGCAAGGGAGAGTGTAGAGTTTCAACGATGTCTGCGGGTAGCGAATGAAAATCGATTATAGGCTTAGAGATATTTTCATTGGATAACGTAGTATTTCGAATATATATATATATATATATATATATATATATATATATATATATATATATTTACACACATATATATTTGACAATCAATGATACACATTTGTGGATAACTATTTCTGGCACCAATTTTGATGTGTTAAGAGAAATGTTTAATTCATTTCTATTTTAAAATTCAAAAAAATGTACTCACTGATGATTGTCTTCAGAAATGATCTATTTATTTATTTTATTTCATCATTTTGACGGGAGATTATAACATACCATCTGTTGATATAACAATTGAAAACATCACGATAAATGTGAAATATATGGCAACTCAAATTGTTATACTATACATATAGAACAGACACAACAAGGACAAACACAAATTTCAGAGTATGTTGTGGCTTATGTATGTTCATAAATATGTAACACCAATTGCTTGTCAAAATATTGATAACACCAGATTATGTTGATAGCATTCAACCACAGCAGTCAATACAATATTAAAATATGTCCATCTGTTTAACCATCCATTATGATTATAAGTTATACTCATACAAATAATCTATATATTCCTAAAACTGAGTCTATGGAATGTACACCTGATAGCATCTGTTATATGCTATCATATAGATTATATAGGTGATATTGTAGTAGACTATAAAGGTATGACGTCCATATCTATAGACTGTATTGATGTGCATACGAACTTTTGATGAAATAACGTCGAACTTTTCAATGCAATGTTAGCGAGTCTACCCTATATAGATTTCCCTGGAAGTCTTACATCAATAACATAAGCTTATATAATGGCTGTATACGTATATAGTTTATAGAGACGCTTTTGAGGCCTCTTTGTTAGCTTTGAAATAGCACATAAATGGTGACAAATATCATCACAGCGAGACAAATTCTCTCTTTGTGCATTCAAAATGTTTCCTGTTCAATGCAATGCGAATTTTGAAACATCATTTAGGCGAGATAGGGGGACATTTAGGCGAGATAGGGGGATATTTAGGCGAGATAGGGGATATTTGGGCGAGATGGGCGATATTTGGGCGAGATAGGGGGACATTTAGGTGAGATAGAAGGACATTAAGGATGGTTGGGGGAACATTTCGGCGAGATAGAAGGACATCAAGAATGGTTGAGGGGAAATTTAAGCGAGATGGAGGGACATTCAGGCGATATCGATATGAAGTTAAAAGAGACAAAAAAATACTCAAGAAGAGAATACTTTGTTTCAAATATATCAATATATGTTTTTAACTCGACAAACGACCTAATTACTACTAAATTCTTGAATAACAAAAATAATGTACCAAAATATCCTCCTTTTGTCGCTCAAGTGCGCACCCGTTTTGAAGTTTGATGTTTTTTCACCGAAATGTCCATCATCCGAGTGTGAATTGGTTCAAAGTGAGAGATATTCACATCCGTGTATCATATTTCATTCTTAATTTCGGGTTATATCACAGAAACAATGTATATACATACAATGTGTACCGGACTTTTGGAAAGTGGGAGACTTTTATCTGCGACTAAGAAGTATGGTCACAGACAGCGCAGTCATGGTGTCAAAGTTCATTTTTATTAATTTTAAAAGTATATGAGCCATATAACTAGGAAAACGCGTTATGTGTTCTCGCGTTGATGGATGAGCTGGAGCATATCAAAATACCTTTGGTTGGTTTCACATATTCACCTTGAGATCCAAACAATTACGACACTGCCCTTTTGTTTCATTCTTAACTCATTCTAATTGCTTTCTCCAATAATAAAGTTTTAATAGATCCAGTTTTAATCGTTGACACCTGTTGACTAGATTCAATCGTTATTAAAATAGCTTCGAGTGATCTAAAAAAAATACATTCTATATTTTGTTACATCAAAACAGCTGATCCGATTCAAATAAAAGCTCGGAATGATGTTTAGCATTATTAAATTGAAATTCCGTGAAAATTTTATTTCAAAGGAAATAGTTTTGAAGAATTTTCTCCTTCGTTTATCCTCATGAAAATTCAGAAAACTTTGAAATGAGTTATCTAAAAAGTGGGGCCATCGATTACACCTCAAAACAATAAAGTATGGTCCTTATATATATAAGGACACTTGTGTATGTCAAGTTTGAACTGATACCGCATTTTTGTTTGAGCTGAGGAGCACGAAAAAACGTATTTTTTCTGGAGTACGGTGAATTTGGGTCTTCGCTTCGCTCATCCAATTATTCATATTGATGACAAAATGCCGTTTCAAAGTCTCAAAACAAGTAGGAAATGCCGCTTCTGTATGGTCTACTAACTCATCGTTTGCAATAGGCCTAACGCCTAATTGAGAAACAATGATAGAATATCAAAAGATTTCGATTTAAATTGAAACAAAAAGTTTCAGTTGATATATATGAAAATTGTCATCACATATTTTTTCAGTCCTAACAAACATTTTGTGTTGTGAATTATTTCTCATTTCAATTATCTGAAAGGACTCTCTTCCTACAAGTATTTTATTCTACTTATATTTGTACCTTTTTCACGATAATGAAATATTATTTACATCTCCAAGATTTCTATCTATATCCATGAACACGTCATACAATATTCAAGAATACACGTGGAGAAAAGAAATGAAGGAATTATGAAGATTCTCTATACATACTCTATATTTTCATTCAAATGTGTCTCTATAAATTATATTTTTGATTGTCAAAAACGGTGCACATTTTTGATCAAAATGGTATCGAAGTTGATTGTTTTTTTCATTGATTTGTTACATTCTACTGAAAAAGTGTAAGGTATCTTTGATTACTATTAATTTCAAGCAATCAAGTTACATCAAGTGGCGAAAAAAGTGGGCGTTTTATTTTCAGAAGAAAAATTCTAGCACTGTACAGGTCGTACGGTACGACTGATGAACATGAAACTTTTTCTGTGAACGCAGACTCATCCAAATTAGAAATGTAGTTTTGGGGTGAAATCGGTCAAACCATTATTGGGAAACATCATCCAAAAGTTTCTAGAAAATCCCATGGATAAGATTTAGCTGGGTGGAATTGAATTTCTCCAAATATATTCAAATTTTCCTTGAAAGTGAACACATGAAAAATAAACATGATCTAAAATTTCCATGCAATTTGAACTAGCCGTTTTGAAGTGAATAATTCCATATTGTATTTTATTCATCGAACAAATATGAATACTTTCAAAACCATGTTGCCAATATTCATGGCCTATTAGATTCGATGGTTGCCGAATGGGAGTATAGGCTTCTGTCAATTAACAAATGACAAACAATCGTTATTATAGCAACACAGCGAACTGGTGGACTACCAAACATTCTCATTGGTCAATTCCAACTGGTAGACATTGTTGTCTCCCTCTCTCAACAATGGGTGATGACACTTGACAGAAACCTTATTTCATCAGAGTCAAGGTGTGTAGAGTTTTCGATTGAACTTCATATGCATATCTCGCTCACTTCACAACGCATAGGTTTGCTTATTATTCCCGTGACTCGACCCCAGGTCTACCTGATTTCAATTCTCCATTATCAATCTGTTTGAGCTACAAGGACGAAGTTGGTTTTGTACCATGACAAATACAAAGCCTCTACGTAATTATGGAAGTATAGATAAGATACAAAATTTTTGTTTGAATTTTTGGTTTCACCATGCTGAGTTCAACCCAAAGACCCCAAATTGAGGCCGATTATGACAGTTGATATAGGCCTACATTCGTCTGTGCGGGGCACCACAAGAAGATACATGTGACAAGCTAATGCATTAAATCATGTTTCAAACTGGAATCTATCACGTGGATAACACGAGTCTATAATCTGAGGTAGTCCCAGTTGAGGTGGAATAAAGGGTTAATACATCGCCCTAGTTGTGTATCGTTCACTAGATCGTATCTCATAACTCTTGACCTTAATCGGAAAACAATCACTTTGTGTCCAATTCACATGTGATAATGATGAGAATAATATGAGAAGAGATGAATATATATATATATATATATATATATATATATATATATATATATATAAATATATATATATATATATTTATATATATATATATATATATATATATATATATATACATATATATATATATATATATATTTATATATATATATATATATATATATATATATATATATATATGTATATATATATATATATATATATATATATATATATATATATATATATCCATCATATCAACATCACGTGCTGTACATTTCAACAGCCTACTCACATTCCCGCCAACTCCTATAAGGTTTAATCCGGAGAACAGTGTAATTGGTCGTGTATGCCCATAGTGCATCATTTGGTAACTGAGTTCTTGAATGAGTGGGACATATCTCTACCCCTCAACTTCCATCTGTACCATTACACACACACATTAATATCGCTGAAAGATTACCCGCCCAGTTAGCTCAGATGGTTAAGAGCAGTCGCGTATCAATCGAAAGGTCCGGGGTTCGATTCTTCGACGAGGTGGTATTTTTCAGTGATGATAATTTCCATCATATCAACATCACGCGCATACCTTTCAACAGAAAGTTATGTACTCATGTATATATATATATATATATATATATATATATATATATATATATATATATATATATATATATCAAATATAGTAGTGGATGGATGGATGAATGAAATATAGTCGGAGTAACAAATTGAATAATATTCAAAAATAATATAACAATAATATGAAGAAACCAAAGTGAGAAACTCCCAAAGTATTCCCCACCCCTGGTCTTCTGACCCCGAGACAAGCCCCAAATAATCCGGCTCTTAGTGGGGTCGTAAGGCGGACAATAAAACAAAGAGAGTTGTATACGTCATCGAGAAACTGTTTTGTTTTCCAGCGTCAAGCAAGAGGCGGAATCTTCCAGTCCCCCCTCTGCTTCTTCTCCCGTCACGCCTGGTAAGTTGTAATCAATCAACTATTCAGAATAATTGACTCAGTACACAGAAAAGTGTTCGAATACTTGGATTGGATACCAACACCCAAAAAGTGTATAACCGTTTGTTTTATTCGAAACTCTTACAATTGCACATGAATGCGCGGTGGCAAGTTCCCTAACTATCCCTAGGCCTATCTCACCGTCTCCCTAACCCTTTTACGAAATAACTTAAACCTAATTTCATCCTCTTCAAAAACACTTCTACTAAGCCCATTCCAGTTCCCACCTGTCTTATTCAAGAAAGAGAATTTACCGACATCTAATCTAACCCCCTTTATAACTACCGCTCTATCATGACCTCCCTCCCCTACCTCCATACTTTGATTCATTTCTTTCTATCAACTCATGCAGCTCCTGCCATCCCTCCTCTCCCTTCATTACACTGAAGAAATAACATGGACGATCCTCCTTTCTTCGTATTTCAGTTCCTGCCCTTCCAAGCCTCACATCATGAAGTGCAACAAATGGCATCATGAATTGAACACACAATACACTTTCAATACTTCCAAACGTTATCTGTCGGTCGTAATTACCAAATCAAAATATTTGCTGTCACAATTCTTACAAATTTTCTTTCACATTTTTTAAAAATTTCTTACAATTTTAATTTGATGTATGTGTATTTTATGTGTTCACGAGAGTAGGCCTATATGCACGGCCCCTATTGTTTGTGTAGTGTTCTGTAAAAATGTAACAGTCAAATACAGTTGATGATATTTGAGAACGAATAATCATGAATCAAGACTCCATCTTGGCTATCAAGGACTTGATTCCTAGGCCATTCAAAAAAAAATTGAGAAGAAGAAGAAGAATAAGATTGACATGCCGTGCAATCGTCCTGGCTCTGGAATGGGCGTGGTCGATCTCGATCCAGAACTGAAAACTTGACTGGAAACTATTCGCCCCGAATTCAAAATCAGAATGCACTTCCAAATGACCGACGAAAGGTTACAAAAAAAAAGGTCAACAATGTTACATATTCATTGATGTAATTGTTGAGATATGCGTGCGATTCTCTTATTCATATTTTATTATTGAGTTTAACGACACTGTGATATTGAAAAAAAAAACGAGACGCGTGGCCGAGTGGTAACACATGGAACCGTCATTCGGGAGACCGGGGTTCGATTCCCGCCATGGTCGACCATCCTGACAGGAGTTTTTCGTGGTTTCTCTCTGTCGTTCAGGCCAATACTGGGTTTCTTTCTTAACAACAGGCCAGGACCGACTCCTTCCCACAATCCTAGATACCTAATAAAATTACCTTTTATCTCATCATCCCATCATCTCATTCATCATCCACCGACGCCAATAGATCGTAGCTATCAGTCGATAAAAAAAAATATATAAAGGTAATATGAAAAAGATGTATTGGCGTCGGATGAATGAATAGTGAGATAATGGGATGTTGAGATAAAGGTTTGTTAGGTCATGGAAAAGACAGTGGTGAGGAAGAGGTTGTGGAGTGGTATGGGTATACTATCTCAGCATCAGTCTATATAGACTAGAGAGGAAAAACACGAAATACTTTTGTGAAGATGGACGGTGGCAAGGATCGAACTAGGTCTGATAAGCCCCTCACCTTTCGGATCAAATGAAACGAGCGTGTTAGCAACTGAGCCGCGTGACGGTTGCTTCATTTTGTAACTTCTCATAAGTTCCACTGTTTACCACTGACGGCGTACCTGCAACCTTTTCTGACAATTAAGGCCTACATGTAGAAAAAAACAACTTCTTTCAATAGTACCTTTAGATTGAGTCCCATGGAAAATGAACTCGCTCCAACCAATCCAGTCATCATCTCAAAACTCAAACCGACTCGAATTCAAAACGCATTTAAAACGTACAAAATCATTACGTATACTCATTAAATATCATGAAGCTATATATGCTTATATTCAGACACATGGTATACTAGGTATACTGGAAGCACGCAATTTGATCCAAAATATCAAAGACATTCACTTTGAGAAACAACCAACAGTATTCTAGGTAATTACAGAGTCTTATCATTTCATCGGTAATAAAAGAATATTTAATCGCTTTCATAAATCTTTATTCAAAGATATTTCGAGTATATATGGTCTTCAATTCCACATGCTACACATGAATATATAGAACTTATTCATGAAGAAGTTAAGTGGTTTGATGTAAAAGTGCACGTGCAATGTTGACTTCATCAACTCATCGAATTCAGAAATATGAATGTTTATTTCTATTTCAATAATATATCATGAATAATTCCTTTCAAATATGGTTCTCTATAGTACATTCATTCATAACAAATGAAATATACAGTCGATATAATGAATAAAATATATTGTGTTGAGAAAAGGTAGGAAATGTTGATTTTTTTCATCAGAATATGAACAAACTTGGGTATAATTAATGTTTAATATTGCTCGCCAGATTTCAAAAAAGGTGGGTCGGACTCGGAAGGTGAATCATCTTTCATTAGAAGGGCCACTTTATATACATTTTGTCTTTGTTCGCGGGCCAAACTGGTTTCAAGTGTCAATGAAAATCATATGAATTTCGATTTAAAATTTCGATTTTTTCGCATGCATGTCAGTTATTCTTTACTTTTTTATATTACCGGTATATCGTATGTATATTTATTCTGTTATTGTCTCCATGTGTTGTAATTCTATTTTTATTCGTCATGTAATGTTATCAATGAGAATGAAAAACATGTTGAAATTGAAATTGGAATTGAATTGATTATGATCTCTCATGTATTTGAGCAAACACCACATAGGGCCTAACCTGGTCACTACGGTGCATTAGGAAAAATATACGAAAATCAATTGAAACCTTAAACAACAAAAACAGTAAAACTTAATTATATGATTTCACTTTATAATTTACCATTCATTTTTATGAGGAAAATGAAGTTTACAACGCAAAAATCACAGTTGATTCAAGATGATCAAATATTTCCAAATAGAGTACATTTATGAACTATATATATTGAAGTGACAATTGACGACTCGCACAGTCTCCGCCCCCCATGACGTCAGGAATCATACCGTCCAATCAACAGGGCTGTTAAAACTGTAGTCAAATTCAAATATCCAATCGGGGTATCTTGAATTGACTACAAATTATATGATCCAACTGGCTGACTGGTAAAGCCACGCCTATTTAGAGTCGTCAATTGTTCGAAAAATTGTACTACACTGAAAATATCGATTCTCTCCTGCTAGTCGGTGATCAGGTGTGTCATGTTATCTTCGCGAAATATGTTGTGAAAATTGAAGTAAATATTATCCCTGACTAATCTGATCTCACAATTAAACCATAACCAGTGATTGTAACAGTTGGTACAACTGAATATTGTGACATAGGAGCAAGGTTAGTCACTCATATTGAACTTTTTGTATGCGCAATGTTGTATATTTCATACTTATTCTTCGAAGAAATCAAACATCAAAAGCGGGATAAAGATGGTAGAACAATCACATATGAAAGTATTGGGATGGGCTATGAAAATTTGAGAATATTTTATTTGATCGGCGGGCCACAAAATGTGTAATTGCGAGCCGCGTGTTGCGCACCACTGTTTTGGGGCCAGTCCTTCATCGTCTTTCATCTCAACCAATACTCGCCAATCTTTCGGTTAGGCAACGATAACGAGGTAGGATGGTTTACACTTTGCACCAGGGCGATCTCACCATTCCAATAATCGAAAATTAAAATTAAAGAACGATTGAATTTTTGAATATTTGGAATCGTTTGAAGAACATAACAACCCTTAAACTAGATTCCAACGAATAATGACGATCTTTACCTGACTGATTTCCGAGAAAACTAGAAATCATCATCTCAATTTCAAAAATTATGATTTATCAATCTGTCTGAAACATTAAGAGGCATCTTTACATCTTGCCTACCGACTTGATTGCAGACGTTCGGGGCCCAAGTTGGCAACGGAAAACCAATCATCGTATCAACTTACAGTTTTCGGTTAGATGATCTCTAGTATTCAATACATGCTCGTACGAAGAGCTTTGGTTTGTGGTATGTTTTCAACCTTTTCGAAATAATTGTCAAAAATCAACATGTTTCTACCTTTTTTTCGTTGTTTTCACGATTTTTTCAGAGTGATTTGATGGAAAAATATGATTTTTGGTGAACGTAAAGGCACATATATACTCATTGTTGTTTCATTTCAAAAATAATTATACTGATTGGTTCTACCGTTTACTCACCATGTTTTGGAGCTAAAGACCTGTATTGACGCTTTTTGTCCTGTTTTGTTCGTTCCCTGCAGGTTGTACTCATGGATTGTGATATGTAAAGTATCCTCTTAATCCATTCCGTTTTTGTATATCTATACAGAATGGGTAGAGTCTACGTCATGACTTATAGTCTCTGGAGGGCAAAAAATCATTATTATTTCTGAAGTTGATCACTAGTTTCCCTCAGAATCAGGTTCGTGATTATTCATCAGAACCTAGTTTCTGGGCTGTGAAATCATTCAACACCTTTAGTGTGAAATGTGATGAAGAGGTGTCCATATTATATTTCTCTTCGTTTCTCGTCACGGTTATTTCCTATATTCAGATCTGAACGTACGTAGACAAGTTTCCGGTTCTACAAGAGTTGGTAATTTCCGGTCCTAGGTGTAACTTAACGGCGTCAGTTGTCCATATGAAAATGGTAAATGAATGGTCTAAAAATATCAGAATGCAATCAGAAGCGGTGTTTCCGTATCACACACTCGTGCGCTTCGATTAAATTGATGCATGTGTTCGGAATTGAATACAACTCGAGAGAGATTTTCTATTTTCACATAATAAATGGCTATAAAATATACTATATTGATACTTGTATCCACGATCATAATTACAAAATCTCGTATACAACTCATTTGAAAGATTTATTCGTGTTTGTTTCCGTGAATTTCGTCTTGAAAGTTCATAGTACTTTCAAAATAATACGTCGATATAAATATAAGAGCGATATTCATCATTTATGAAGATTATATTGATGGAAGAACTTCATCTTCCGTGAATACAATTATGGCATCTGGAATATTGAGTTAATATCGTAAATCAATTCCATGAGAAAATTATTGTCAAGTCAATGTATAATAATAGTATAATGATAATAATGATAATATTAATAATAACATAATGATAAAATGAGTCAAATGTGAGTTTTCACAAGCCTACTACTCGATTCAATCACTACAACACACAATACTCAAACACTGATATTTTTGATCGAAACGATCTTGAGATTTTATTTCTCCAGTTGGTGAAAAAGACTGAAACTTATCCAGAGAATCGCACAAATTCTTGTCTGAATGCTTTGAATGATTTTCCAATTGATTGCGTGCATCATTTTTTTTTTTTTTTTTTTTTTTTTTTTATTAATCTTTTTTTTTTACATACAAAAATACACATGACAGTCAAAAAATCCACAAAGTCTTCAAAGAAGACTTGACTGTGGGAGAAACCAGCAATAGCAATGTCACTCAACAGAGAATTGTGACATATGTCAAATAGGCCCATGTACTAACATATGGTGAAAACGCATGTATATGTATATATATATATATATATATATATATATATATATATATATATATACATATAATAATGATGTGTTGGGTTGAAAAAGGAATGGACAAGATATTTCATATCCATGATAGTATAAATTCGTAAGATTAAATGGAATATGTTTCATGAATCATCACTGATCAATTTACGTTTGGCTCATCAGTTCAAAAGTTGTAAGTTGATCATCGTTGTCTGTATTTTCGTACCAAATTAATAGAAAGAAACTTTCCACCGTGTATGCTGTCCACTTTCTGATCTCGATTTCATACCACAATTCCATTTTCTCGAGAGTGGTACTTGTGATGGTTTGAGCATTTTGACCTTCTTGAAAAAAGAACAAAAGAGAGAGAAAGCGTCAATCCCGCTTGAAATAAACGACTTGACTTCTCTATTCTCACTTATTCTCCCCATAAACTCACCTATACATAATATAATTAACCGTATGTTCAAGAGAAGCTTAGACAGAGAGTCTGTATGGATGGCTGCAGGCAATGCGGGATACCAGAATTATACAGAGTGTATAATAAAATCAATACATAATGTACAATATATTTGTATCCATGAATAGAAGAGATTCTTCTGTCAACTCGGTAATTGAAAATACTTTGATAATTGTCGAGAAACTCGCGGCAGTTTGAAACACTTCACCATTTTAATAGTAAGTTGTGTTCATAATTTCAAATCTCCACCCGAGATATTGTTGACCCGTAACAAAACAAAAGCCATACAAACGTGACGGTGATATTTGTGACAAAAGCCTTAAAGAAAGTTAATCACCTTCTTCAACAATGATTACTATTATTGTGCATTGTATTCAAATAAAGTGTAGTATATTTGTTGAATAGATGAAATCGTCATTTGAATTTTGGTTTTTTGGTGAATGCAAATATTGAAAGTATACATTATCAGGAAAGTTGAACTGTATGTGAGTTTCATTTAATGATAAGGAAATTGTCTTGTTATTATTTCAAGACCAGAAATTATAAAACATTTATTTTCGTTGTGATAACTCTTCTAATTATAAATATCATGTCTCATTGCTCCAATTTTTATTTTTGACACTCACATATTGTGTGGACCTTGGTTTTCGATTATTAGAATAGATGTCATTATTATACGGTCATAACTATTCATTTTATATATCCAAATATAAATTATTGTTTATTGCTTATATATATTATTATTATTATATATAATATATATTGTATATTATATACTTATATATATTTATTATATATATTATTTATGTTATTTATAACATAATTGTTTTCTTATCATAATTCATACCTTATGTACATTTCATTTTTCTGTTCTTATTCCACAGATAAGCCTATATCAGGCTTCGTGGATTCTTTTGTGAACACCTAATGATGTTTACCTATAATGATGAAAGGAATTTCAACTTCAATAATATTATATTCAGCGGAACTAAGTGACATATAGCATATCATTTGTTCGAAAAATGAATTGGCAATAGGGTATCAATAATCAATTCACGAATAATAAAAAATAATAATAATATTATGAATTAAATTATGATGATAATGAAATGATGGAAATGATATAAAAAATGAATATTTTATATAATATTTTATTTCATATTTTATTTTATATAAAAGATGAAAATAATGGATAATAATAATGGATCGATTAAATGAAAGAATGAATATCAGGGTTCAACTATGGTATAAACGGTGGTTCAATAGCGGAATGGCATATATGATTATAATTAATTCAATCATTTCATAACAAAACTAATATAGAAATATGAAAAAAGCATGCTTAGCATATGTCAGCAAACATCGTGGTATTTTCACCAGAAGTTTACTGAGACACTATCGAAATGTGAGCCTATGTGTTGTCCTCGTATTGAATTAGCACTAGTTTGAATGTATTTTTCTATTGCTGATAAAGACCAAATCAAATGAGAACAAGTAATCATGAGAGATTCCAACTGAATCCTGTTTGCAGAATGTACAATTCGTCTTCAATAATGTCTTCCTTCAAAAAAGCAGAGATTCACTATTAAAATTCAATGAATTCATTATTGGTTTAGTTACGGTGAGTGAGCTTACATTGATTTATAGGTAGTGAGCCATTACAGCATGTTACTCACTAGGCCTACGTATAATTACGACAGTAATGAAATAAGATGCCGTTTCATTTTAATGAAGTATTGATTAGTTAATCATTGATCAAGGTATTAAAATATATCGCGTGAACAAGGAATGATTGAAAGTCAATTCTGAAAAATATTAATCAATCTCTTAAATCATCGGTTGGTCAAACCAGCGCTAAAGATGAAATGAAATAAAATTGAAAATATGAATGAGTTTTTAGCATGTGCATAAGATTTGAAGTTTGCAAGTTCCTAAGTAATAATTCCATATCCATAAGTTGAAAGTTGAACGTTTAATCCATAAGTTTCTTTATGGTTTTTACAGACCATTTAAAATATACTTTCATATCTCGTTCGTACTATTTCGATAATCTGGTGCAGAACATCGGAAATATTCGGAATCTGGAATGGTTGTTTGTTGTAACAAAGTTGCATTTCATTCAGATTTACGAGTAAACTTTTCGCAGTCTTCATTATAAAAATTTGAAAAGATAATAATATGAAGTATACGTGAATGCAGTTGGCTTCAAACTTACATATTTTCTCACTCAGTTCCAGCAAAAGACGGTAACATATTTCCATTTATACTTTTTTTATTTTTCCACGTGAAGTTTTTGGTTCAAGTAAAGCTGAGAATATAAGTATCATGGAAAGAATATGCTGTCTCAAAAATTAAGTAGCATTTTATGCAATGAATAAAAACCCGACGAGGATAAAATAATGATCTGTTACATATTCCATTGGAAAAAACATGAGATAGTTTCGGTAGCTCTTCCACATAACTGAACAGGAATTTCAAAACATAACTATGAAGAGTATTTTTATACTACTCCATATTGAAAATTATTGAAATATCCGGAAAATTACGGTTAGTTATATTATTTTCGTGACACAGTATTTAGAGTCCTCACAAAAATGTTCGATAAGTATTTCAACATTCACGAGAAAAGAGAAAACAACAAATAATAGACTCAATTGACCAATGTAGATGGGCGTGACTTTTACGAAGCAGGGGAAATTTTAGATACCTTGATTGGTTATTTCCCTATTTTTCCCTGCTTCACTGTCCACTTGATTGGTTTTTATATTTGGTGACATCACGAGGGCGGACGATCTACATCGGTCAATTGGGCCGATAACAGTTCATTACTATAGACCCATTGGTGAACTATTCACAATAAGTCGGGCGAAAATAAGAACTAACGGCGCATTGGATATTATATACATATTGAATACTGAATTATAATTACTCCAATTGAGTGAATGTTGAACCATGATAATAATTATTACCTGCATCCAACCATGAAACTTATATAAACTTGAACTTATCACAGGAATGTATTTGAATGAAAATGATAAACATATTTTTCAAAATTTGAAAACAGCAATATGATTACAGATTATTACTTCTACAATCAGACCAAAAAATTGTATGAACTAAAATTTGCTTCATCCCTCAAAGGTGAAGTAGAATTCGCAATATGCAAAATCATCGCAATACAATGCAAGTTACACAAGTTGAAATTATATAAATTGAGGCAAAATATTCTGGTTCATTGCAAATATGAACCTATCGCTGGACTGAGATTAGTGCGTTTTCCCGAATGTGTGGATGATATGACCACGAAGATCATTCATGAACTATTTTGCAGGAAAGAACACTATTCAGTGGCAAAGTTTCATAGCGAAATTGTATAATGATTCAATTTATCCATACTGAATATAACAAGAACGAAATTTAATTCTCTACCATCTATTCTCATTTCCGTCAAAGTATATCGTATTCTCAACTAAACCTCACTTTAAGTTTGATATGAATTTCATATCACTCACATAATCACTTCATCATTCACTTCTTTCGTAAAGAAGATGAATCGAAACTCTCTGAAAAACAGAAACTGTAAAAGAAATTGGTGAGTAAGCTAAAACTATAGAAAAAAGGTCCACTCAAGTGATGAAATTTGTCATCATAAGTCCTTCATTCATATGGTCATATTATTCATTCTGGCAGGGTCATCGGCAGGATCGAATTGAGATATTTTGCGCCCCTGGTCCCAAAATTTCTTGTACATCCCCCCCCCTCCCCCCTCCTTCCCCGAGCGCACTATCTCATAAATATGACGAGCTCTGGGTCTTTATTCAGAAGCACATTTATAATTTTTGTATTGGGCAATGACCTATCATTGAAAAAGATTATTTCATTAACTTTGATCGTCACTGAATATTAGGTTGAAATAATGATATTGAAATGTGTTGAATGGCAAGACGTAGTAGTAGCATTTTTATTCAGATTTCTGCCCATATTCGGGTTGCCGATACGACACAGAATAATGAAAAACAACAAGATACAAAACATATTATGATAACAGATAACAAGATAAAAGAATGGGTAAACATTGGTACAATATTTGGTAACAATATTTCCAATAAACATTGGAATATGAAGAGTGAAATTATGAGAGAAAATAATCATAATAATGAATGAAATAATGCTCAATAATTAAATGTATGATACATTATATAATAATAATTATATGTGGCTCAATAATTAAATCTAAATCAATTCGAACACAAACAAAATTACTGATAAAATTGAAAAAAATGATAAAATATGTACCTACTCCAACTGATTGATTATAAATGATTCCTGAGACTGGACACTGAACCTTTTATAGCGAGGAGTTTAATATTATATATGAAACCACTACTAAATCTCTTACACAAATGTACAAAAAATGTTGGAATGGTGCCCCTCGCTCCAACCAAACGTCTGATCACCTCAATATTGACAAGATTGTATTACACATACTATATTGTACACTTGAAGAAAACGAGCAATACATATCAATGTTTTGAATGCTTCTTATAGATCATAGTTGGTATCCCAAGACCTGAATATAGGCCGTATATTAAATAAAAATTCAAGATTTTTGTGAATAATTGGATTTTTGAGAGGCTCACTCCCCTTGAAAATGTACCAACTCTTGAGAATTGGTCACCCTAGGCTCGGGCCTCGTGGCCCTAAGCTTCAATACGGCCCTAGATGTTAGCCGAATTCATATAACGCATGGTAAATAGTAAGATACAGATATTATCATCAGGATAAACGTACACATGAATTAATTAACGATATCGCTCCAAATTAACCCAGCTGTTAGTGGAGTCGTTAATCAAACAGTAGAACAATAACTCCCTTTGTACCTGAAACCCCGTTATTATCCCGTGTGTGTCCATATCATTGACGACCAGTAATCAATAGGTATACGGACATGCACATTTTAATTCGTTCATTTTAATTAATCCGTGTTATACGCACATGGTCAACATAGCAAGTATGGTATACATACTAGTCAGTCACGAGGTATGACTGTATATATACTGGGGGCGAAAGAGCAAATTACGCCAGAAGTGCACATTGCGTAATAGAGTATATCACATACATTTATATATATATATATATATATATATATATATATATATATATATATATGTATATATATATATATATATATATATATATATATATATATATATATATATATGTGTATATATATATATATATATATATATATATATATATATATATATATATATATATATATACATATATATATAAATATATATATATATATATATATATATATATATATATATATATATAAATATATATATATATATATGAATATATATATATATATATGAATATATATATATATATATATATATATATATATATATATATGTACATAAATATCACACATAATATATCATATTATATAATATTATATTATAATTCTCACATATCTAAAAAATATATATATTATGTAATGTACAAATACGTGCACACTACGTACACTAGTTTGTAATGATGTCACAGGGGCCGAATTCATAAAAGGTCATAGCTTTGATCGGGATCAACTCTACTATAATACTATAAACACTATAATACTATAATCATCATACTTATTATTGAACGTTTTATCATACTATAATAAAAATGCTACACGCCATTCAGACAAGTTTTTCTGAAATATTGACGATCCATGATGAGCATTAACATCAGGCAACATGTTATTTATTTGTAACGGTGGGCGGAGAGGTGAAAATCGATGATAAAAATATCGAATGTTACTGTTACATACATACAATTTACATGTTCACCTCCGTTATCATGAAAATTCCAATCATTAGGAATCTCAATAAATTATGACTGCACCTTGTAATTTTTTCATTTTTTTCATTTTCACTATGTATTTTTTCAAAAAATATATATTTTCATACTCATCTTTCTTCATTCATTCATATTTATTCATGGTGATTTATTTGTTGATTTTGTATCCTGAACTGTTTAAGTTCTCAAATCCCCCCGAGCGGAAACTTTTTTCCCTCCAGAGACTGGGAACGTCTTAGAGGCGCATCATGAGCGGATGTAGTTCGATCAGGAACAATTTTGTAATTCGAGTGACAAAATACGGACCGAGTTACAAAATGTTCGTATAAAGTACGAAATCGTGTATGTGTCACTATTCATTCACCACATTGGATCGTTATTTAGGGGACCGTTTTTTTTTTGATTCCTATTAGCCAACCATTCGTGGAGTACTGTGATAGTACCTTAACATCAGGCTACGACAGTCTCCTTATCAACATTGAAATTACAATACAAAGGCCGAATTTACAAAAGGTCGCCACTTTGATTCGGCTCAAAGTTACGACAATTTCTAAAGATACCATATGTGATCTATTATTTTTGGATTTTTCAATTTTAATAAATAATAGATTGATTATAATGATGAATTCAATAAAAAATCAGGGTTAAAAAATCAAAAATAATAGATCATATAAGGTTTTATCTCTAGAAATTGTCGTAGCTTTGAGCCGAATCAAAGTTATCACCTTTTGTGAATATGGGCCCAAGGCGATTACAAAATATATTCGTCATACAACGATGCCGAACTACCGAATTTTCACCCGCGGATACCCATTTAGCCTTCCGTGTAGTCTTCACACTTCTTTTGTCTTATCATGTCTATGTCTATTGTTTTTCTATCATTATGACTTTTTTCTCTTCTCTTATTGTTTGTTCATGTTCTGTATTGTTACGGTAATTTGTCGTTCTATTAAGTATTGCTATATGTTGTGTATTTTGTCCTGCGATATCATGTGCCAAATTTTATTTTCTATCACATTGCACTTGTGAAATAGTTTTATTCTGTTGTCCTTAAATAAATAATAATAATAACGTCAATTCGAAATGTGAATTAATTCAAGTTTATCCTGTTGGAAAATGCTTATTATTCATCATTGATTTGTCGATGCAACCGCCTCGAAATCAACAGCCGATAGGTACCGCTTCAAGACAAATTTTTTTCTGCTCATTCTGAGCCTCAATAAATTGTGAAATCATCATTTTAAAACAAGATTTCAATGTGGATAAAAAAAAAATACTTTCCACTCTACTAGAGAATATCTGGAAAACTGAGACGGCTGGACTAGTGAGTATCTCACTGAACTGCATTGAGGAGACCGGGGTTCTATTCCCGCCATGATCACCCATCCTGACAGAGATTTTACGTGGTTTCCCACTGTCGTTCAGTTTGATAATGGAATGATTCCTTGAAGCCATACCACGACCGCTTCCTTTCTATCATTCTAGAATACTATTAAGAGCTATTAACCAAATTGATTGACTAAACAGTAATAAATGAACCGCAAAAATTCCAAGTTTGTACCGTTTACGAGAAGTTTACACTGTAAAATGTAGTCTTTAGTACTAGTATCAATATTATTTAAACTATAATAGAAAAAATGTATGTAAAGAAAACGGTGAGAGTGAACCTGAGTCTAGTGAAAGGGAGAGAGAGAGAGAGAGAGTTGCTATAAAGTCTATCTATATCTATCCACTCATTTTATCTCAGCAGAGTAACTATGGAGTTAATGTGATTCGGCACCAACGCTCGTCTCATAACGTGCACGTGTACGAGTGTGAGGTTCGAACCGTCTTCCTGAAGGAATAGCGAGACATCGATCCATGTAAAACGTGTCTCCCTGAGCGAAACCCTGGAACCGCACACCAGAGCAACGAGAATCCCCCTTATCTTAGAGGATAATGCTGTCTATTCCCGCTGGAATAAATTCAACAATATATAAATATAGATACATATAAAGGGAGGCTTTTAACGTTGAGTGAACTATCCCAGGCACGACTTATATATTATGTATAGCAGGTATAAGCAAATGTTGAAGACTTATACTTGGAATTGAACTTAAAAGCGCAAAAAAACATTCAGATATGGTTATTTCTTAATCTTGGCATCAGTGTCGTTCATGCCTAAATCACAGTAAATGTACCGAATTAAAATTTTCATATCGATTTTTTTTGTGATTCAATTAATTTCGGCGTTGATTGATGATTACCATTTGAAATAATTTTCATTCGTTTAACATGACCCTACCCAAAAATATACAATTGGGGGTAGGAATACACTGATCATTTAACAAGAACACATGAATATGCGGAACGCGATCACACGTTAGACTTGACATTAGTTTCCTAGATTTGACATTGTTTCTTTCTCTCATCCACAGCCTTGATTGGGGAACAATGATTTTGTATCAAGTTTCGATATGATTAATAAGAAAAAAAAGTTTCCGGGAAAGAATATGAATAGATTGGACCAGACAGCCGACCATTCCCAATTATTATAGGGGTGGAAATAGGAATAGAGTTTCCATTTCACATACTGAAAAATATGTTCTCGATTGGAATGTATATGTTCGCGAAAATATTGATATTACTATTTAATCAATCCTATTGATCCTAAAGTCTATTGATCTACTTGATGGTATACTTTTATCCACGTGACATGAAAGTGGTATACCAACTAAATTCTAGTTAAAAAACTTTGTGTAATGAGTGAAGAAAACGAATTTTGAATGCCAACAGTTTTGAAAATGTATTGTAGTGTTTCTGAACTTGATTATGGCCTTGAGAAAATCGATAACCTTCCATATACCTGGTTTATAAAAATATAACGGTGACATTTGTTTTTTCTTAAGTTTGTACAAGTTTAGCAGTGTGATTATTCGTCTCTAATAATTGTTTGCATCATTTTGGTGGAAGTGCCCGTTTTATTTTCAAATTCTGCCCTCATGCTCGAAATTCACAAATCTGTACTGTTTTTGTGAATATAATCTCAAGAGTGTTAATAATGTCGTTTTTATGCCCAGTACAAACGATCCTACCATAACGTACCTCGTATTGACTGGGGAACAATGATTTTGTTTCAAAATTTCAATGTTGATACACATTTTTTTCAAGTTTCCATAATTTCCATCTCTGCCGTGATTTTTTCAAATCATGAGTGTCATCATAACAATGAAGAGATTTGATCAAATGAATGAATAAATAATGGTGAATTAAGTGATTACTATGACCGACTACAGAATGCGCTCGCATGACAGTCTGCGTTAATTTGCTCTGATTGTGATAGATGTCTCTAGTGTTCAGGCCGTACCATCGAGTTTAATCGAATCGAAAAATGTTCGATTACATCTTTCTGACTGGATATCAATGAGATTGGTAAAATACAATCATTATATTTCTATTTTGATAAGTTATCATTTGAATTGACGATAATATAATTTCGCATTCATATACAAGTGTGAATGTGATTGGGATGGTAATATTACCATTGTGATGCCCCGTCTGAACGATCCTACCTATAGTCATTCTTGACTTCAGTTTGAGAACAATGACAATGTTTCAAGTTTCGTAAGAATAATTGAAAAATACATCATTGTTGTATACTTACAAGAACAGCTGAAAATTAAATTTCAATTTATAATATAATTTTCATGAGCAGTTATAAATGTTTTAGACTTCCTACGTTGATCAATTATTAAGGCACCAATTGAGCGTGGGTTCGAGTCCCGCATAAGGCATGGGTTTTTGTGAAGATCCTCCCACATTGATTCATAGTTTCATTATCACCTGCTCATTCGTACCCCCGTATAACCAAGATATTGGTGGGTTCGATAAGCAAGCAATAATCATGAGCAGTTATTTTTCATAAATGACAATCGATTTTATTAAATTACATATTTTTGGTTTTCAGTATCTCCCACTTGTTTGAGGAAGAAGAAATACATTAATTCTCTTCACAGTTGAAAAAAAACAATAATATATATAATAATAATATGAGATTAAAAATCGTACCACTGATCATGTAAACTTCCGAATATCCCCCCCCCCCCAAAATCATATGGAGTCATGAAGCGTACTTATAGCAATTGCATATTCTCTGATTCTCCGTTGGTTTTGCATAATGAGGGGTATATTGGCTGAAAACGAAAACTGCACACAAATTGGGATGCCTAAAGAATGTAAACCAGGATTTGCTGTTGGCAAATCTTATGTAAATCCATAAGTGAAATACCCCCAAATACACCAAAAGTACCCCCACCCCTGTAACATAGCTTGGTACGAATAATTCCGATTCACATCCTCCAGCGTTCTTGATGAAAAAACATGCCAACAAAACCTTGCAAGACTAGAAAATACAAATTGAATTGCTCATTTTCATTCAATTATTTTCACTCTTCATAAATTTTCCCTGCCAGTCAATTTATTTTATTTTCATAAAATAACTTTCTGCTCATCAGTTCGCAAATCGTGCCTAACATTAGTACCGTATACTAAACGGTATACTTACAATCAATCGAGTATACAACTGAATCCCATTGCGTGACACCTGACAATACTGTAATGATAGATACTAGGAAAATGCAGCATATGTATGTATTGTAGAATGAGCGAGATATTTGTGTAAATAAATGTAACAAAGGCACCGTTAGGCAAGCTCACTCTATGTTCATCAGAAATTTGTTTTACGACGATTTACGCCGTTGTCATTATGACATCTCGAAATTCATTTTTGGATGAGCGAAGCGAAGACTCAATTTCACCATACTAGAAAAAAAGAACTTTTTTTTGCGCTTCACAGGTCAAATGGAAATGAAAATTCAGTTAGAACTTAGTATACACGACTGTCCTCATCTAAGTCGGTACTGTGAAATTTGATGCGCGATCGATTTCACCACTTCTGAGAAAACTCATTTCAAATTTCTTATAACTCATCAGAATAACCCAGAGGGAAAAATTCGTGAAAAACATTTTTTTCGAAGGAATTAAGATTTTCACCGTATTTTAATATAATGATGAAACATTTCAATCCAGACTCTCATTCGAATCCTATCAGCCGTTTTGATAAAACAAAATATATGATGTAATGTTTTTACCTAACTCAAAGCTATCAGGGTACCAACAAAATTCAAACAACAAGTGTCATCAATTAATAGAAAAACTATTGGAATATGGCCTTCTTTATTATTGAAGGAACTAATTGGAATGAGTGATGATTGAAACAGGAGGGCAGTGACGTAATTGTTCGGATCTCAAGGCGGATATATATATAACCAATCAAAGATATGTTGATATGTTCTAGCTCATTCATCAATGCGGAAATACAAAACGCTTTTCTCCACTTTTTGATGATATCATTTTTCCTTTTTGATCAAAATGTTTTCATCCATAATATTTTCAACATATCAATCAACAACTTTGATTGGTACAAAACACTATTCGAGGTCAGGAAATGAGTATTGTTTAGAAAAAGTTGTATTTACTTCAGTTCAGTCGTGCAATCTGTGAAGAGATACGAAAAAAGACAGAGAAAGACAAGATCTGGACCAAATGGATGACTTCGCCAGCACACACATTCAATAAGTGCAATAATGAATTGACGACTCGCAGTCTCCGCCCCCATGACGTCAGAAATCATTTCGTCCAATCAACATGGCTGTTAGAACTGTAGTATATTTCGAATATCCAATCGGGGTATCTTGAAATGACTACAAGTTATATGATCCAACTGGCTGACTGGTAAAGCCACGCCTATTTCGAGTCGTCAATTGACGATAAAGTATACTGATATTCCTGAATATGATTTTATTCTATCTATCAATCGAAGTGGATCAATCGGAATGAGATTAGTTTTCAGATTGGTTATAGTTGTTTGTTCGATTAGTTTACTTCCTTCAGCCTAGTTTGGATAGGTTAGATTCATCAAATTAATAGACCGGGTGCGCTTGAGAGTCCCTGGGAGTCGATTCAGCAAAATATCAGATTTTTGGTGATAACTTTGGAACGGTATGAGATATCAAAATTCTAATACGCGAGAAATACAGATAATTATAATAGCTTCAAGATGATATAAGCTTTAACTATCCAAGTCATGTCGCATAACTGTCAAGCGTATACAGCTGAAAAAACACTACTTTCAGCTGTATACGCTTGACTGACAGTTATACGACATGACTTGAATAGTTGAATATTAAATCATCTTGAAGCTATCAAAATTATCTGTGTTTTCCGTATAGCAGAATATTGATATATCATACCGTAAAAAAGTGATCATCAAAAAACTGATATTTCGCTAAATCAACTGCCATGGACTCTAAAGCTGCGCGCAACAAAAACAACAACAACGTACATACCGATGGCCTGATGAATAGCAGCTGACCTCATTATTGGTATGGAGATTCCACCTCAAGTAGGGCTTCTCACAAGTGATGACACTTAATGAGTAGAAAACAATGTTTCCCAAATAGTATGCTCCAAATTTCAATTACAATTACAGTGATAGTACGTTTGGAGTTTGTTTGGTGGATAGTCCACCATTTCTTGTCGCCAAGGTAACCTGGACAACATCATGTCACTTCCCTAGTGGTATTATGGTCGACCCTACTTACTGTTTGTTACAAATTGAAGTATGTATGGATTCAAACCACTAATTAAGCTATACATTCGGTTATTAGCATGGCACCCTGAAACATCTTCATATAAAATGCGAATAAAAAATATTAATTACGTCGGAGCGAGAGTTTTTAATTGCCTGTTGAATTCGATTTGTTAAATATTATTTTCACTGATATGGAGAACTTGACACTAAGTCACAGATCCCCAGTTAAGACTGAGAGTGATAAGTAGGATCGTTTGGACGGGGTACACCAAGGCCGATTCAAAGATGATCCGGAGAGTTAATTATGAATCATGAAAACAATTGATATTCAATTAATTATCATTGGATGAGCGAAGAGAAGACACAATTTCACCATCCTCGAAAATAAATTTCATATCTTCCTCTTTTTTGCGTGCTCCACACACACGTACGTCATCATCCAAGTCGCGGTCTAGTATAGTTTAGGGGCGCAAACGATCGAATCACTTCGGAGAAGAATATTATCGAAGTTTTTAAAACCTTCATGAAAATAACTCTGAGGGAAAAATATGGAAACAATATTCACTGCAAATAAATGAAAATTCTCACTGAATTGAAGCACATGAATGTTACACATTATTCTGGAATTTCACTTGAATCAGAAGGGTCGTTTCGGAGATAAAAATCAATAATTATTCATTTCTCATATCAATTGAAGAGATTTTATCACAAAAAATTATCGAAAAATTATCAATTGGTTTTACCAACCAGGACACCTATTCATGAGATAAATGACATGTGAGAAAAAGAAGTGAGAAAATTATCTCACGTTTTTTCTCATCTCACTTTTCACCAGATTCAGTATTTTTGAGAATGAAATGGGACAAAAATTGTGAGAGAATTTATCTCGCCTATTTAGCCCCGCCCTCTTGGATATGTGAGAAAAAGTGAGAAATGTAAAAAAAAATTGGTAGGAATATATTCAGGAATACCAATCGGTCATTTTGAGTGAGATTTTTTTTTCACATCTCATTTATCTCAGGAATAGGGGTCCAGTTCGTGAAATGAGTTATCAGATGCAAATCAGAATCTGTACACATTCACTATTTTATCAGTGCATTTCAAATACATTATCGCTCATCCCAAAACGCACATGCAGCGTTTTCTTGGTGTAATTCACATAACAAAATGTGAACGGTCGAATGAAACCTTCCTGTGAAATGAACAAAAGTCAACAACTAGCGCTGAACAGAAGTAATCTCCAACTATTTTATTGATATTCATAATAATTCATACAATTCTTCTTTGTCTTCTATAATCTAAATTCTTCTTCACATTCTTTCTTCATTATAATATCTGTCAGAAATGTAATTAACTTCATAACCAATCAAAAACAAGTTCTCCTCTTCATTTTCAAATGCACGCACTTAAACTCAAGCAATTTCATTTCTGACTCAGGTATTTAATTTTCCATTCGATATTTCGATTAGATGTTCGACACATTGTTCTAAAAACAAAAAGCAATATTTTATCATCAAGCTAAACAATACAATAGTGCTGGTGGTCTCAGATTGTATGATCTTCTCATTCTCATTATTGAATGCACAATCTCGAGATACTGCCAAGTAACTGCGCGTTGCATGCGGAGATGATTGTGTATTCTGACTAGAGGTCATCGTACCTAGAAGCCGGTTCCATAGTTTCGGACAGTAACAATACAGTGAGACTACCGGTAGGAAATATTGCACATATATTGTAGTAGAGAATCAACATGGCAATGCCCACCCATATAGATGTATTATTATTATTGTATTTCAATCAAGTTGGACACAGAGTTGGTTTCTCATCCTAAAATGAATAATTAATGATAGTGTAATTATTTGAATGAACAAAAAAAAAATACTTTCATTCATGGGGAATATTGCTCATATGACATGGAAATGCCCATCCATGGATGTTTGAAGCTGAATATTGACACACAAAATGATTGTCTTCCAATTTGGTTTGAGAAGCATAATAATAATAATAATTATCCATCCCAGATTCCAAATTGATGGGTCAGGGGGTGGAACACGCTCCACCAAATTACTAGGGCACAGGATCTTCAGGAAATAAGCTGGCCAGGCCTGTTTCATTCTCTTCTTCCATATCTTAGTATCCATATTCAATATTCATGTTGAGAATTATTATTTTCATAATTATCATTATTACATGTTATTGAAAAAATTCTCCATTACACATATTATTATCAAAATATTACAGACATTTTATTAAAAGGTACAATTGGTCAAAAACGGCAACATCTGGGCAATCTTATCACCACAATGTAAATTACGAGTTTTTTTTTGTAATTAATTTCAAGAACTGAAAGTGAAAAATGTTCATGGCGTTATACCTGATACTTACTGATTTCAATAATTATGAATAAATATATCGAACGCCCGGTTCCAACAATTCAGGGAGGGGGGGGGCAGGGGAGGGGGTGTTGACGCCATTCACCCAGGGCCTCTCAATTGATACCGGCTGGCCAGTCCTGTCACATCAATTTCCCCTTCATCGTGTTCTTCACTTTCTTCCTCCATCTTCATTAATATTCGCCGTGATTTCCGTTCTTCCAACAATGTTCCCTTTTCCACATCTTCCCATATACCTCTTCTCCTCATGCTTCCACTTATGTGGTCTCCATCTTCCTCGTCTTCATCCTCTTCTTCACTTTCTTCCTCCATCTACACTAATATTCGGCGTGTTCTCCGTTCTTCTCACAATTTTTTTCCACATCTTCCGATACACCTTCTCTTCTCCTCGCGCTTCCACTTATCTAGTCCCTTCATCTTCCTCTTGGTCTTGCAACTTTCTTCTACCCTCAAATACTCTTTCGAATTCTTTCCTGGGTAATACTTCTGGTTCCATTCTACGCATATATTCATACCATCGCAATCTTTCCATATTCATCATATTCCCAACATTTTCTATTCTCAACCCATCCCTAATGTCCCTACTTCTTATTCCATCCACTTTCATCACGCCCATAGTGCTCCTCAAAAACTTCATTTGGGAGGCTGCAAGTTGACTTTTCTCTATTTCTCTAATGGTACATGTTTCAGAAGCATATGTTGGAATGGGTGGAAAATACTTTCAATTTTTATATGAAATAATTTTACATTCAAACGGTATTTTTTCTGTCCATAAAAGTTTCTCACAGTAAGCTCTCTGCTTGTTGCAATTGTCTGTTGATTTCTTTTGTAATTTTTGCATCGTTGGTCAGAATGCTGCCTAGATACTAATTGAACTCTCCCTGTACCTTCTTTCGTATTGAAATAATCGTCATATTTTTTTGTATAATAATAGATTGAACAATCAGTTCATTATTTTGAACAGTTCACTTCACAGAAGTGATCATTGCCCAAGAGACTTAGTTCAAAGTGGAAGATATCAACATTCGTGTGTTTATACTGAAAGACTTTTTTCTACTGCGAAAACATTATGGTCACAGACAGCGCAGTCCTAGTGTTGAAGATCATTAGTTTTAAGTAATCAAAATGGGGTGGTAAGATCGCCCTTGTGGTGCCCCGTCCAAACGATCCTATCTTTCATCCATAGCCCTAATTGGGAAACAATGATTTTGTATCAAGTTTCGATGTTATTAGAGAAAAAAAACTTCACTTCACGCCACTATACATTAGTTTTCAATTGTGGTCATTTGTGCCAGTTAGTTTGGTATTTTGAGTTTTGTACTTCTTTATACCGTGAAATACAATCTCATTACGGCCCACCTGAGGGGGTTTATTGGTTTAAAAATTGATCACAATCACATTATAAGGGATGAAAGTTCATATATAAAACCATTCAAGTTCAATGAAAGGTGTGAAGCCTCAGCAAGGCATTAGACTGTTATATGGAGGTTACATACACGAGCGAATAGCTGTATACAATCATTCACTCACACAGTATTCTGATGAGAGGAGATTAAAATGAATTCATGGATGAATGGAGAATTCAAACGATGGAATGTGAATAATTCCATTGGGAAATTCAGAGTGAATGATAATATATTTCCATTATTCACACACACAAATAAAATAGCGGTGGGAATTTCCACATTCATTTCTTCAAATATATATACACAATTGACCATTGTAGATCGTCCGCCCTCGTGATGTCACAAAATATAAAAACCAATCAAGTGGACAGTGAAGCAGGGGAAAATAGGCAAAAAACCAATCAAGGTATCTGAAATTTCCTCTGCTTCGTATAAGTCACGCCCATCTACAATGGTCAATTTTGATATAATTTTTATTCAGTCGTAGTATTCATGAACCTTGATATTGCTTTTGAAAGCTGGATAGTATGAGAATATTTATTCCATTCAATTTGTCGGAATCGTTTCCTCATTTCAATGAAAAAATCTCAAGGTACGAGATCTTGTTTCTCCACAAATCATTACCGAATATTATTCAATTTTTTTTCTTCGGATCAACTAAAATGTTCTCAACTAATATTCATATTATTTCTTTCGTTTCACAACCACAATTTGATTATTTTGTATTCGTTGGTCATAAATTTGCCAAGGTAGAGAACTGTGATGAATATCAACCTTGTGGTACTCTGTCAAAGTAACGATACTGCTCACATATAGCCTCAATTATGGGAAACAAAAATTTTCTGTGAAACGCTTCCAATGTTCATAAGGAATTATTTAAGAACATTCAGTAAATTTTTGATCGTAATTTTCACCTTAGTGATTCACTAATAGCTGATTTTTCGAATTTGTAGTTAAGAATTGATTCTTCAACTATTAGTCAAGGTACGAAAATAAGATGCCTCACCAACGGTGATATCAAATTAATCCGCTAATTATCGCTCGATTAATCAACAATCAGTCAGTAAAACTGGATCTATGAGTAGAATTTCACGCATGATTAATCATTCTCCATATATACTCCAACTGAATATCTCTCTTACCATCAACTAATTTTATAATTTCTTGATTTCATTTTTTTTTCTTTCATAGAGACGATTCTCATTCTCACGTCTATAACTTCACATTGGGTATATGACGACTTTCCAGAAGCGAAAGTCTTCTGAGTCGAATGAAAAGTATCTGATCGTCGATCCTCATTCTTGGAGTTATTACAGTTAACAAGTCGATTTACTTCTTTCTAGATATTTAAGACTGGACACGATTTATCGATATATATATATATATTTTATTACTTGATTCTTGTTTAACCTGAAACACCGTTTCATTACGAGAGTATAGCAGGAAATGAAACATACAATCAAAATGAAAAACAACAAAATGTCACGAGAAAGAGAGAGAAACGAACTTTGTTGTCAGTTGTTGGATGTGAATGGAATGAAATGGTTCAATATAAAACAAAAAATAAATATTATGAACCGTGAACGATATATAGGCTTCGGAGAACATACATTGAGAAAGAGAAAAAATCAGAGAAAAATAACGACGGAAAATTTAGTTAGATATTTTTTTTATGGAAATGTATTATATAGTCCCGAAGTATATTCAACCAGTGCATGAAACAACAACCATTTCAACCTCATTCATGATGGATAATATCCACCAAGAAAAATTAACATTCCATAGCTATACTGATTTTGTATCACATCACAATGTTCAGAAAATTATTTAGTACTCCAGTTTGCATCTCAACATTTTTTTATATAGAATTTTACCTTGTATTTTTGACAATTGTCTCCATTTGATGAGGTATTTTTATTTTATTTAATAACAACGAAACTTGATATAAAATCATTGTTTCCCAATTAGGGCTAAGGATGAAAAGTGGGATCGTTAAGATGGGGCACCACAAGGGTGATCTTACCACCCCATTCTCAGTATTCGAAATCAATGAACTTCAAAACCAGGACTGCGCTGTCGGTGACCATGATTTCACGCAGTAGATGAATTATTGAATTATTGAATGAATTATCAGTAGTTGGAAAAAGCGTCATTATTAACTTCCCAAATTAACATCATATTCGCAAAAAATGATTGAGATTTTCAATTGAAGACTTATTGGTAAGATATTCATTGCTTTGTAGTTCAACTTGGTCTGTGATTGCTATCCATTATCAATTTCCTCTAATCAGTCCATTTCAACCTAATATATTATTTCATTCATAGTTGTATCATTTTGTGATGATAGGAAAATCGAGCTCTAATGCTCAGATATTCTGAACCAAGGAAAATAAACAGATTCATGGTACATCACTTCGGGCTCACGATCTATGTTCATTACATAATGAACACATGATGGGGATAGTGAGATAAAACTACCATGAAAACTGAATATTTTGTGTTTTTTTATTATTATTTCTTCATTTAGCCCAGACTATCCATTTTTGAAATATGTTATCATGAATAATATGTTATGTAAAGGTAATTCGAAATAAATTATTCAGTATACTGATGTGTGGAACCGCTATCCAAAAAAATATTGAAACATATATTATACCTAAACTTCAAGTATTATTCATTCTGAACCATTATTCACTATAATTTGAGAAGTAAGAATCCCGCTCCTTCCACAATAATTGATGGATTTGTGTGAAATTTTCAGGATATGCTTGAAATACAATCAATAATAAATTCAAGAATAGGTTCTCCCATTTTCTTCCCACTTGCAAATAGATAAAAGGTGAACAGATATGCGCTGCTGCTGCAAAAAAAAACATTTCTTTTTCTTTTTTAGTGTCTTAAATAAGAATGATTTTGGATAGATTTGAACCTAGATTGATTGAATAGATGGATAGATTGAAGTTTTGATCAAGTGGAAAGAAAAAAATCGAAAAAAATGAAAACTGAGAAAGAAGTAGTGATTTATTTCAAATGTCACATTTCAGGGGGTGGCCAACACAGTTAGCCCCCCGATTTTTTGTAAAATTTCTATAATTTTATTTTTCTACTACAAATGAGTTTCAGAGTGAATTTTTCTTCCATTGCCCTATTTGAGAGACTTTTCAGTTTCACCTCACTGTCCCCTTAATATTGATTCATATAGGCCTATATTATTATATCGTTCAAATTAGGTGAAAAATTGTTCAATCCAAAGTCCCAATTGAGAAACAATGATTTTGAATCAAGTTTTGATAATTATTAAGAGAAAATATATACATTGGATGCATTTTTTGAATAAGTTTTATATCAATTCACCACATTTTCTCAATATTCTATATTTTTTCCTCTTTATTTTCTGGATGAGTAATCAATTTAACGATATCATAATTCACAGACTAATGTTGTTATTAATTTGTGTATCGAACAACACCCCAATTGTCTCTTTGCTCTCCTCAATAATTTGCTATTTTCATTTTTACATATAAATATATATATATATATATAATATATATATATATATATATATATATATATATATATATATATATATATATATATATATATATATATTTATATATATATATATATGCTATAAATTGAATATATTCATAACATAAATTCAATTCATAGCACATGATGAGTTGTGAAAGCTTAAAGTCAAACATATATACATATATATATATATATATATATATATATATATATATATATATATATATATATATATATATATATATATATATATATATATATATACACATTCATATGTATATTATATCATCTTCACTTGGTATTGAGATTTTTCTCACACTGAGTGTGGTATAAGCCTGTGTTGGGAGTTGGTACGTCGCATCTTTTCATGATGAACAGTATACGTACATGCATAAAAGAACGTATACTTTATTATGTATCAGGCTTCGACGCGAATACTATATATATATGAAAGACCTGCACAGAGAAAAACAACGTTTCCGTTAATCAATAAGCGGAAGAGTGAGTGTGCTTTGGTTGTGACACAATGATCGATTATTGAACAGAGACTATTATTGGACGTGGTTATGTTGGTGTCATGAAATAATAATGAAAAAGCCGTCATTGTTATGGATTTTTCACTTGTTATTGATGGCGGATTACTTTTTTCGACATTCACAAATTATAGATTCCCACCTTGTGAAATCTTCCAGTAAATTGCACTATATGAAGCAAGAACTGGAAAAACTCATAGTTCTACACCCTTTTTTGAAAGCTTGAGATACGATAACAATACGCAATATCAGTATAGGCCTACACATCCGGGACATTGAGAATTTCCATTTGGAGATGATGATTCAATCTATATATTTTTTATTACAGCAAACTTATTTCCGAAAGTGTAAAATTTTTGATATACATTCGATTGATGATAGTATTTGCCTGATAATATATATTCTGATGTATTTCAGATTCCTGTCTATGTCAGTATATCAATATATGAATCATATAGTCAACTTTTGCGACTTCCAAATTCATTGAACAATTATAATTGTGTCATTATCAGGTCCTTCATCCATCCGCTTCTTCTTCTTTTCTTGCGAAACACTCTCTCAAATATTCAGAATCATTTCAGTGTAACGTCAAAAAATGAATGGGAATAGAGAATGAATGAAGAGATTCATTGTTCTCAAAAAAAATTACTGGATCGTCATTTTATTCTCAAATGCACATGTTGACAATTTATAATCTTTTAACAATTATTAACATTGAACATATTTTTTTCGATTGATAAATGATCAACCAAACGAGCGATCCTATCTTATCATTCCTGTGTCATTAATTGAAGAACAATGACTTCATATCTATTCATCGGAGATATTGCATACAGAAAATCAGTGGTTCTAACTTGAAATTTCGATTGGATGAGCGAAGCGAATACTCAATTTCACCATACCAAAAAAAAGTTATTTTTCTTTGTTCTTTTTTAGCGCTTCACAGGTCCAACGAAAATTCAGAACAATTTGAAACTTGGCATACAGAAGTATCCTCATCTAATTCGATACTGTATAGTTTTGAGGCGCAATCAGTTGAACCACTGCTGAGAAAACTCATTTCAAAGTTTTCAAAAATATTTTAAGATTAACCCGGAGGAAAAATATCGTTGAAAATATTTCCTTCGAGAGAATTTAAATTCTCAGGAAATTTCAATATAATCATTATACACATTATTCTCAACTTTCAGTCAAATCAGATCAGCCGTTTCGATGTAAAAAAATATTTAATCCAATTCTTTTGAATCACTCAAAGCTATTAATTGATACCAATTAGGTCCAAGCGACAGGTGTCATCATTAAAAAAACGATTAAAACAAAGTCTTTTTCACTATCATAGAAATCAATTGGGAAATGGAGGGCAGTGACAAAATTGTTTGCATCACAAGGTGTATATATATATATATATATATATATATATATATATATATATATTTATATATATATATATATATATATATATATATATATATATATATATATAGGAGGGGGGGGTGTATATATATATATATATATATATATATATATATATATATATATATACATAACCAATCCAAAGATATATTGAAATATTTTTCCAGCTCATCCATCAACGCGGAAACACATAACGCGTTTGCCTAATAAAATACATTTCATGTGGGTAGATTTGTTTGGAGCTGAATCATAAGAGATGAAAACCAGACTGGCTGCGTGTAAGAGTGCAAATAGCACGTGTACAATTATTACGCGTAGTGCGTGCTTATATTTGCAGGAATCATATTATTCACCTATCTTGCTGTATCAGATACAATTCATCAAAACTCGTGACAAATACAATTAATATCGATGTTACACGCATTGAATCAAGTAGAAAGTACATACGCACTATAGACAATCTATAAAAGAATAAATGTGTATGATAAAAATTAATTAATTCCGATTTTAATTCCCAAATAAACATTCTATATGATCGCAAGTGTACGTATATTCTATATTCCAGGTGGGAGAAGTTAGAGGTGGGGTTATATATCTAGTTGAAGTAGAACCGAACCGGTTTATATATACGAAGTTCATTCACACTCATCATACTATCATTCGAATTCACGTTTGCTTGTCGCATCAAAACATCCACATATAACCAGTAATTAAATTAACACGGACATTAGGAATGCTAGCGGGCTTCATCAAAATGTTTCGTTAAAGAACAATGCAGCCCTAAAACTGGATCAGAACGAATAATTACGATATTTCCCCTACCCTTATTTCAAAGGAAACTAGAAATCACAATTTCTATTCAGGGAATTAGGATTTTTCAGATGAGCTTCAGCGAGGATTCAATTTGACATACTGAAAAAAATTGGTGTTCGTTTTTATGTTTTTTTTTTAATGTTTTTTTGTCGGTTCTCCACAGGTCAAACGGCTACAGCTATCAATTTCAAACTTTTTTCATCATTGTTCCTTATCTAACTTAGATCTGTATAGTTTTGTGGCATTATCGGATATCAACTTTTTTTTATGAATTTTAGAAATTTCAAAAATACCCATTAGAATAACACGGCGGAAAAAAAATTATTTTCAAAAAGAATGAAATTTTGTGTGAAGTTGAATAACATCTTGATACACATGTCTGGAAATCATCAGCTTGATCGGGTCAGCCATTTTGAAGAAAAAACATGAAATGTGCTGAATTGGTACCACTCGAAGCCGTTTTTACCCATTTATAACTAAAATGTTACCCAATTGGCGAATTTAGGCAAAAGTTTGGCAATGAAGTCGACATACTATTACTTTCCGCTCGTCTAACAACGCGTATATGGCGTTTTCCTAGTTAATTTTCACTCCGGGATCCGTTTTTTTTTCTGAGTCGTGATATGAACATTAATAGATTCTATTCATGTTCCTATATAGAATTGGTGATGCCTACGTCATGACTCATTGGTCTCTGGAAGACAAACGAATGAATAATTATTTTCTGAAATTGAGACGGTGATTTCTATCTTTTTCAAAATGTAGGGATATAAACATCCTCATTATTCCTTGAAGTTTAGTTGACCTGTTTTTACTAATAATGTGTTCTGGACTTTCTTGAACTGAAAAAGTGTTATCTGTGACGGAAATTTAGGGTCACTGACAGCGCAGTACTGATGTTGAAATTAATTGATTTTGAATAATTACAATGGGGTGGTAAGATCGTCCTTGTGGTGCCCCGTCCAAACGATCCTACCTTCCATCCACAGCCTCAATTGGAGAAGAACGATTTTGTATTAGGTTTTTATGTTATTAAAAAAAAAGAAGAAAACTTAGTTACATGTTTGCAATGTTCTTTAACTCTTATTTTGCGTTACCCTCCGTAACGTTGTTGTAGTAGGCCTATACGCGGGTGTACGACCTTCAGCGGATCGGAAGTCGCATGATCGAGTTGGTTATATTCGTCCGTCTATATAACTGGTCATTTGAATACAATTTGTTGAAATAGCTAAGAATATAAATGTTAAAAAAATGCATGACATGTGCAGTTATTCATAGTAGATGTGTGTAGTTACATATCTTTGTGCAATTACTATAATCATTGTTGGATTTTTTCATTTTCATGAATATTTTAATTTCAATTTGGAGTACGAGAAATTAAACGTAAAAATACGTAAAAATTTGGATCATTGTTGAATTTTGTTCATGCTTATGAATATTCAAATTCAATTTCATTCAAGTACGGAAATGGAAATACAAATTCAGTACTTCACTTTCAATTTTTCTTGTACAATTTTGAGAAGCTGTCCAATAATTGATTACAAAAAGTGCTGAAATAACGTCTTATCAATAGGAGAAGATTCTTACTCACGATAAATCATCATTGACCATTGATGAAAATTATTGGTGTCTATATATATTCAGTGTCTATATCTGGATATGCTATCATTAATTTACATCGGTAAAAATGTATGAAAATGATCGGACGTTTAAATTATAGAGACCTAAGTTTAGTTCATTTTGATATCTTATTTTTAATATTGAATTGTTATTGGTCTAGACGATGATGACGAACTGTTGCAATATCATTTTGTTCCTCCATTATCTTCTTGAACAGCTATCTTTAGCAATCACCAATATTGTCAACATCTATTTGGTCCTCATCTATATTTTCTATAAAACAATAACTTTTACGTTCAAGAATTTTTTAGTCGTTTCATTGAGTTGTTTTATATTTCTCCGCTTTTATTCGTTCCACTTGATTTACTCGAGGAAAACCCACACACAGAAGTGTAGACATTTTTTTTTTCGAATCGGAATATATTTTGAAATGATACCTTTCAGAATTCGAATTCCTGACCGTCATTGCTGCTTGATCGACATGATTACCAATATTCCCCCAATAAAATATACTAACTCCATATCAGTTCGATCAGATTGTTACTATCTTTGGATTGTAAGTTTGTTGGTATGAATGATTTAATATTTAAAATATCCTTCAGAATAGATTGTAAGAATATATTCATGTTGTTGAGTGTCTCCTTTGAAATTTCATGTTTGTTCGAAGGTTCTTGATTGTTTTGAAATGTCTCTCTTCAACATCGGATATTTTTCCATTCCACTCATCCCAAATAATACAACTTCATACATGTTTTCAGATTTTGTGTCGAGTGTACCAATTATCACGTTGAATAGAAACAAATCGAAAATCACAAATCCGTTTTATTTATTTCTATTTATCAAAGGTTCATCATAGAAAACATGATGGTATTGTAAGAACATGTTTACTGTTATATTAGAATTGAAGTTAACTGTTTAGATAAACTATTATACTACATTAAGTTTTTTTTGACAAATTAATGAAGCATGGACAGCCATTATGAATTAAAATGGTTCGAAAGTTTTAACATCATCTGTAATAGTTTTCTCCACGACCAATACTCTATCAGTAGTTAGCTCAAGCTATCAGAACTCGTGAGCAACATTTTTAAAATTCACAATTTCAGTATATCACAATTTCTCATGCTAGTCAACCTCATAGACACAAATTAAATATAGCGTTTTCCTAATTTCTATAAATCAATTTAAAACAAATTAGTTCAGTTTTCAATTCGTAGACAAGACGTTTACAATGATCTTCCTCATCGAGTCGTTATTTCCTGGCAATAATGATATACATTTGTGACGTCACTTTCTTAAGGCCAGTGACTCGTTGCCCACGTGACTGCGGAATAATCTACAGGTATATACACTCGTACCCGCGCAATATGAAGGCCCGAACCACCCGCGCGATAGTAGTATAGGATGAGAAGGACGGTCGATTGGAATGTTTTTCTTGCATGGATACATGTATATCTACTTTTTGATGCCGCTCAATTGCGATTAAGCCAACAAAAAAAGAAAAATGTAATAATTTTCCGGTTTTTAAAGACGTTGTTTTATGAGTTAACATTGAAACATTATAATAAAATAGTGATAAAATGAAGAGTAATATTCATCGACAGGTTCTTGTTTTCATTAATTTGTTGCAGCGGATAACCAATAAGACCATCAAATGAGAAGAAACTTTTGCTCATGAAATTTATCCAATTTCATTCAGAATGATTTCAAATTTATCTTCAAATATGTTTATTGCAATTTTCGAAATGACCAATTTGTTTCATTTCAACATTGAAATATTTTTTTTTATGAATCACGTGGACTATATCTAGCGGAAGCAAGTGACTAGAATGATGTGAATGAATTACCACATCTTTTAATCATCTGAAAATTCCACTTTTCCTTGGATTTGATCATTCATTAGAAAAAATGAATGGATGAATGAAAAAGAAAGAAAAAAACCCAAACTATTTCATATTCTTTTTCTACACAAATATATTCATATATATATATATATATATATATATATATATATATATATATATATATATATATATATATATATATATATATATATATATATGATAATGTCCATAATCATAATCACCATCAATATTGAGATCAATATTATTGATGATGATCAGTATCATATATTGTATATATATGAGAATTGAAAATAAATATACCATGGAATAAGTTCATTCTCAGAACACGTTCATACATGTAAAGAAGGAATATAGCAATATGAGTGAATAGTTTGCTCGAAATGAAATGATAGTGAGGGCGTGAGGGCGTGGTCCTTGTGTGGGGTTCAACATTTGTGAGTGAATGTGTTGATTCTACAAGATGTCAAAGAAAGATCACTCGAATGATAATTTTTCACACTCAAACAGTATTCAAGTATTCAACTCAGGCGTTGATTGAACTAATCAAACTGACTAACTTAGCCTACATCCGATACATTGGGGTGGTGAGATCGCCCTTGTGGTGCCCCGTCCAAACGATCATATCTTTCATCCATAGCCTTAATTGGGGAACAATGATTTTGTCTCAAGTTTCGATGTTAATAAAAAAAAAATAGAAACATTCGGTGCAAACGAAAAGAAAATGACAAACACAAATATATATATATATATATATATATATATATATATATATATATATATATATATATATATATATATATAAATATATATATATATATATATATATATATATATATATATATATATATATATATATATATATATATATATATATATATATATATATATGTTTTCACGTAGGTTTTGGCGGATGTAATTGATGTTGGATATGTCTTTAGGGTTGTTAGTCCGCATATTGTGACTTGTAATAATAAGGTACTCACTATTACAAACTCGACGTTTCGGTAGAATCGCATCTACCTTCATCAGGACGACACGTCTGGTTACTTCGAGAACCGCTGCTTGCTTCTCGAAGTAACCAGACGTGTCGTCCTGATGAAGGTAGATGCGATTCTACCGAAACGTCGAGTTTGTAATAGTGAGTACCTTATTATTACAAGTCACAATATGCGGACTAACAACCCTAAAGACATATCCAACATATATATATATATATATATATATGTGTTAATAGCACATATTATAGGCACAATTTGAAGGCGGTCATTTTTATTTTTTTTATTGCTTCGAATTTCAAATTGAATAATTCGCTATCAGAATATTCGCAATACGTTATAATGTATTCATACGAATAATCATGTTATAAATAATATACGGAATGGAATTCGTTATTTATAATGAAAATACAACTGTCGACCATTTGTATCTTAAGTGTACCTAAATATTCTAATTATCCTACATTCAACGAGTATTAGGTCGAGAATTAGTTTCATGCATAGAATTTATTAAAAGAATAACGAAGGTCTAATTTCCGAATGTTCTTCCAGCTGACAGCTGAGAAGATCGTTGACCGATAACAAATGAATTTGTGGCATAAACATAAGATTTCGTAACTTTATTTGGAAATCTGAACTTCTAGACAATTTTTTCACATTCTAAAATTAGGCCAATTAAAAGTGCGTGCGTGTGTGTGCGTGTATCTATGAATGCATGTGTGTGTGTGTGTGTGAACTTTAATCAAATAAAATGATAAGTTGATCGTCTGTTCGTTCGAATCCTTCACAATGGGAGATAAGGTTCGATTGTAAATTACACAAAATGAGAATGAGAGATGCACATATTTCTCATTTTTATTTTTCGAGTGTTGCAATTGTTGAATGTGATGTCCGAAATTCGTTTATAATCAACCGTGATATAATTAACTGGAATATATCATTACAATTCAATCTGAAATTGTCCAGTAGTCATTTCAATTGTGCTCCATTTCGTGTCTTTTATACTTTCCGGATTATAATCAAATTGTAAGTTTGTAACAATTTTGATCATTTGTAGAATCTATCGAGTCTTTGACATGATGCAAAACTCAAATTATTTGTTGTTAACAAGACGCATTCGAAATCCAACTGATTTTACTATCAAAAAAACTTAATACAAATCGAATATACAAAAATCGGAACTGAAACACCGGAAGGGATATGAAAATGTGACGTTATTCCTTGGTATGGAATGTACACTCATTAATTAGGCACCAAGTTCGGTTTCAAGTTTCGTCGATATTCTTATAATCTTATAATAAAAAATATGATTTTTTTTTTGGGATGATAAAATTGACATGAAACCTGACAAAAATTAATCGTTTTCTGAATTGATGCTAGGACTGACCAGGTAGAATCGTTCGGACGTGCACTACAAGCAAAATCTCAGCATCCCAGGAGATAAAAATACTCCACCAAAATGAACTCTACCAAAATGTGAATTTTCAATAAAATCACATACTACGTCTATATTATAATATATATTATACACGAGATCTCAATAAAACGTGATTACAAACATGAATAAAAAAAAAAACAAGTTTGTCCCTCTTGTCTTGTCTTCTCTCGTCCATGTATGAATGTCAACCCGACTAAAAATTCAAATGACACTAGCCCAGTTTTTTCAGTTCCCATTCCACAGCTGTTTTTAAAATGGTTGCATCTCTTCTGGATCTAGGAGTATTTAGAAATAGAGGAGAGAGAGAGAGAGAGAGAGAGACAGAGAGAGAGAGAGAGAATTTCGGGTGTTCTTATTAGTATAGCCCCCTCCCCCCTTCTCCTTCCACCTCTCACCCCACCCTAGTATTTCTCCTCTACTACCACGGTCAATGAACTACTGGCAAGCTCGAAGCCCCTACCTGAGAATTATACAACTTCTCGTCCACAACACAATATCGACGAAGAAGTTGAATGCGCAAGAGTGAATGTGTGAGTGTGCGGTCGGCTAGTGTGTGTGTTCAATGCCGGTAAATGTGGATGGGTCTTTAAAAATCGACAACGTCAACGACCATTGAAAGAAGATTTTTCAATATAAAATTGTGACCCTCCACGACGAAAAAAAATGTGAATTTTCTCAAGTGACACTGATGAAAAAATCGATAGTTTTTTAGTGGTTCGAACGGATGATTTTTAAAAATAAAATATTTGAAAGATATAATTTCGCAACTTGATTTCTATGGGAATAAATGTACCATTATTGAAATTTTATTGATTTACACATTTAAACCGACGAATGGCGAGGGTCATAGAGGAAGCACGTGTTGTAGTATACCGAAGTGCGGCGATCAGATGATGTGGTATAAGTGATCAGTGAATGGTGTGAGAGGCGATGGGGTAGTTGATCCTGGAATTGAAGGCTAACATATTATTTGATTGAAGATTACATAATTTTGATCAAATGCATCAAATATGTTGTGCAAATATATAATTTAGATAAAATAATACAAAATAGATAATCATTATGGATGTGTTTAAAATTGACCAATCCCTGAGTGCGAATCTGGGCAATGCACCGCCACCGGATAAATTATCCTCCGAAGTGACTTTCGACGCTGGTTCCGAATTTAATTTGAGTTTTTTCGATCCCCCCGAAGACAGTAGTACACAAGGTTTCAGTGAGCCAGGCTCCGTCGAGTCGACTTCGG
>OZ023330.1:35751216-35771216 GCA_964007535.1 Brachyptera risi | reverse complement strand
AATAATTTGTCACATTTTGAGGCTCACCTCTTAAGCAGCTCTAAGATTGTGTGCTAACAACAATGACAATACACAGAAACCAGACACGTCGCCATGACAGGTAACTCTTCTAGTAAACATTAATCAATCCAAATCCTATCTCTTGGAGCTAGCTAGCACTAGAACGGAATGTATTAGGTAAGGGTCCTGAGCAATTAACATGATCAGTATTTGTGTATTTCTATTGTTGTTAGCACAAAATCCTAGCACAGCTCTTGAGGTAGGCTGGAAATGGGTGATATGTTCGCGTTCCAAGAGCTCAGTTATTATCTCGTACTGTTATGGTATTTGAGTCTCCCATAGAACATTATCCAATGAAAGACCTATAGTCTCTTGGAGCTAGCTGGGCCTACGACGTTATTTTAAGTGTCAGTCGTGGTGAGAGCTTAGATCAAGACAGTCTCCTTTCCATCATTCAAAAGGTTCGGAGTTTGATAGATTAAAATTGATGACTCGCGTCAATAAACAACAAGATGAAGAATATCAGTGAAATCTATACGAGTTCAAAACCGTACATAAATGAAGCATAAATAAAACGGATGAAATCATGAATTGGTGAAGTTATTGCTGAATTTGTAATTCCAATCCCAAAGATTCATCAGCATTCATAAAGTTGCTCTACTATATGTAGTCAGAAAGTTATCTGTTTGTGAGTGAATTAGGTGGAATAATCAGAAGGGGACGACAGTGGAAAAACTGAGATATTATATTAGGTTCGTGAAATATATGTTATTATTAGTTGAGGTTTAATCAAATGGTGTTTTTGAGAAAAATAATCTGAAAGCCTTTATTCAGTGCGGATTAGTGCAAAAATGAGAAAATAGTCGATCACTTAACCCTCGGAGATGACTGATCAGATTTTCATGACATTTTAATTTTATGGAGAATTCAAGGGAAATTCAGGTATACCTGAATTTCCATATCACCAAACTACCCAACTTAAACTGAGTTATTTATACAGGCAGGTTAGCAAAGTAAGATTTCATCAATTTTGCATCTTGCGTTTATAAATGATAATATCAGAATTGACACTGGGTTATTTCAGATCTGACAAATAATAATTCATCACAGTAAACTTGAGTCCATCACGGATTGATAGTTTGTGGATTGAGCAACCGTTGTCTGTTTAACTTCTGACCACCCGAAGCTGTTGGCGGTGAGAGGGGAGGGGGGTCGTTAAGCGAGCATAATCACTCAATCAATACGTAATGTGGTTAATTTATGAATGCATCACATACCATTTTCACACTCTCACATTTAGTAGACCTATGTGGTTGTGTGCGAATCGGGGACGCTGAGGAGCGTATACCGGAGTAAAGTCAACTCGGTCATGTGACATGATAACTCACTTATGAATGGATGATTGTAAAATGTGGTTGGGGTTCAGGTAAGGTTTGACACCCAAAGCCATGTCAAACTACCGAGTCGACTTTATTGCAGTAAACGTTCTTCAGGCGCCCCGACGAAACTAACACTAATCTTTAGAAAAATGTGATACAAATTGATTCAAAATTATATATCATGATTATTAGTTTCTGCAATCAAAGGGGGAGAGGAATAGTCGTCAAATTCATATTGTTTTCATGATCTTCCCGGAAAATGTGAGATTCACAAAGAGTCCTATCCTCAGGACGTCTTAAATTGGGACCATTTTACTGAGTTGGGACCATTTTACTGAGTTGGGACTGATATATTGGTCCTAACTTCAGTGAAAAAGTCTCAACTTGAGACCAATATTGGTCCAAACTCAGTAAAATAGTTCTAACTTACGAGGTCCTGAAGATAAGACTCTGACCGAGACGCGTGACCTAGTGGTCACACACTGAACCGTCATTCGGGAGACCAGGGTTCGATTCTCGCCATGGTCGACCATCCTGACAGGGGTTTTCCGTGGTTTCCCTCTATCGTTCAGTTTGATACTGGGATGGTTCCTTAACAACAGGCCACGACCGACTCCTTCCCACCATCCAAAATACTCAATACAAATAACCTTTCATCTCATCTTCTCATCATCTCATTCATCATCCACCGACGCCAATAGATCATAGCAATTAGTATGGTGAGTTGTTAAAACCCAATATATATTTGATATATATATATATATATATATATATATATATATATATATATATATTTGAATATATATATATATATATATATATATATATATATATATATATATATATATATATATACATATATGTAAATATATATATATATATATATATATATATATATATATGAATGAATATATATATATATATACATATATATATATATATATATATATATAAATATATATATATATATATATATATATATATATATATATATATATATATATATATATATTCATATATATATATATATATATTTATATATATATATATATATATATATATATATATATATATATATATATATATATATATATATATATATATATATATATATATATATATATATATATTGAGTATAATTATTGTTTCGGGTATTATTATCATCAAAGAGTCCATTTATTCTTTTCGATATCATAAAGGATAGTTTCGTATTTTATATAAATCTTGAAGAAGGGCTGAATATTAGTTTGAAACGTAGAACAAAAGTCATATTTTGAATATTAAAATGTTTCAATCAATGCAACACGATGATAATACAACCCGAAACAATAATTATACTCAATATCTACATCGTGAAAGTTTTAAAACCATCAAATATATATATATATATATATATATATATATATATATATATATATATATATATATATATATATATATATATATATATATATATATATATTTTTATATATATATATATGAATATATATATATATATATATATATATATATATATATATATATATATATATATATATATATATATATATATATATATATATATTTATTCATATATATAAATTTATATATATATATTTATGATTAAATATATATATTTATATATATATAAATATATATATATATTCACATATATATATATATATATATATATATATATATATATATATATATATATATATATATATTCATATATATATATATATATAAATATATATATAATTGTATGATTTTTAAAACTGTTCAAATTCATACGAAAGATATCAACAAATAAAACTGTTCAAGAAGATCTTCCTCTCTGGCGTAATGGGTAGCGCGTCAGACCGGCAATCTGGAGATCCGGGTTCAAGTCCCGCGGGAGGTCGCAATTTTTGAACAGTTTTAAAAATCATACAATTATAATAACCTACTGGTGGTCAACCAGGAAGCTATTGAAATCAAATATATATATATATATATTTATATATATATATATATATATATATATATATATATATATATATATATATATATATTTGATTTCAATAGCTTCCTGGTATAGATATATAGGTATATATATAGGTATATATATATATAGGTATATATATATATATAGGTAGATATATAGTATATAGGTATAGATATAGATATAGATATAGATATATATATATATATATATATATATATATATATATATATATATATATATATATATATATATATTTAGAGAGGACTCTTTGTGAATCCGGGCCGAGTCGAAATCGGCCGGAATCAGTTGAGTCTGGAGTCAAGTCGGGCTGAGGTAGTGGTCGAACCCCGCACAGGGCTTGAGTTATCACTTCTTATAACATCAATCGCCCGTCACTGGCTCGTTGGTAACCCAAATAATGTTGCTATGGTAGAGTCGTTTGACAAACAATAACCACATGACTTATCTCTAACAAACACTTTTTGTTTGAAATATTGGGAAATTTCAGGGATTATTTCCGATATTGTCATCAGTATCATTCGCAACTCAGTTTTCATTGTTAGAAATCATCTTCATGGTCAATCATTGATTCAATCACCTTCCATCATCCACTGTTCAAATCATATGCATTCATATTTTCCCTATTCCATCAACACTACTCATATTCATATTTTCATCAATCTTCATTTACTTTCATTTCATCTTTATTCCACTTCTGATATAATACTCCACCAGTGTTTTTTCATCATTTTGTTCGTATTCATTCATAATAGGCTTCATCATTCGATCATTAGCACATTCATATAGATTTGTAATATTCATTAAATGTTTTTATATCGCTCGTTATTCTGTGTCTTCGGGAAACTCCATTGTGAGCAGACTTAATTAAGTTTATATATATATATATATATATATATATATATATATATATATATATATATATATATATATATATATATATATATATATATATATATATACATTGCTATTTCGTACGCCGGATTGTCTTGATGAACCTAATTGTCATTAGCCTATCTGTAATTGAACATCTGATAAATGTGTTTTCACTGTGTGTTTATGAACTGTTATTGTACGCTTAACTACTAGGCAAACGCGTTATGTGTTTCCGCGTTGATGGATGAGCTGGAACATATCAACTTATCTTTGGATTGGTTATTATATATATATATATACACCTTGAGATCCAAACCATTACATCACTGCCATCTTATTTTCCATTAATAATTCATATAATAATAAAGAAGGCTTTATTTTAATCGTTCACAATCAAGTGGTGACACTTGTTGCTTTGATTTGATTGGTATCCTAATAGCTTTGAATAATTAACACAAATAACATTAAATATTTTTTTACATCGAAACGGCTGATATGATTTGAATGAAAGTTCGAAATAATGTGTATTATTATCAGATTGAAATTCCCTTGAAATTTGAATCCTCTCAGATGAAATATTTTTCACGAATGTTTTCCTCTGGGTTATTCTAATGGGATTTTTGAAAACTTTGGAATGAGTTTTCTCAGAAGTGTTCCAACCGATCGCGCCTGAAAACTTTCCAGCATCAAGTCAGATAGGGGTTCATGTGTATGCCAAGTTTCAACTGATTTTGAATTTTCGTCTGACCTGTGGAGCGCGAAAAAAAAAAAAAAAAACAGGCACTTTTTTCCGGTATAGTGAAATTGAGTCTTCGCTTCGCTCATCCAATGATAATAAGGTAATCCTCATTATAGGTCCATTCTATACCTGCCATGATGGCTCAACTTGATACTTACCAACTGTCGAACTGTTAAGCAAACGGTCATTCTCTCATGGCTGCTGTGTTGACATCCTGACTGTCTTTGTAATCAACTGCTATTACTGTCCTACTGTCATTTTACTGTCACAAGGATAGACCTACTTACAGCCTGATATTTTCAACATCAACGTAAAATTTAAATGATCGTAAAGTGGCTTTTCGTCTGAATATATATATTGTAGTGAAACTGCTTCACAACATTCAGAGAAGTTTCTTCTGATCTATAACAAACGTTAACAATGAATCACATTTATATATCTAATGGTGCGTGGTGAAGTAAAAATTGATGGTGAAAATATCGGGTGTTACAGTTCTACCAAATCTTTCCTCTTCTAATATTATAAATTTCGAATCTTTGGCATTTTCGAAAAATATTGTCTGAATTCATAAATTATGTATTCACTAATTTTGTATCTTGCGCTGTCGAAGTGTTAAGACCATTTTATATCTGTGAAATCACTCTGGCTGAAACTTTGTTCCCTAAGAAAACTGAGGACGCCCTAATTGTCATCATGAACCTATCTGTCATTTTTCGCCCAACTGCTTTGATACGCCGGATACGTCGATAAGACGTAAGACTTCTTTATCGCAGTCTTTCACGGCCAGTTTAGGTGCGAGCGTTGAAAACAAGTTTCTACCTTTAAGAAGTATTATAAGTTGATGTAGTTACGCCCCTTTCCTCTTGTACTTTTTTTGCCCGCAAGCAAAAGTGATTCCAAACAGTTCGATGAACTCAGATAGAAGACTTTAAAAACATTGCCAGATTCCATTACATTATTTGACGTTGGGACCTGTGAATTAAAAAATAATGGATCGAAATTGTATTATGACATCAATGAAATGGGATTATTTGTTTTGCGATTATTGTCATTTTTGAAAATACATATTCATAGATATTCATACATACATATTTCATACATAATTTATATTAGTATACATATTCTAGAGGAGTGCTCAATGAGATAGAAGTGATATGCTATCATTATCGTGAAAGACGTGTGAAAATATAAATTCGATAAACAAACATATAAGTTGGAATATGAATATATTACATATATGAATATGAGAATATTTTCATTCAAGAACAATAATTTCACATATCAATAATCAGATATGAAATAAAAATCATACTTTCAATCATTTCCAACCAACACTTATTTTCATTATTAACATCGAAACTTGATACAAAATTTCAGTTTTCTGATTAATGCTGAGCTTCCATACCTGCGTTATTCGGATTGCAAATTTGCTAAGCGGTTTTTCAAGCCACCATGATAATAAAAAGACCAATCAGTGACGAAAGTTACGCGATTTCTGATTGTTGAGCTCGCCTCAATTCCACCGCCTTGCGAAAGCGAAACGCAAATCGCGTTCATTGAAGGCCATCTCGACGAAATGATTGTTCGGACAGGGCACGTCGCGTGAGATTCTGACACCTAAAAGAATGATCAAAATAAGATAACTCATTCAACAAACAATAGGATTGAGGTGATGATGTCAAGGATGGTTGACAATTCAAACATTCATATTGGAAAATCTTCGATCTTCGTGAAATGAAACACTTTTATCTAATCAACATGGGGTGGTAAGACCGCCCTTGTGGTACCCCGCCCAAATGATCCCATCTCTCATCCATAGCCTTAATTGGGGAGCAATGATTTTGTATCAAGTTTCGATGTTATAAAAAAAAAAAAAATCGTTTTGCCATCTTGATTTTCTTGATCCCTTCTCATTTCCTTTTCTTCTTGAACTCGTATTTTTTAAAAATATTTTTCTTCCAATTTTTTTTCCATCCTGCTTGTGGAAATTATATATCTTTCCTTCTTTTCCGGTATTTGTGTTCAAAATATCGTCGACTTAAATGTGACATATAGATTATAGGAACTACTTTCAAGAAATAAATCCAATACTTCAATTCATGACACACCTTGACACATATTGCAACACTTCGTATAGTGGCATCAAACCGATTACTGTTTATAGCGTTTTCCTGGCGGCAACCGTGTACTTTTGTAACTCGACAAACACTTCAATGAGTTCATTCATTCTTGTACTGATATCCGTATTTTATGTACAGCTGTTCAATTCTTCATTTATTATTACACTATCTTTATGGTAAAATCGTGATAGAAGATTCAGAGTTGCTAACAATGCCTCTAGCTGAGTGTTCATCCTATTTATTTATTTATTTTAATTGCGACGCAACGTTAGTTTTTGTGAGACGTACATTCGAAATGTTATAGTAAATTACTAGTTGTAGACATGAGAGAGCAAGGCCATTGACCAACCTAACAAACACAAATATCACCATTGAACATGTATGGTGGTAGCATTTTGAGGTTGGATGATTTTTCTAGGATAAGATTAACGATAGGAAACAACTATATATTTCAGAAGTAGGATGCTTGAAGTTGTATCAAGCTTTCAATATAATTAGCTGACGTTTCCAAATTACTTGGTTGTTATTGGACCTTCTTCTTTGTAGAAACACCCTTATTGTTATTATACTTATCCAGTAATATATTGATATTGCTTTCAAATTCAAAATTGGATTGTGCAGAGAGATACACTGGAGTCTGGACGAGGTTTTAGCGTAGCTCCGATTGGTAATAACCAAATTGTTGATCTGTTACAATCATGACTACCATTGCCAACAATCAAGTATCACCACTGTCTTCCAAATACCGACATGATCGTCTGGATCGTGTGATGAAATCGAAATACAACATATCCAGGTCCTGTTTAGAAATATTTAATTCCATTCTTCTTTTGAAAACCTGCTTCATTTTGCAACCCCACATAATCGCACTTGGTGTATCTAGTATTTATTATCAAAGCAACAGCGGTAATTATATTCTTTATTGAAGAAATTTTAGTGAGAGAAAAGTCAAAATTGATCAAGCGGAAAGCTATACAGAATATAGTACCGTATTGAATTGATGAGTTGAAAATAACATTTTTATGCAGGTTTACTCGAGAAGATGAAACAAACATCTTTCTTGTCGTGAATATAGTCTATCCACTCTGTGGTAGACCTATTGCCACGATAAGGTATCACTAATACTCACTCACATGGTGGACAACAATGGTCTTCACTTTCAATCACTGTTGCATTAATAAAAGATACAAAAATCTCGTCAGAAATTCATTTTGAAGTCACTCATAATATCAAGATTTGAGGAAATATATGTTCGTCAGGTTACCGTAGCAACCTGACGAAATACTGGCGAACAAACTACAACTACTGGGGTTCTAGTTGACGAACACAATTTGGAGGGCATTCAAATTAAATTCAAATTTGAAATTCATTTTTTTCTTTTACAGAATCATATGCATTTGGTATAGGCCTCTTCAAGGGCGAAAAAAAACAGTGACAAATAAATTCTTGAAGTTCAATACTAAAATACAGAAGCAATTAATATTAAAAGTGATGAATTTTGAAAAATGATGAATTTCCAAAGTAATGTCCACCTATCACAACAATCCAGGGCATAACTTGAAAAAAGCATATTCTCTCAAACATATATAATATAATATGTTTGTAGGCGGAAATGATTTGAATTTATTTCTATCACCGAATGTTTTTTTTTTTTTTAATAACATCGAAACTTGATACAAAATCATTGTTCCCCAATTAAGGCTATGGATGAAAGATAGGATCGTTTGGACGGGGCACCACAAGGGCGATCTTACCACCCCATTTTGATTATTTAAAACTAATGGTCTTCAACACCAGGACCGCGCTGTCTGTTACCATAATTTTTCGCCGTAGATAAAAGTCTTTCAGTATAAACACACGAATGTTGATATCTTCCACTTTGAACTAAGTCTCTTGGGCAATGATTACTTCTTTCCCTTGACAGCAGATGTAAAATTGATAATTATACAAAATGCACTAATTAAATTAGTGATAGGCCTATAATGTTATAATTAGGCCTATCGCTCTACTAATTAATGGTCGTGGCCAATTAGTACTTCATCCAAGCACTTGCTTCGAGGACTGTGGGAAACCACGAAAAACAACGTCAGGATGGATAAAAGAAGGTGTTTGTTGGTCTTGAGCTTTTTCTTCCAACTTCTTCTCTTCTTTTCTTCTCTTCTTGTAGTGTTTGATATATATCAAAATATATCAAAATCACCGTAAGTGTTCTACAAAGATGAATGAGTGAATTGATATGATGATTAGAACCCACTATTAATTTGTGTTGCAGCAAAACTTGAGTCAGCTGCTATGGTAACAGAAAAAGGCTGGGTTTGAGCTCAGTATGATTGCTATTTAAGAACCTGATTGATTATTCATGCTTAACCTTCAATTACCAAGATAGGTAAATCAGTTGTTAGCGCACTAAACCATCAGTGCTAAGACCCGGGTTCGATTGACAAATGACAGAGGTATTTTTGTCGTGTACTCAGTCGTTCATGTGAATACGACAATGGTTCTTTGGAGCCGGCGTCTTTCTCATTGACTAAAATATACATGGTTAAATTACATTATATCTCATCCTCCTAACCATCATAATTATCGGAGATCCATCTAGACTAAGAGTCTGTCACTACCGTTTCTCATCAATTAAAATACCTAATGATTATAATCATAACAGCTGGGGTAGCTGGGAGATGTCGATCAGGCAGTACAATTTCCTGTCAATTTGGGGTGTGATCCACAAGTATAGAAATGTGTGACTGTACGAAAGATATCAACAAATACAAAATGAAGATCTTCCTCTCTGGCGTAATGGGTAACGCGTCAGACCGGCAATCTGGAGATCCGGGTGTAAGGGGGGGGGGGGGGGGGGTAGCAATTTCTAAACAGTTCTAAAAATCATATATATATATATATATATATATATATATATATATATATATATATATATATATATATATATATATATAAATATATATATATATATATATATGACCATGTATGTACATAAATAGATATCCGTGAAGTAATGATGAGAAAAAACCAAACTAACTTTAATTAAATACTACAATAATTGTTCAACACATATCGAGCAATGTTGACTGTGAAAGGAGAAGGATGTCCCAAGGGGCAGCAAGAAGAAGACTTCTACTCTCAAAAAAATGTAATTGCTTGTGATTGGCCATTACAAGTAATCGGAGTATCAGTAAAATATCAGGAAGAGATTGAGGCAACGAATATGTAACGGTACTTGATCAGGCCTCTAGCAGGTGAATGATCTATCTCACCGCTCAGCCATGGATACCGATAGAACAACTTTTAGACCATTGTTACCGCTTATTATTACAACACGGGTATCGGCCGTATGAATATATTTTGAATATTCATAGTTTAATGATGTTTAAATTGATATTTTCGGAAATACCATACACAAAAGAATTAGGAAAACATTTTTTTAGGTTGTTTCTGTTTTAACACGATCATACATAATTATATATATATATATATATATATATATATATATGAATACACACACACATATATATATATATATATATATATATATATATATATATATATATATATATATGTATATATATATATATATATATATATATATATATATATATATATATATATATATATATATATATATAGGTATATATATATATATATATATATATATATATATATATATATTCATATATATATATATATATATATATATATATATATATATATATATATATATATATATATATGTATATATATATATATATATATATATATATATTCATATATATATATATATATATATATTTATATATATATATATATATATATATATATATATATTCATGATTTTATATATATATATATATATATATATATATATATATATATATATATATATTATATATATATATATATATATATATATATATATATATATATATATATATATATATATATATATATATATATATATATATATATATATATATATATATATATATATATATATATATATATATATATATATATGAATATATATATATATTCAGTTATTCGCGGACATGTGTTGTGTCATCACCACCATCGCTATTTGAAATTCTCAGCGATTCAATCCTGGAGAAAATTTTCACAAACCTCGAACAAGTAGTCAATCAATCGAACGTCAATGACCTAATCAGTAGAATTTTTGCCGGGTTTCTGAAAACTTCACTGCAAACTGTCTCGTTTTTCTGGTCTCAAACATTCCCTTTTCAGCGTGCTCTTGAACTTGATTTCAACGCTATGAAGAGCGCTTTCCCCTCCCCCCCCACCACCAGGTACACCGCCTCCTCGTGTCGCACACTACACGGGAATCAAACCCGGAACTGCACTCACACGTCCGTGACATGACGTGTTCAGACAGAACTAGTCGTTGCCAATTATTAAACAAGAGTTCCGATTCAATGCCGCGCGGTTATATGGTAGTAGCTATTGTTTGTAGCTAGGTGTTTTGCTGCGGTGTTGTTTATCGGTGTCGTAGTTTTTCGAATGTAAGAATATGAATTGGTGGAATAGCATTCGTTTTTTTTTTTTACTGACATGATGAATACTAATATTACCGTTGAGAGTGTAGAAATATGGTATTTAGAGACGCAATAATCTTTCAGGGTGAGATGATTTGAATATAACTTCAAATTAATCAATGAATCCATGTGATTATAAACGTAATTGCGTCTTTCAAACGCGTCAGATGTTTGGAGTGAATTGACAGATGAAGTTGCAGGTGCGCTGTCAGTGGTAAAAAGTGGGACTTGCGAGACGTCATGCGCACACATCTTTCAACAATGTCATTTATTGAGAATGTCACATTGTTGAATATTTTTTTTTATTTTTTGTTTGTCAAGTTGGTATTTAGACGCGTATCCTGTTGTACTCCCAGTGTCGAATAGCGAGTTTTCATACAATAATTGAAATTTCATACATTTATTCAGTCTGTGGACTAACTTATAATCACTCGTGAATAAACAATATGAGATGCATGGATATTTTCTATAGAGACTGAGAGGCCTAACATATTTCCCGTGTGGTGTGTCAATAAAATTCAGATTTGTTTGATCCCTGAAAGGCCCATCATTTTTACTGACATGCTACAAAATCATAATAACTTATGAGCACCAAATTTTAATACCATAAAAGCCATCCTCCGTGACTCAGTCACATGAGCACCGCTTTAGAAACTCAGTCATTGGGACTGGGTGGTGGGTTCGAATCCCGCATAAGGCATAAGTTGTTGTAAACGACCTTTTTCATTTATTATATGCAAAGTTTCACCATTCGTAACCCCCGTTAAACCTTTCTGTTGGTGAAGTCGTTAAGTAAACTCTAATCATCAATATCATAGTACTCTGAAATGAATATTTAGAATATGTTATGGCCCATTTTGAATAGTCTTTGTTGGACTAATACCCACTCCCTGGCCAGTACACCGCTGTGACTAAACATAGTTTGTGATGTAGACACGCAATCAGCTCACGCACATTCCAATACACATGTGAGATAATTTTAAAAACGTTTTGGCATCTTGTATTATGCATGTCGATGCGTGGAGTTGATGTGTTCATTGTTTTACCATGCGCACACGTGTATGATGATACAAGTTCTTTGCTCGGTGGCTCAATCGCTCAAACCATGCACGATGCAGTGATACCAACATACTTCATCATAATATAAACAAGGTTTACCAACTCCCATACTATAATAACATGGACGGCAATTTGTGTTTTTTTTGCTGTTAGTTCAGAGCGAATGTCCCGATTGCCTGTCGCGATTTAGTGGATATCCTTGTGAACTAGATGTAGATTCGAGTGGCTATAAATATATTATGGATTATATGGTATATGATTGTGGTACCATATAAAACTCGGTAGTTGTGCTACAGGCAATCGGGACCCTGGACTCAGATTTTGACCCCGGAAATATTTCACTTTGAAGACGCGAGTTGGAACACCTTCATATTATGATAAAATATTTTGGTATAGTGTTCAAACAGTCGAACTATAAGAGATCTTTCACTATTTGTGTTGGCAAACTTATGCGCGTGGGCAAGAATATTGAGTGTAATTCGAAAGTACTTTTTCACACCAATATTTCATCATACAATTATTATGATCACCGGTATAATATATATTTTTTTGAATTTCGATTGACAGATAGACTATAGGAATTGGTGAAATAGTCAAGTTGTGAATTGTTGATGAAGTGAGGATGTTGGTGGTTGAATTCGTATCACAACAAAAACTCACATCTGTACATGTACACTGTACAAATTGACAGAGATAAGAAATGAACGAGAAACATAAGTGAAATAGAATTTGATATGTCATAAGCCGGCCTGCATTCAAATATGAGAATTCTCTCAAATTATTTTTCATATCTTATACTATTATTGCGATTATAAATCTGAATGGTATCCAAAATACTCTCATCAAATAAATTTGATATATACATTGCGTAAAGATAGGACTCGTTCATATCGATATAATTTCTCTCTAATTCATCTCCACTCGAAAAGATACATAGATAATGGAACAAGATGCAATTGAAATGAAACAGTATGACTAAATGAATATAATTTGAGAGTAATGAAACAAGAAAACAAGAAACAAGAAACAGGAAGTTAGAATGTTTATAGCGGAATTCGTGTGAGAAAACTAACATGTGTATACCTCATCTGTATCTTATTTATATTGGGTTTAACGACGCACTCTTCTGATAACTACGATCCATTGGCGTCTCATCTGTATCCTCTGGACTAATTGGAGCGCAAATGACAAATGGGCCAAGTTCCACATGCTAAGGTAGAAAGATGAATTCATAGGATTTCTGAAGACTTGTGGGCCTAATTTGTGAGGGTACAGCTAATTGATAATATTTGTGAAACTATGTTTGTTTGAATTTGAATTGACTGGTTGTTTTATTATTGCTGATAGTGTTCTTGTATGAACATCGAAGAAGGTGTCCAGTATGAAATTGTGTTCGAATGTACGTTAGTTCAATGTTGTTAGTTTTACGTATGCTATCGAATTGTTGAATGTTGTGAATTGGCTAAAACCCAATTCAGACGATGTTGTGAAGTTCGGACGAACGTATTTATACTGGATAGTAACTATATCCATCGTCCATGGCACCAGAGGAATTAAGTGAGGACAAAATGTCTTTCAATCATTATTTGGTGAATGTCTTGGTGTGAAACGGTTCATAATGAGTATGGACAAAATTGAATAATATTGGATACAAATTTGCAATTTGAAAAACGTTGGAATTTTTTGGGATGAAAAAAGGAAGGATTCGAAAAAAGAGACAAAACGTGACATGAAATTTGAATGAAAGTTGAATAAAACTTGAATGTCAGTTGGATAAAAAATGGATCGAATCAAAGTGAGTGGAATTGAGAAAAAATTGAGAATATTTTTTTCATTCAGTATGTAGCTGTTCGGATAAATAAAAAAAAACTCCGTTCTAGAGAAGTGATCTCATCATAGATTCAATATGAGACAGCAAGAATAACGACAGTGGAAAATCCATCGTGATAATTGACAGTTTTTGACTGGAATACATTACGTATCAATAATACAGTGAGAAGAATAATTCACTTTTGCGATTGCTTGAAATTATCTAACAAATGAAACAAATCTAGACACATTCATCCATGGCAGAGGTAAATTTACTCACTATCACTGTTATTGACGCGTTTATAATTCGAAACGATATACGATTTTCTCGATTACGATTTTATTTTTCACTGGTGATTCAATTAGATGAGCGTAGCGAAGATTCCATTTCACATACCGAAAAAAAATGGGCTTGGTTTTTTTGTGTTTTTTTGTTTGTTTGTTTATTCGTAATTTTGTACGTGGGATATAGGTGAGGAAAAATACCTATCAACTTGAAATTTTGGCTACATATTCCTGTCCTACCAGATTAGGCTGGGATTGTTTTCAGAAAAATCGGTCGGAAGGTTTTTCCGGAAACAAATCGGAAAGTTTGAAAAATCAATAACACAGAATAACAGAATAACACAAATGGAAAATACTTGGGAACAAGAATTCTTCAAAAGCTCTCAAATTTTCACCAATGAGCAATACTATTATACACCTTTTCAGAGATTTTTGCAACAATCGGATGAGAAATAACAAAGAAGACGCAATAAAAGAGTACATTCTATTGAATATTTGCATAATTTGGTTTTGCAAAGTGTATATGCGACAGGTTGCAGCACTATAAATATAAACAAGTTGCAGGTGAGGTTTTTAAACGTCTGAAGTAATCCAAGGTCCGTAAATGTGGATTGAGCTGACAAAATATTTTTCATTCTAGATTTACATATTTCCAAGCTCATCTCACAACGCAAATCCCGCGTTTTCCTAGTTTATGAATTACACTCGATATAATCAGCCAATGAAAAACATTTCTCTCTATGCAACTCTCAATGGGAAAGTGGATTTGAAAGGGGGAATAACTTTGTTGATATCTGTGGGCCTATTATATGAGTATCCATTCTCATTCCAAACAATCATCATGCTTCCCTATTATTCCGCTGTGAATTTTCTTCAACCATCTTTCTTAGTATCAGTTTTTATGTTTACATCGTGAATAATCATAATATTTCCTACATAGCATGCAAGCGGATCACGCAAAGACCACGTTTGTGACAGCTCACGCATTAGTTTAGAGAAGAAAACTCCATTCCGCAGTTGAAATAAGCTCGTAAAAACATGACTTATGAATGAGAATATAAAAGAAGGAATAAAGTGACATATTTTCATACATTACGATAGAGAATAGAACTGTTAAGTCCTAAACGCAGAGAAATAATGTTTAATGCAGTTATATCCAAACCGGTTTATCCTCTTTCATTTCTGAATAAAAGATTACTATAATAGATCGTGATTATTTTTTTTATTTCTTTCAATTTCAATGCTAATGATTGGATCTCAAGACATTCAATTGAAAAGATTTGGAATATAAATATTTATCACTTCATTTGCAACCATTACTTGACTTATGTGAGACTCACATAATTTAATTTTATGACAAATTATAGGATCATCTGGACGGGGCATCATGACGGTAATCTCACCATCCCAAAGGGGATGAATAATAATGCAACTTATTCAACAAACTATAATTAGTAAGATAATAAGTTCGGGGATGATTAACAGTTTGATAATTTGTCTATGGGGAACAAAAGAGTTACTATAAACTACTCGATCTTAATTTCTGTTCTCATAAATCTGCATGAGGAGAGGAAACATCGAAGTAGTTAGTTCAATTGTGGGAAACCACCAAAACACTCTGTCATGATGTCCAAGCATGACGTTAATATCAGCAAAGCGTGATGGTTACTAATCCACCCTTCACAGTTCTCTCCTGAATTGATCCATTTCATATATTGGGTTCAACAAAGCACTGTATAATGATCACGAAGATCTATTGGCGTTGGCGATTGATGAATGATCTGATTAGATGATGAGACGGAACGTCATTTTATTCCATCGTGTGTTGTGTGCCCTGGAAAATACACCGTAGTGGCCTGTTTTCAAGAAACCGAACCCATTGGCCATCTTATGGACTAATTGGAACCACGGAAAACGTGTCAGGTTGATCGACCATTACGGGAATCGAACCCAGGACGGTTCAGTGCGCCGAAGACTGTTCTCATCAGTATCACTAGGGTGGAAATGTTAAGGTGGAACTGAGAATGTCGTTTTCTGACCACGGGTCATGAGACAGAATAATAATAATCATAATAACAATAATAATAATGTTCATTAAAACAGATTGATCATATACATGCTATTTTCGTACATGTACACATATTGATATAAATATATATATATATATATATATATATATATATATATATATATATGTATGTATTATATTATATGCTTTCTTTTCATGATGACTTGAAATTTTATCAATGAATAATTCCAATATCGGTCGTTATAAAAAATAATTCCTTTACATGATTCGCGTTCGAAAGCGTCGACTGAGAATCTTCTTGACATAACTTTCAGCATAATGTTGCCATAACATTATCACCCGTGTCTCGCATTGATAACGGCAAGGTACACACTAGACTTGTGTATGCCGTAACTCGTCCGTGGCGGGCGTTGTTGTTGTTGTTGTTGTGGTTGTTAGTGATCTAAATGGACGAATATTATCCAGGATCTAGCTCACCTTACCAAACACAATCTGACCAACCTGACTCGAATCATGCATGATAACCTCAACATCTCATAATTCAATCAAAATCAACAGTTAAAACAATGATATTGATTGGAATATTACATTGTTGACTGAACTCTAGTAACCATTCGTCTACCATATTGAGATAAAAAAATGGGGTGTTAAGATCGCCCTTGTGGTGCCCCGTCCAAACGATCCTCTTTCATCCATAGCCTTAATTGGGGAAGGGAACAATGATTTTGTATCAAGTTTCGATGTTATTAAAAAAAAAGTTAAAACATTGACCAATAGGGCTGTTTGTAAATAATCGAATATCCACTTCGCAGTGATAATTGCCCAGAAAACGTTGCAGGTATAGGCTGTTAGTGTTGAAAATTGGAACTGAAGAGAAGTCACAAAATAAAGCATTTGTATATTTTCAACAATGATATTGATTGGAATATTACATTGTTGACTGAAATTTCGTAACCATTCGTCTACCATATTGAGATTTAGAAGCGCATTATGATTTGTTACTTTTCGTGTCGTATTGTAGAGAAAACCAAAATTGCCGGTATAAACAGTTGAATCTGTGACCTACACTAATTACGTCATTGCAAAGAGTTTCTCCTGAACGAGTAGCAGACTGTTAGTAGACGAACGGGTCACTAGCATTTATTCTAGAGACAGGGAGAGTGATTTGACCCTGACCAACATAGCCTTGCTCTTGCACTTTCACATGACCTTGTCTCGTTCTTTTTCACGTAACACACTTTATAGTAACATCGAATCAAAATTATTTGTTTCTTCGATTACATATTTAGTACTGTTCTCATTTATTTTGTATTTACTGATGACTGAGATTTATTGAGGTCGGGATGACGAGACGGAAGGTATTATATTATTTCAGGTGTTTCTGGGAGTGGGTAGGAGTCGATCGTGGCTTGTTGTTATGGAACCATCTCAGTAAGTGTTGATTTCCAGCTTTTCTGTTGGCGGGGGGGGGGGGGGGGGAGGGGGGGACTTTTGAAAATTCAGGGTGTCGTGAAATAGACGATGACACATATATTGCATGGAAAGTGGATGCACCAGAGTCGGATCCAGGTCATATTCATGGGGAGGGGAGGGGGGGGATTTCAGTTTGGAAAATAAAATGCCATATGAGAACGATTGTACCTCCTGCGGGTGGCAAGGGGGAAAGCCCCCTGGTAGCCCCACAGGGAATTTTTTTAAATAACATCCATTTTCAATACGATCCAGCTTATTTCAGATGAGGTTTAGATGCCGAAATCGTTTCACTTTTGAAATTGAAAATGGTGCCAAAACCAAAATTTGTAGCTGCCGGGTCGTTTCGTGTCGTTTTAGTGCCCCGTGCAAGCACTCAATTGTGAGTTTCAAAAACTTAGACCATTTCTGAATTTTTTTTTCTTTGAACATACAGAAAATTATAAAAATATGTATTTATTCATATTATATAACTTGACACTGAGTAGAGAGTATACTTGATTCAGATTATGGTGTGATGCATTGAATACCATGGGGGGGGGGGGGGGGGTCTCAGACGTAACCCTGGGGAAGGGGGGATTTTCCCCCGGGAGATGCCTGAAATCATCACTGATCCCAGTGTTGCCTGAACGACAGACGGAAACCACGAGAAAACACTGTCAGGATCATTGACATGGTCAGGATGGTCGACCATGGCGAAAATGAACCTCGGTCTGCTAATTGACGGTTCAGTGTGATGGCCACTAGACCACTCGTTTCAGTTTTAGTACTGTTCATCATCACGATAACATATATTATCATTTAATTCAAATCAATTTCGAATCAGTCAAACACAATGATGATAACATGGATTGAAAAAAAAATATTTTTGTTCCAATAACATATATATTATAATAGAAACTGGAATTATTCAATATTCATCACTATTTAACCAAATGGTGCCCTAACAGACATTGATGATGGTTGGTTCTTCATTTTTTTGTCACCATGTTTTAGAGCAATGAATCAAATTGTTGAGAAATTATTCTATTTCCAGATTTTCATAAAGTTTCATCTTCATATGGTCATAAATGTATGGCTGATGGTGATAAAGATCTTTTCAAACGATTTGGCTGAATAACCTAATTCAATTGTTGAATGTGACCAGCGAGGCTCAGTTATCGACTGCGATAAAATTAAATACACCTTGATGAGATATTCATAGTCATTTCAAAAGTGGTATATTTATTGTTATCTTGATCCAGTCAACCTGTAATTTTCCTTAAAACTTGGAGTTAAATTTCATCTTGAATTTCGAATGCAAAGATGAAGTTATACCTTACGAGTACGCCTAGAAATAGTTTCATTATGATCGGTTTTGTCTTTGATCTGTGGAGCGCTAAAAACATAAATGTGATAGAGAAAGACAAGAAAGAGTCGTTTTTGATCGAATAGATGATTTTTTTTCAAGGCTCTGTGTTAAATAACACAATATAATTGACACTGGACATAAATCCACACAACCCTGAAAAGGTTCAACTGTGGGATAGATACACATTGAAGTAAATTAGATAATGAACATACATGTTTTTGTATAATTTGCTTCTACAAAATTAACCTGAATATTTAACTTTATTAAAACCTGATGACATTCATTCACGCTCATACTAAGCACCCAATATTAAGTGATTGGGATTCAAGCTTAAGTT